>JAJJWW010013901.1:600000-964832 GCA_023531295.1 Papaver armeniacum
AGTCGCACTCTAACCCCTCCAAATCATGAACCAGAATCTGCAGGTTCTGTTAAAATAATTTCCCGCCAAAAATAATTTTTCAAACGAGGAAGAAAGGGTTGCCCCTTATCCAACAGCTGGGGGTGCGAATATCAATTGGGTGCCCCTTAGTAATTGGGTTACCCCTTATCCAAAGTGGGAGTCCGAATATCAAATGTCCTCCGGAGGTGTTCCGAGCAACTTTTCGAGCCGAATTTTCCATAAAAATATTTATTTCCAAAAATACCTAAAAATACATAAAAACACAATATTAGTACAAAAATCGAGTTCCAACAATACCAACACTGAGGACAATTCAGACACAAAAAATCTGTCTATCAAAGAGCCATCATACCACAACCTCTTTCAAAAAATATATATGAAGCAAAATGTTGAATGATGAAGAAGAAGGTAAAGATGAGTTTACGATAAAAAAAAAAATCACATCAGGGGAACTAAGCAGCTAACAGAAATAACAAAAGGGAGGAACTAGCCCTCGAAGGATGGAGCACAAGTCCCCTCGGGCAAGGCTATCTTCAAGCACTTCCCCCAGCAATCCCTCGGGCAACAAAGGTTCCATTCAACGGTGTTAGCAAAGAAGCAACCTCAACATCCCATCCCGAAGCAACCACACAGCGAAAGCAGCAGTGTCCTCCCCGACGACCGGTCCAAAGATACGCCACCATGACCCCTCCGATATCACCAACGACACCTTTAGCATCAACTTCAAAGGCTATTTCGTTTCCCTCATATGCTCCTTCGAAGGTTTTCTCATTGACACTTCGAAGAAATCTTTTTGATTCATCCGCATCAAAATCAAGAATCATGGCGCTCTCCTCCAAGAGCCTCACACGTTCGCTCTTTCGTTGCTTCGACCTAGAAACACCCGATCCGCACCATACCCGATCAAGAAAGGTTTTTGCACTGAGGCTTCTCAATATGCCAAGACTCTTCCTTGTTCTCTCGCCCCTCCTCCATGCTCACTGAACCCAAGGAAGTCCGAACATGCACCTGTTCTTCATGGGGATAGATGGAAGGGAGGTCCTTAATGATTTCACTAGCTTCATGGAATAGAGATTCAATCCCAACCAATGCCTCCTCAAGAGAAGAATATCGATCTCCGCTAATTCTGAAGTCCTTCTCCGAATAGTTAAAGGCGCGGCCATCCCTGGAGGGTCCCATCATACACTGCAAAAAATGGGGAAAATGATCAAGTTCCACCCTATCTATACACATATAAAAAGGAGGATAACACGAACAGAGAAGAAGAAGAAAACATACTGGTATGATCTTCTTATCCCGAATAACCTTTGTTGGGATGCTCCTGCAAGAGTCAGACCTCGCGCCTTCACCTGGAGAATCTGGCTGGTTAGAAGATGATGCGTCTCTGTGCGACATGACAAAGAGAGAAATTCAACAAGAAGAACCCTTTCTCAAACGAGGGAGATGATGCAATTACGTTGGGTATGAATACGGAACCTTAAAGAAGGAAAGGAAGTAATGATGGACATAACGCTCTTCATTTTTTTTGGCATGGATGATGCCCTGATTAAAGCCGCGCGTGAAGGAAGGCAAAATAAGGAAACTTTGCTATCTGTAGAAACACTTAATCCCTCCTTGTTTTCACCGGTCCCATCAAGCTCGCGCCAGTCTCCCCAACTTCCCAACAACCGCCCAAGTCACGCCAGCTAGCACGCTCAGCTTCCCCATCTTGCGCCGGTCCCGCCAGCTAGCACGCTCAGCTTCCCCATCATGCGCCGGTCCCGCTAGCTAGCACGATCAGTTTCCCAACTCGCGACAACTTCTCAATGCCGCCCAGCTTCCTGTCTCTCACGACGCTAACTTCCCAATTGTGCCAGCCTCCCGATTTGCGTAAAACTGCCAGAGGCAAGGATTCCAAATCCTATTTATAAAAAAGGTCAGACAAGCCTCCTCAATTCTCTTTACGATTTGTTGTTGATAATTTGTCACCATCTTATGCTTACCTTGCAACAAAGCTCCTGTTCCGAGCTAAGTAGGGGACTTAATGTTGATGGTGGTTTTCAAACAAAGGGTAAAATCGTAAAACCCCAAATAACCTAATGTCACCGGTGACACATTTATTAGGACATTTAATGCATGTAGTCAGTAATTAATAGGGGGTATTTTTTCGAATTAGGGTTACAACGAACAAAACACTAATTCCCCTCCGTGCCAATGGCAAATCATGCCAGCCACACCTAGCCCAAGCTAGCCGCGCCATGCCAAACGCACTCTGCCGTGGCCCTAGCTATGCTAGTCACACCAAACGCGCCAAAGCATGCCAACCATGCTAGCCGCACCTCCGTGCCAATGGCAAATCATGCCAGCCACACCTAGCCTAAGCTAGCCGTACCTCCGTGCCAATGGCAAATCATGCCAGCCACACCTAGCCCAAGCTAGCCGCGCCATGCCAAACGCACTCGCCTTGGCCCTAGCTATGCTAGTCACACCAAACGCGCCAACCATGCTAGCCACACCTCCGTGCCAATGGCAAATCATGCCGCCACACCTAGCCTAAGCTAGCCGCACCTCTATGCCAATGGAAAATTACGCGGCCATACCAAACGCGCCGAAGCATGCCAACCATGCTAGCCGCACCTCCGTGCCAATGGCAAATCATGTCAGCCACACCTTGCCCAAGCTAGTCGCGCCATGCCAAACACACTCGCCTTGGCCCTAGCTACGGTCACGCCATGCCAAGCCAAACACCCTTACCTTGGCCCTAGCCGCGCCATGCCAAAGTAGCGCCCGCACCTAGGCTTGCAAACCATGCAACCTAGGCCAAATTGGCCACGCATGCCATTGGCACATGCCAACATGCTCGCTGGTAGCTTTTCCTACCATGACGCAACCCAAATTGGCCACGCATGCCATTGGCACATGCCAACACGCTCACCGGGTAGCTTTTCCTACCAGACGCGACCCAAATTGGCAACGCATGCCATTGGCACATGCCAACACGCCGCCGGTATCTTTTCCTACCAGGGCGCGACCCAAATTGGCGACGCATGCCATTGGCACATGCCAACACGCTCGCTGGTAGCTTTTCCTACCAGGACGCGACCCAAATTGGCCACGCATGCCATTGGCAACATGCCAACACGCTCGCTGGTAGCTTTTTCTACCAGGGGGCGACCCAAATTGGCCACGTATGCCATTGGCACATGCCAACACGCTCGCTGGTAGGTTTTCCTGCTTGGACACAACTCAAATTGGCCACGCATGCCATTGGCACATGCCAACACGCTCGGTGGTAGCTTTTCCTACCAGGACGCGACCCAAATTGGCCATGCATGCCATTGGCACATGCCAACACGCTCCTGGTAGCTTTTTCTACCAGTGTCGTGACCCAAGTTGGCCACGCATGCCATTGGCACATGCCAACATGCATCGCTGGTAGCTTTTCTTACCAGGACATAGCCCTAATGGCCATGCGTGCCATTGACACATGCCAAATACGCACGCTGGTATCCTAACTTGCAAACCGTGCAACCTACCATCAAGGCATTCCGCACACGCCATTGGCAGTTGACATACATTCCACTAGCAGCTCTGGCATTGCCACTTACACTCAACGTACAACCTACCACCAAAGCATTCTGCACATGCCATTGGCACATTCCACACACGCCACTAGCAGCTCTGGCGTTGCCACTTGCACTCAAGGTGCAACCCGCAACAAAGGCATTCCGCACATGCCAGTGGCACATGCCACACGCGCCTCTAGCAGCGCCACTTGCACTCAAGGTGCAACCAACACTCGAGACATCAACACAAACGGGGATGCTTTCTAGGGTTTTGGTTTGGCGGTCACAAAGATGTAGCATACACTACGCTCACATTAAGAAAGCGTGAATAGGAATAAAGCGGTCAAATAAATAAGGAAATAATGGTGAAAACGTTTTCACACATAAACACCTTGCGGTTACCACCTCCTCCCATTATTTCACCCTTTACTCTCTTCCTTCATGAGGCCAGGCACGCGTTTTCAGCCTCGACTTATATAAATAGGTCTTACCTATTTCCACCAGACGACAAGTCTCGGTCAGAAGAAAAATACAACACTCTCGGAAAAGGCAACTTTACAAGCTCTCCAAAAGCTTTCATCTCTTGCAAGCTTCCGAAGCTTTCACTTTCGACGATACAAGTCGAGACACTACTCTCCTGCACTATTCTGGTCTCAACACCTTTCTTTTCTTCCTCCCTAAATCAACCCTTCTCCTCCACTTTGTGCATGAAGCAAGTCTGGAACGGCCATTTCTTGGTTTAGGCCGGACTTGTACAGATTGATCTCTCGAATCTAGAAAGTGCTCACGTGCAGCACATTTTTTTAGGGTTTAAACCAGTTTCTCACTCACCTACCGAATTTACCGAAATCGGCGGAAACGATTTTTACTCATAAACAGTGGCTTATCATCGTCAAAGCATAATGATGCGGCAAAAGTCAAGAATTAGATACTTTCGAGATGGAGATAGAAACACCAAACATTTTCATCGAGTAGTGAGGGGTCATAGAGCTTTTAACAACATCAATAACCTTCGTATCAATGGTCGATGGACCGTAAACAAAGAATAAATCAAGTTGGTATCGCAAATCATTTTGAGATAGCATTTAAAGAAATTTCAAACAAGCGTCCAAGAATCAAAAATATGTGTCTAAAGAGTATTGATGAGAATGCTAGCATATGGTTGGAGAGATCTTTTTGTGAAGAAGAAACGAAGAATGCAATTAAAGATTTGGGAATTGATCTTGCTCCGGGTCCGGATGGATTTCCTATGAAGTTATTTCTTGTTTGTTGGGATTTTCTAAAAGAAGATTTGATGAAGGTTTTCGAAGAATTTCATGACCAAAATATTCTTCATTCGTCATTGAAAAATAATTTTATTGCGCTTATCCCTAAGAAGGCGGGTGTAGAAGAAGTAAAAAAAAAAATCGGCCTATTAGTCTTATCGGGAGTGTGTACAAAATCATTTCAAAAGTTTTGGCGGAGCGTTTAAAGGTATACCTTCCTATTCTAATCTCAACAACTCACTCTAGTTTTATTAAAGGAAGACAAATTCTCTATGGAGTTTTGATCGCAAATGAATGTGTGGATTCTAGACTTCGTCAAAAATTATCGGGGTTGGTTTGCAAGCTTGATTTCGAAAAGGAGTTTGATAATGTGAATTGGAGTTTTTTAAAGGAAGTTTTGTTCAAAATGGGGTTTGGTTGTGTTTGGAGGGCTTGGATTAGAAATTGTTTAACATTCCCAAAGTTCTCGGTTCTTGTTAATGGATAGTCTTTTGGTTATTTCGGTAGTGAAATGGGACTTCGTTAAGGAGACCCTCTTTCTCCTTTTCTTTTTACTATTGTTGGTGAAGTCTTAAGTTGTATGTTGAGTAAAGCACAAGAACATGATCAAATCTCGGGTTTTTCCGTCAAGGAGGGGGGAACAAAAATAAATCATGCAATTTGCCGATGACACTATCATTTTTCTTGATGCCAAGAGAGAACAAGTTGATAACCTTCGTTACCTTCTTCTTTGTTTCGAGTTAACTTCGGGTTTGAAGATAAATTTCTCTAAAAGTAGCTTATTTGGAGTCGCGGTCGAGGAGGATGTTGAAAATTATGCTAACATGCTAGGATGCAAATATGCGAGTTTTTCTAGCATATATCTTGGCTTACCTTTGGGAGATAAGGTAGAAGGCACTCAAAAATGGGAAAAAACACTTGAAATTTGTGGGAAAAGAGTTACTTCTTGGAATGGAAAAACAATAGCAAGAGGGGGTAAGTTAACTCTCATCAAAAGCATTTTAGCTAGTCTACCCATTTATTATCTCTCTATTTTTCTTGCCCCTTGCTCCATAACTAAGAAAATTGATAGAGTTGTGAGAAATTTCTTATGGGATGATGAAAATAAGAAAAGAATTCACAATATTGGTTGGGAATTGTCTTCAAAACCAAAAGAAAAAGGTGGTCTTGGTATAAGAAGAGCTAAGCAAGTGAACTCGGCTATGCTAAAAAAATGGTGGTGGAGCTTTGGTGTATAGAAAGATGCTTTATGGAGGAAGATCATAGTTGAAAATTTTGGCGAAACATTTACCGGTTGGGAAACTCTCCAACCCAAAGGTTTGAAAGGTGGTAGCTTGTGGTTTAAAATCTATAAAGATTTGAAGATTTCAATAAAAGTATTAGATTCAAGATTGGAGCGGGTAAGGAAACTAGATTTTGGGAAGACTCTTGGCTTGGTGAAGGAAGGTTATGTGATAGATTTCCTTTGGCTTATGAAGATTCAAGGACCAAGGAGGTCGCGGTGGCTTGTATGAATGAAGTTAGAGAAGGTAGTGTATGGTGGGCGTTTATGTCTAGGCAAAGATACTCTCAAACCATTACAAGTGAAGTGTTATCCATATCAAATCTTCTTTCTTCTATCTCTATTCAAGAAGGGGTTATGGGTACCCGAATTTGGGTTGGTAGTGATCATGGTAAATATACAGTTAAGGATGGAATTAAAGACAACGTCGATCAAGGTGAACCGGATTATCCAATCAATGTTGTTTGGAGTAATGAGTACCCTCACAAAATAATTTTATTTCTTTGGCTTCTCTCTCATGATCGGGTAATGACGGCGGATAAACATTTAAGAAGAGGTATGGATGTCTCTAGTGTATGTCGTTTTTGTGAGGAAGATGATGAATCGAGTTCACACTTTTTTTATGGTTGTTGGAGAATCCGAAGAATTTGGGATTACTTTGTTGAAGGGTGCCACTTTGGATGGTCATACGACCCTAATGTCATTACGTCTATGAAGATTTGGAAGTTTAATTTGGGAGATAAAAGACTTAGTCGAATATGGAATAACATACCGATAGCTATATGGTGGTGTATATGGAAAGAGCGAAATGTAAGAACCTTCGATAACAAAAAGAAAACTTTGGCAAGCCTCATTAGAGATATCAAATTTCAAGCAATTTTTTGGGCCGAATCGAATACAAGAATGTTAGGGCTTACGGCAAATATGGTGATCTCTTTATGAATGATTTTTTGGGAACTACTCAAAAATGGTGGGGGACTACTAAGTGATAAAATATCTACCCTATAATTATAAGGGGTGTCCTAAAGTGTGAAAATAACTAACATATCCTTAACCTATATATATTTAACCACCTCTTCCCATCACCACCACCTATATATATAACCACCTCCTCCCATCACCACCGCCGCTCACAACCACCTACCACTACCGACCACCACAACCACCGACTACCTCGAACCACCACCATAGCCACCTCTATATATAACTTAATTTAAACCATTAACAAAACAAAACAAAACAAAACAAAACAAAACAAAATCAAAATTATAACAAACTCATTAATTGTCATTCGTTTTTTGTTGGAAAATGAGAAGTAATCATCAAAATGAGTTGAAAATGGAAGTTGTAGAGAGAAGTTCGGCTAGGAATTATCTGAAAAACTTTGTCGAACTAGCCGAACTCAACTTTAGTGGAGGTTTTTCTTTCAGAGAAAAGTTCGGTTACGTCGCAATATTTTTTTCCTAGCCGAACTTTTAGTTCGGTTACGTCGCAATTTTTTTCTCCAAACCGAACTTTTCTCGGAAAACCTATTTATTTAGTTCGGTTACGTCGCAAATTTGTTCATTTTATTTTCCCATCCGAACTTTTAGTTCGGTTACGTCGCATTTTTTTTCTCCTAACCGAACTTTTTTCTGAAAGAAAAAACTCCATTAAAGATGAGTTCGGCTACCTGTTCTTCAAATGTTGTAGCCGAACTTTGTTAACCAAACCGAAATCAATTTGTAAATTGTTCATTTTTAGGAATATTTTGGCCAATTCAAGCACCATTAACTAAATTTGAAGTATCCGTGAGTACCCAAAACATCATACTCTTGTTGTGGCTCTAAAAGAAAAAGATCCAACTTTTTTTCTTCCAAAACCCTCATCTTCATTACCATCTTCATCTTCATCTTCTTCTCTCCCTCTCAATAATTCTGCTTTTGAAAAAAATCAAATTATTAATTTAATCTCACTAATCATTAATCAACTCACTAACTAATGCACTAACTAATTTTATTACCAAGGGCAAGTTTGATATTAAAAAAAATTAGATAAGGGGTGACTCAAAATTACTTCAAATATCCACCCAAAAAATGAAGAGTAGTCCCCCTCCATTTTTGAGTAGTGCCCGAAAAATTGTTCCTCTTTATGGGACTCATTATACCGGCCTCAGTAAATTTTGTGTTTGTTTTCTTGAGTAGCCGAATCCCCTTTCGGTTCCCCATTTTTTTATTCGGTTGTAATTATTGGGTTAAGGTAATGAAATTTCTTTTTGACCGATCAAAAAAAAAAAGGAACTGAAATATTTGTGGGCTATTTTTATTTTCTGGCCATAGCTCGTTTGGTAATATATAGGACCAGATATCGCTCACACTCACAATTCACCTATCTTGTTTAGGGATCATGATATTCTTTTTTCTCTTTATCATTGTTTACCTATCTTGTGGAGTCCGTATAGATAGACGAAGTTCCTGTTTGGTAGAAATCCTAAATGCGCTGTGAGAAACGTCGACTTGCTAAGGGAGACAAAAGAAGGTGTGCCATCTAAAAGATTTAAGGAAAATGCGGTGAGCGTGGATCGAACACGCGACCTTCAGATCGACTTCAAAAGAAGGTGTGCCATCTAAAAGATTTAAGGAAAATGCGGTGAGCGTGGATCTCCCAACTGAGCTATCCCCGCAGATGTTTTTAACTTGTTGACTGATATTAGTCCAACAAAATTACTATGATTCTTGGATCGCATCTATCCTGCCCTTCCAATGAGTTCAAGCTGCATTTCACCATGCATTCATTTCCTGACAAGGTAGCCACCAAACAAAAATAAAAAAATACGACCATGAGAAGTCATAGAAGAACAGCTTGACTAGGAGCTAAGTTCATAGAGTACATGTGCTTTAATGTCAGAATTGTGCATCTGCACCTCTACAAAGAATGAGTTGGTCAACAAGGAACCTTCACCACATCTTGGATTGAAAACACCTACCATCAATAGGAATTAGAATTACCTGTACTCCAAACTCTCAGTAATAGTGCAGACTGCAGAGTACCTGAAATGGTGTTTCTAAACTCCAAAACACTTATTTGTCAGGGTGAAAAAGGTCGGCAAAGTGTTTCTGCAAGTTAAAATACACCAGTAAATTTCATTCACATTTCCCTGATCTGAGAGTTTTCACCTTAAAATTGAAATCTATTGAACCTTGATAGACTAGACAGACATACATACTTGATACATGATACAACGCCTAGCATCTAACCAAATTAAATTCTAAACAGAAATAATCCGGGTTCGAGGTACATTCATATCAAAATTACAAGTAGGAAAGCTTGACAGATAAAAACAACCCTCATAGATTCTCTATTTGATGTATTCAGAGATTCCGGGCTAAACAAAAGCCAAGGACTCGATATATTGATAAAATTTGATAGTTCCAGGAGGAAATTGTTGACGTGCTGATAGGTCATAAATTTTCTCAAAGCTCATATCTTTTAGATCATAAGAGACAACCATACTCTCTTCTGTTAGCAGCACAACCTTTGCCGACTCTTCTTCTTCTCCACTCCCAATAATGAATAGGATGTTATTGCAGAAAGGGAGAAATGGAGAACCGGAGGCAGACCCTCCATGTGGATTTAAACTTGCATCAACCTGGCCTTTCACAATCCAACTAGACTTAGCAGGATCCATCTCGAATATCCTAAAGCGAAGACCAAAAGCATGATTTCTCTCAATACGATAGAAACGGCCCCCATACTCAGCAATGTTGAAAGTCTTTTTACCATCATATTCTTGAGCGGGATGTGGCATAGGATTTACCCCTACTAACTTTCGATCAATATCGAAATAAACCATAGACCCTTCTTGGTGGCACCAGTGCAATGATCCATTATAATAGATACCAGATTGCCTCATTGGTATACTTAGAGGTTTTAGAGTACATGAATAAAATCCAGACCACCTCCAAGAGGATGTTTCAGAATCGTAGATTTCAATTCTATATTCATAGCAACTTGATTTCCTATTCTTCCAGAAAGCTATAACTTTGTAATACGGGGATTCGGATGGATGGAATGCTAAACTAATGCTACTAACAAAACTATGAACACTTCTCATTTGAGACGGAGGTAAGATTTTGTACTGTTTTGTGAAGGGATTGAATACGTAATAATTAAAATGACATAAATTGCGTGAGCAACTTCTACATAAGAGTAAGCCATTGCAAGATTGCACAATCCTTGTACCAAATTTATCTTCTGCAAAAGCTAAGGTCTGAAATGGAACATAATTATTGGTATTTCCATCAAGAGAGATGAAATTATAAGTGGGTTTTCCTTCAAGAGACAAATTAGCCCAGAAGAGTCCTGGGATTGAAAAAGTAGGGTTTTGAATGAAATGTTTGTGAACAAATTGTGGGTCATTGATCATAAAATACCACTGTTTTGATACACATTTGAATACAAGTAGCGATTTAGAGGGTAATCGTGTTAGAATGAGTGTTAACATATCAACATTACTACCTATAAGCGATGCTGATGCTGAATTATTCGTATCAATAAAAATCTTACCTTTTCTTTTTCTTCTTCCTCCTCTTCGTTGCTCTGTTGGAGAAGACATTTGTAGTTTATGAAATTCAACCCCTGTGTCTTCAGGAAACAATCAAAACCCCCGATTGATCATGTAAATCAAAACCCTTAGCAAGAGAAATGAAGAAGAGATTTGAGATTTATTCCACAGAGAAGCTGATATGTAAACCCTAGAAATCTCAATTAGAATCTGTCCCCTTTGGTTAGATGCACACATTTATCGAATCAAGGCTGAATCCATAATTCCATATTTACCCTTCATACTTTGGGCAGGGTATTGGTGCCTGGTCCAAGTGATGTTAAGGCCCTACTCCTAAGAAACTTGTTTCGAGGCTTAGGCATATGTGAAAAATACTATAACCCCCATACTATATGGGTTCAACATATAGAAACCCCACAAAATGGATCCTTCACTATCAAATCCATTCTATCACATTTTGATATTTCTAGGCCCAAAATTTTTAATTATCGGGCTTACCAATAAAACTTTTTGATCCAGAATTTTTATATTACCTAAAGTACCCATTTATATACAAAAGTCAGTGGAGAGTATTTTCATTTTCAATTCTTATTTCTCTCTCTTTGTCTCTCTCTCCCCCGAGAAACCAAACCCAGAAAACGAAACTGAAAATCATTTTATTCAGACCTAGGGGGAACCAGCGAGATTTTTCTGGTATCTAATATGAGAAACGGTTGATTCCGTCTATAGATCTAGCTTCGAGATTCAGAAATCATTCGATTTGATATCTAAATCGATGAATAAAGTAACTATTCTACAAGAGAAGTTTCAATTCGAAGAAGAGTAAAAGAATATCATCTTCAACAATTAGGTTGAGATTCAGGTAAGATTCGAGTTAATTTTAGTTCCATTTAGTTCTGATCTAGATTTTGTTTTGGTTGATTTTATTCAAATCGGTAAATAAGAAGAACATATGGATTCTTTTTTGATTCAATCAAGTGGTGATGATGCTTCTAGTCAGTTAATTCAAGTAATGAAAGTTGTAAATATGAAGGTGAAATCAGGAGGTGTTGTAAAAATGTGCAAGTAAATATGAAATGTTTTCATGCATTTTGTTGTTAGAATTTGCAGGTAGATACGATAGTGAATTTATTCGTTTAGAGCCTTGTTTATTTGTTTGGTAATTAGTTGGTTGATTAAGTGTTTTGAGGTTGAATTTTAAGCTTGTAGTTCTAGATTTGGCTTTTATTTGATTTGGATTTGAAGTAATTTTATGGATTTCTTTGCATTGAATTACAGGGGGATTAACGATACTGTTAATTTCGTGATTTGTGTATTTTGATTTATATTTGTTATATAGAGTTTGATGTTAAACCTTATAATGCTTAGTTGTTTTGCTTTGCCTATGGTCTTGCTGAGCTTGGGTTGTGTGTGATTTACACTTCAAATCCTGTGTTCATTCTTGTATCAGAAGGAATAGTTGTTGTTCTCAGGAGATCATACTTTACTTGTTCTTATTACTGATTAGCTCATTTGGTAGGATTCTTTGTTTGTTTTCATTTCTGGATTTGAGTCAGCAGGCTCAGAAGCAAAATTTAATAATTTGCTTGTTCATATACCTAAGCATGAGACAAGAATTATAGCTCATTTTGGCAGGATTTTTGGTGTTTGGTTTGATTGGAACAGGTCGGGTTAGTGATGAAATGGAACACAGGATTGGACAGATTGAGACTACGCAGAATTTCCACGGGATGGTCCTTGAATCCATACAGGGCGACATCATGCAAGTAAAGAAGAAAATTCAAGAGTGCACATTGGATAGTAAGTAAATGTTTACCTCCTCTCAGTCAGACAGTTACATCAGGCAAAATTTAGACATGTAGTGAATCAGATTAAAAAAGAAAGAAAGAATGTTGTTCACTTTGGAACTGAAAATGTAGTCCATCTTAATGATTTCATTGTTACAGTTTATTACACGAGGAATGTAGTTGAGTTTTTGATTGAGGTGTTGTCTTGTTTGTCTAATTGTTGATGTTCTCGTGTTCTCATTCAGTTGAAGGTATAAACCAGAAATTGGCATGCCGTGATAACTCATTTCCGCTAGTGGTGACTGTTTTATCCTTTGATTCTTCTTGCTGTCTTTCTTCAAATTCCAAATCAGTAAGTATACATTAATATATATATATTTTCTTACATCTGAACTAAACTCTACTTACTAGCTCAAGGGAGAGGAAGATATCAAAAAACCCTCGATGAAAGCTTCAAATCCTTTCCTATTCAGCTCAGAAAGGAAGTACACCAAGATATTATCTCTGCAATTTCAACATTACAGAAGCACGATGAAAAACAGATGCTCAAGTTAAGAACTAAACTTTCTGGAGCATTAGCCAACTCAGTGAAGGTTTGTCTATACATTGATAAAGAACAGTACTTACTTAGTCATATTAATCATTTCCATTGCCTTTCACCAAATATTTTGGTTAACAACATATTTCTGCTATTCAACTCTACATGTATTATCAAGTAAAATTATGTTTATTTTCGAAGACTTAGTACGTGGAACATGCCGAAGTAAAGTATATGGAATTTTTCAGAATTCTAAATTTTATATTGCTAGCTTGCATAACGGGAAATAGAGAGATAAAATGATGCTCACCTAATTAAACATATTAGGGATGTACACACATAAAGTGTGAATAGTTTGAACTCAATCTTCTATTGTGTATGCTTATGGATCTGTTTTTTACATATGAATTGCAGAGTATTGTAACTTGGCAAGCTAAATGGACGTGTAGCTACTAGTTACATGCATGCTAATTAGATGTGTAGATACTAGTTACACATGTTAGTTAGATGTGTAGGTACTAGTTACACATTCTATTTAGATGTGAAGCTTCTGATTACACATCTATCTTCATAGTCTTATTTTTGTGATTACTTTAAGTTGGTTATGGTCTACTTGTGTAAAAAAAAAATTTTTTTGCATCCCAACATAATGTCAGCGTATAGCAATACATGTATCTTTGTATATTTTTTTTTATGTGTAACTTTTGGGTGACATGTCATATGGATGTGTAACTTCTGAGTAGACATGAGAAATGCATGTGTTACTCTCAGTTACACTAGATAGATACGTTACACTAGATAGATGCATGTATAACTGGGAGTTACACTAGATAGATTTTTTGTTATTAATTCTCCTTACCATTGTTCTATAATTTTGTTTTTTCTTTTTGGTCATCCAACCTAATCCCATGGATGTTTTGTCGCAGATATGCAAGTATCTTGGAATCGAGGAAGGTAAGAAGGAAGTGGAACATCACTATAATTACAAGATGTCGTGGGCTTATTTTTAGGATTTTGTTTTACATATCTAGTGTTTTAACTCGGTTATTGTGTTCGATAACAACTGATTACTATAAACGATAACCAACGGAATTATTGTAAGTGGATATGAAAAGCAATCCATGTATTTTCTTATGTTTATTTTTGATGTGTAAATACTGGATACACATTCATATGCAAGTGTGGCTTTTGGATACACATGCCATATGGATGTGTAACTTCTGGATACACATGCCATATGGATGTGCAACTGTTGTATGCAAGTGTAACTGCTTGATACGCATCCATATGGAAGTGTAACTTCTGAATACACATGCCACATGAACGTGTAACTTCTGGATACACATGCCATAAATATATGTAATTGATTATTACATATCCATATGATGGTGGTGGTTAGCGGCGGTGGTGGGTGGTGGTGGTGGTTGTTGGCGGCGGCGGCGGTCGGTGGTGGCGGTCAGAGGTGGTTGGTGGTGGAGACACCATTTTACTATATTTTAATAATTTTGGGCCTAAATTTAAATTTTATTTAATTAGGAGCTTGACAATATACATAAGGGTATGTATGTCTTTTAATATTTTGGGGCCTAGATTTAAACTTCTTTTAATTAAGGGCTTGATATTATGGGTAACCCATGGGTGGGGCCTGAGCCTAATTTTCCCTAGGCATATTCCTATGCACATGCATACCAGGTGGCATGGCAAATGAGTTAAGCCACTATGGGAAAACCACTGAGCGACAGAGTTTCTAGTGAACATTATAGACAATACCGCCAGCGATGCCATGAATATCACTCGATTTTGACTCTAGCGCCATTGGTTAGTTCTTTATCGCTATAAATAGGTAATTTTCAAACTCAGAATTTACCCCAAATTTTTTGTATAAATTTTTTTCTCTATTTCTCTCTTTCTTAATCTAATTTTCTCTATTTCTCTCTTTTTCAATCTAATTTATTTTTCTGAAAATGGGTCATTTGTCCAAATATTCCCAAAATATGGTTCCAATGGAAGAGTAAAAATTAGTATGGGTGAAATGGACACCAAAAAAATAACAAGAATGAAACTGGATTCATCCTGGCTTAAACTTAAAAAAGAGTGAGGATGAAACTGGATGCATCCTGATGTAAATTAAAAATTAAAAAAAAAAAATATTTGAAAATGGGTAGGAAGAAACTGTTTACATCCTGACTATTTTTACATTCTTGTCCATTTAAACAATATCAAATTTTACATGTCTTTTTCACCCAGGAATTGTTGATTTTGGTCTTTTTAACTAAATTTGTGTTTATTTTTTCGAATTTTCCCAAATGGCATAATTTCAAACCCAACTTGATTCGGTAACACAACTTGATTTTTCCGGAGTACTACTTGAAGGTGCCGTTACGAAGATATGTGATAGTTATAAAGAAATAGGTAATAAGCAAAGAAGTCTTCAAGTTTTGGAAATTAACCAAGTCAAAACCACAACTAAGAAAAGGCAAAGAAAAGTTCAATGCAATGAAAATCAAGGCAAAACAAATTTGAAGCCAAAGAAGAAGATAAACAAAGGAAACTCCATTCATGAGCGCATTGATTTAAAGTTTTGTGAAATGAAGGAGATTAACAAGATGAAGAACATTGTCACAAATTTTTATTTTCAAAGTCTATTTTATTATTATTTTAATGAAAAGGGGCCGCTAGGGCTTTCAAATTATTATTATTATTATTTTATTTTTATTGTCTAGTTTTATGTCTTGTAAAATGACTATTAATGATTATTTCGAAGTTTAATGAATTTGAAAATTTGATGAGTATTGTTGAAAATTAAGCTTAATTATATTCTTAATCCAATCTTACATTTTAATTAGAGATATATTTAATAGTGTAAAAAAATATTAAAACTTAATACTTAGACAATTAAGAAATTAAAACATAAGAACTTAAGTGGACAATTGAGAAATTAAAACATAAATATTTGGGCAAATATTTAAAAATCTCGAAACAACTTCCAAATTGGAAGTCTTTTCGTAGATGCGACGATGTTCTGCATGACACCTTTGTTGAAGTTCCATCATGGTTTCACCATCCCTCAAATTTGGACCTTCTTGCTGAAGTAAAACAACATACCTAGTAACTTCTTGATTGATTGTAATGAAGCGCTGACTCAACTCTGAAACATCATGATTGTTGAGGTTCATTGTTTGTTCTTGAAATTTCCCAAAAATCCTTTGCCAAAATGTTTGGGGATATAATGCATCTCCAAATAAAGTCTCAGTAAAAGAAATATAATTCCTGCAAATACATTCATCTTCCCCAGTACTGAATTTTGATTTTCGCCTAATTTGACTTATCCGTATTTGACTTCTCATAATTACACTTTGCACATTGTCACGATTAACAACTCTTTGATTTTTGAAAGCATGTTCGTTTTCTACGAACTCAGCCATGTTCATATTATCATCCATCTTCTCTGAGGAATTGGAAGAGTGATTAAAAGAATTGGAGTTTGAGAAACTCTAGAGATAAATTCTAGTTGTTAGAGCATAGCTCGGTTGAACCCACCAAGCGTTGGTATGTCAAGTTTGGTTGTCATATTTTAGTGAACCAAAACTCATTTAAAGAGTCGCTTGATTATTTACTAGAGTCAACTTCTTATAGGTTACCTTAAAATTATTAGGATATGAGACATTACAAGTATTACGTGAAGACTTGAAGAATGAGAAGAAGTAAGGAGCTACAACGACGACATCATCTTTCCACTTGAGGTTAGTAATATTTGACTTGAACTATTTCATTCCATAATGTATCTTTAAAATCGTGCATATTGAAAACACAAATGAGAAGCTATGAATGATTATACTATAGTTAGATGTAGTATTAAGGAATACAATACGAAGTATAACGCTTATCTTTTGAACTTCGTATATAAGACATCGACATAATCGTTTGATTGCTATTGTGATTATGTATGGGTATGAGGTGAAGATTTCATCCTAGGAAACAATGTTTTACATTCGTTTAAAGGAAGTACATTCATAATTTTTTTTTGTGAATCGAAAGGGAAATCGCTAGGCATATTGGCACTACATCAAATTCTGGGATTAGAAACAGAACTGAGTCGTTACTAAAACGGGTTGTAACGGCTCTTGCCTATTGCAAAAGTGGGTGTTACATTTTTTTTGTAACGGAAATGGGCCCTTATGAATTTTGGTTGTAACGGCTCTAGTAATAGCTGTGAGCCGTTACTAATTTTCCACGTGGTAACAGCTCAGGGCCGTTACGATTTCTTTTGTATCGACGTGGTCGTAACATCCTCGAGCCGTTACTAAGTGGCACATTAGTAACATGCCAGAGCCGTTACTACGTGAAAGGTTGAAACAGCTTACAACCGTTACGAATTTTTTTGTAACAACAAAAATTACGCGATCAACATTGACTTTGGTCATTGACCAATTTTGTCCAGTCAAGGCTGACCGGCAGTTCATTTTCTGCCAGAAATAAGCCGGAATTCTATATTCAATACCCTGCATACACCTTTCAATTCCTTCATCATCCACACTCAACAACAATTTCTTCAATCTATTCATATCACATTCATTCAATTCATATCATAAAAGAATTGAAATTTCTCTAACTACCAAACCTTTTTTTTTTTTTTTTTTAAGTATCAAATTTCTAAGGGAATACATGGAAGGTTCCAAATTTCTACGGGAACACATAGAAACTTACAGAACTTGAATACATGGAACTTAAAAATCTTGAATTTGCTTTGTTCTCCACCCTTTCTGATGAAATAGAGCAACTAAGCTTTATATCCTTTGCACGCTTGGTTTGTTGAAAGCTTGGGCATCAGAAAACTTGATGTAGGCAATCCTGCAAAATACAACATGCAGCATTATTATGACAAATAAACTGGAAGAAATAATGCTCAAAATACACAACAAGTAAATGCAAACAAGCAATAAAACACAACTCAAAATGCAAACAAGCAAATAAAACACAACTCAAAATACGCAACATTATTATAATAAGGATAATCAATCACATAGTTCTTGGAAGTCAGATGAACCAATTCTAAACTTGTTTGGAAGTGTGGCAAATCGGTTCCAAGATTGTAAATATGAAAAAGGATTTACAAAGTAAAGATGTCGACATACTTTTAACATGTGCAGTAACGCTTATCTACACTTATCTTTTATTGTTCAAAGATATTCCTTAATAGCTAAAGGAGAATCCCGGATCGAAATAAATTGAGAATCTTTTAATTAAGGTTTTTAGTTTTATATGCTTTTAATTTCCAGCAATTAAAATGCATATCTTTAGAAAATAAAAATTGGTAATGTCCATTTACTAATTGGAGATTTTCTAATGAGATTTTCGGTCAATATTTGGACAAAGCATTTCCAGAAATTATGGAAACCGAATTTGGAAATATATTGAATTCTTGAGAATATTTTCGGTTTTGGAAATTCCTTGGTGTCCAAACTTCCTTGGTCTATAAATATTTAAGTTTGCATTTCGAGCAAACTAATCCTCAGAGCCGACAAAACTACCTAGTTGTGTTGTTTCTTTGGTGGAGTTTGCCTATTCGGGGAGGAAAGTAACCTAATCGCGCGAAATATCTTACGGCCGCTCAGTTTAAAGACTTCTTTGGGATTGGGAAACTCTATTAGTACCGTTGGTGGGAAACTAGATAATTGCGGTTTATTATTAGTTTTCGATTGATTTGATTGACTAACGGTTGTTGAACTTTGATTGCACCTAGTTTGTTTATGCTTTAAAATCTTCTCTACTGATATAAGATTCACTCAAACTAGATCGAAGTTTCGATGGGGATCTTTAGACTGTTTGTATATCTAAAGACATCTTGTGATAATCCATTGTTAACTGAAAAGGCGAGGGTAACAAAATATACCTCAAGCTAAAACTTTTCCTACCGATAAGTCTTTTCTCCGAAAGTTTTGTCTATAGACTGAGTCAAGACAATACAACTAATCAGTGCACACTTCGTGTGATCATCTATAGATACGAGATCGAGACAATACAACAACGAAGTATGTTACTTGATAAAAAGGTTCGGACTTAACCAAACACAATAGGATTCACTTATCAAGTAAATAGGAATTAACATTTGTGTGATTTACTTTAATTATAGTAAAACAATTATAATGCGGTAATATAAAGTAAATGTCACAGCAAGATTTTGTTAACGAGGAAACTGCAAATGCATAAAAACCTCGGAACCTTGTCCAGAATTGAATACTCTCGGGATTAAGCCGCTACACAAAATTACACCTAACTTCGTATAGTTGAGACCAAGCAACTAAACCTATAGCTCACCTAGTTCCGTCTGTATTCCCATGCCTCCGACCTATGAATAAGTCACGTACTTGGAACAATTACTTTGGTTCGTATTCCAAACAGTAAAGGAGCAACAAATCTGTTTGGTATCAACTTTATTCAACTAAGTGATATGAGTCGGACAAAGGCTCTTCTGTTTATCTTAACATAAACTCCTTCGTCAGGTCCTTAGATTAATCTTATGTTCAATTACCTAAGTAATCGTTTAAGATTGAGCCAACAACACTATTAATCCAAATAATTGTATTGATTCCGATCTACTCTATTAATCAATCCAATATATCACAAGGATAAACCGATTATTAATTGGATCCTCTTTTACCGAAACAAGTATTGTGCACACCAAAGATTATGAACCCACAAATCAGAAATCTTCAATATCTTCTTTGTCTTCAAATCTTCTTAGATCTTCAATAAAAACCTGCACACAATCAGTTGAATCTCTTGTGATCAATCACGCACAGAACGGAGTATGTTAACAATGGATTATCACAAGATCGTCTTTAGAACTAACAACAGTCTAAAGATCCCTGTTGAAACTCTGAACTAGTTTGACTGAATCTTATATCAGAAGAGAAGATTCTCAAGCATAAAAAAACTAGGTGCAATCAAAGTTCAACCACTGTTATTCAATCAAATCAATGAAAACAAAAGATAAACCGCAATTATCTAGTTTCCCAACAACGGTACTAATAGAGCTTCTCAATCTCAAAGAAGACTTTAAACTGAGCGGTCGTAAGAGATTTCGCCTAATTAGGTTACTCTCCTCTCCAAATAGGCGGCTACACCAGTAACAACACAACAAGAGGTAGTTTGTTGTTACGAAGGATTAGTTTGCAAGAAAGGAAAACTTCAAGTATTTATAGACAAGGAAGTTTGGATACCAAGGAATTTCCAAAAACAAAAATATTCTCAATATATTCATTAATGCACAAATTCGGTTTCCATAATTCCTGGAAATGCTCTGTCCAAAAATAATGATCGAAATCTCTCAGAAAATCTCTAATTATCATGGTATCAGACGATCCTGAGAGTAATTTTCATAAAAGTTTTCTGCTAAAACAATTCTTCTCAATACTCTTTTACAACAATATACGAATCTCAATACCTTTTTGATTCAAGATCTTCATTTTTTTTTTTGCAACAACCTGTTCTAGGTTAAAAATTCATCAAGAAATTATTCAAGACTTTACAAGAATAGTAGATCTGGTTCATGTCATCCACAATTGTTTACAGAAGACGCAAAGACATGGCTTCACTAATTCGAGTAATTTTACCTTCCCTTTCACAAATATTTCCAACTTTGTTTCTGCAAAATTAGGTTCCAATAATTTTCTTTTGTGGAGAGATCAAATGGATTCAATTCTCGTTTCTACTGATTTGTTCAGTTATGTTAATGGTGATATTGTTGAACATGTTATAAATGTGGAATTTGATGGAGTTTTGACTCGTAACCCTCAATGGGTTCTTTGGAGAAAAATCGATTATTTTGTTACTAGTTGCATGAAAGCTACATTTATAGATTCTGTGTTTGGTGATGTATTGGGTTTATCAACTACAATAGAAATTTGGGAATATCTTGAAATCACCTTTAGAAGTCAATTCACAGCCAGAAAAAGTATTCTTAAGAATCAGTTGCATAATATTAAGAAAGGCAATCTTACAATCTTGGTTTACTTACAAAACATTAAAACAATAGATGATTCTTTAGCTGCCATTGGAGAAAAGATGAGTGATTCTGATTTGGTAATGTATGTGTTACATGGCTTAGGAAGAGAGTTTGATACATTTGTAGTAGCCGCACAAAACAGGGAAACTCCATTCACTTTTACAGAGTTAAAACCAAGACTATTAAATCATGAGCAATGGCTTCTTGAACAACATCAAGATTCCAGTACTATTTTTGATACTCAACATCCTACATCTCTCTATGGTAAAAATGGAAATGGTGGTACTAATTTTTCTGGTGGTGGTATAGGCAATCCAAAGAATACTAGTTATGGAAATTTCAAACCTAATAATGGTTTTCATTCAAGAAATAATATTGGTCAAGGTCAAGGAAGTACATCTGGACAAAGTAATGGTAATGGCAATATAAGAGATTTCTCAACAGTGGATTGTCAGATTTGTCGAAAGAAAGGGCATTATGCTAGCAGGTGCAATTTTCTCTATCATCCTCCGACCTTCAGTAATCCTGCTAATGAGGCTCAACACAATTCAACTCAACATGCCTTTACATGTTTTAATGAAGCCAGCACTTCAACTCAACATGATTATGATGCTCCTTCTACTTCACCTGCAACTCATTGGATTTATGATTCTAGTGCTACTGCACACATGACTGGGGATGCAAATTTGCTTCATAATTCATCTTCTTACAAGATCATGTACAAGTTCGCAATGGACTAAGAACAGAGAGATTCAATACCACACTGTTAGAGAACTGGTTGAGGAAGGATTCTTGCAGCTTCATCATATTTCTTCGTTGATCTTTTCACCAAAGGCTTATGTTATCCAGCTTTTTCCAAACTGTTGCTAGTCTGTTTAGTCAGTATCAACTTGAGGGAGGTGTACTTGAGATATGAAGTCGGATTGGCAGATTACAAGCTTCTTCAACAGTCTCTGAGAAATCACAAGCTTCTTCAACTTTTTCTTCTTCAGCAGTTTTGCTTCTTAGTAGTGTTTTTCATTTCTGTTTTTTTGTGATTCAAACTGTTATGCTGAGCCTGGTAATAACAGTTTGAGGGTGTGTGTTAGACAGTATAAATGTGTGTGTCAAGTCAACATTGGTTGACTTGACTTGTGTCTGTGTGGAACACTTGTGTGCATGTATTAATCTTACACACTTATTATGGTTGCCTTAAATAGGCATCATTAACTCTGTAAGAACTATCCAATTATTCAATAAAAATATTATTACTTTCTTATTTTCCTAAAAAAATGAAGTTAGTTACCTTAATTAAAAGTTCTTAACTTATTTATGTTTCGATCCTGGGATTCTCTTCTCTTAGCTATTAAGGAATAACTTTGAACAATTAAATAATAAACATTCATAGCATGTGTTCAAAGTATGTCGAAATCTTAACTTTGTAAGTTCTCTTTCACACTTACAACCTGATGGACGCATTTATGTGTCTATTTTAGTCTCAATTCTCTGTAATGTTAGTACTCGATTGTGCGTTTATTTTGGTATTTTATGTCTTTGTAGGTGTTTTTGGAGAAATAAGCTTTCGCGGCGAAATTGGCTCGAAAAGTGGTTTTTGCGCTCGTGGGAGAAAATTACTATACGGACCCCCATTTTGGATAAGGGGTACCTCAATTACTAAGGGGCAACCCATTTCCAGAGCATCTACTATTCGCACCCCAAAGTGGTTAGGGGACTTCATCCTCTTCATTTGAAATCTAAATTTTAAGGGAAAATAAGGGGAGTTTCGGGCAGAATTAGGTTCGACTTTTTGGTCTATCTCCCATTGCATTCAATCACCGGAATTGTTTTCAATGGACCTGATTGGAACTAACAGGGATGGTATAGGCATTTAAATCGATTCAAATGGGCTAGATGATCGGCTCTTGCTAAAACAGGGCAACTATTTCTACGGGATCATTTTTGTGCATCTGGGAGTTCCGGGAAGAGTTAGGAGAGGATTTAACGTGTAGGATTGAATGTACGGGATCTTTATAAGGTGTCGATGGGGTTTGGATAGACCACAGAAGCCGTGTAGGAGAAAAAAAGAAAGTTTTCATCAAATCTCGAGTAAACAGGGTATTGAATATCTAGGAATTGGTTTGGGAAGTTACGTGCAGTTTTGGTAAAAATATCTTCCCTGATTCGACTTCACTATATTTGGAAAGAATTGAAGCTATTATAGACGCGTAAATCAGAATCCCAAAGAGAAGAAATTCCGTGACTTGGTTTTGTGAAGAAAAAAAGAAAATATTGAAGATATTTTAGGGATTCTTTGATCGTGATGTGTATAAATAGGCTTGAAGGAAGTCACAGAGGGATTGTCGAGAGTTTGGGGACCTAAGAGCAACTGCAGTGGTGCGAGTATAACCAAAGACCAAAGAGGGAAAAAAAAGACTAAATTTGGGTTTAGTCCGTTGAGTGACGCAGTGGGAGGAAGACTAAATTTTGGTGGAGCGTAAACTATACCAACGCCTGGTGTGGGGCGTGAAGTATACGTTTTCCAGATGTGGGGCGGAGGGTATACGTTCGCCCGGTGCCGAAAACGTAAGGAAAAAAAAAAATGGGGCGTTGGTATAATCCACGCCCCATATATAAATTCTAAAGTTTTGAGTGGGGCGGAGGTATAAACCACGCTGCACAAAAAATTAAGGAAAAAAAAAATATATGGGGCGGGGATATAAACTACGCCTGCACTGGGGCGTAGACTTTACGTCCGCCAGGTGTGGGGCGAATACTATATCAACGCCTGGTGTGGGGCCAACGCTATATCAACGCTCGACTAAAATTTGGGTTTGGTCTTGGTCGCCGACCAAATAATCGCCCACTGTTGATTTAGTCTGGGATTTGGTCGATGGTTCGTCCCGCTACGCCTGGTTCAGAGACCAAATAAATGGGTTTAGTCGCCCACTGCAGTTGCTCTAAGGGAGGCTGCAGAGGCAAAGAATACGAATTGCAGAGTAAGTAGCTGCTGAGGAAGGAGGAGACGAAGAACATTGGACCAACAAAGACGGTTGTATTCCTGCTGCATTAATAAACTATCGTTGTTCAACAGTCTTAAAAATTGTAACAGTAACGTCTGTAACACTAGTGCAGCGTTGCGAAACTCTGTTTTCATATATTTCTCAATAAAAACACCTTTTTGAGCCATGTTTCTATCTTTTGGGTGAGTTTTGAACATGAGGAGCTAAACCCCAACACTGGAACGAGGGAGGAAGCCAAGTTCACAATTGTTTGGTAATTATAATTGATTCTAATGACTTTCTGCATTGATTTTTAATCGATTTATGATTTTCATTGAATATTTGTGATTTTGTCTGATAGCGTATGCTTAGTCTAAGAACTCTTAATGCGCTATGCTTATGATTTACATCTAATTCTTTATAAACTGTACTTTTGGCAAAGAAATAGAGTCTAGAAAAGAGCTAAAATTGTTATGAATCATTGTATGAACCAATTGATTGTGAAGTTTGGTGGAATCCGAAGTTCTAGTATCTCTCGATTTTTGTGAAAAACTTGTGTATATACTTTCCATTATTAAATTCTGAAATCAAATCTTTACAACCCCGAGTTGAACGAACTTTTACTACCATTTTCTACAACAATTCAAAATCACATCACAACCTTGAAACCGATTTTCCACACTTCCAAACAAGTTTAAAATTGGTTCATCTGACTTTCAAGAACTATGCGATTGATCAAATAAAATTCAATCACAAATCATGGGTTTAACGGTTCTACCAAAACAAGTTTCGGTTCTACCTTCCATGTGAGTACTGTGCATAGTCACACTAGCTTTCCGAAATTCGGTTGACTAGGTACTAGGATCGTTTCCCAACATATATATGGTATCTAACTTATATGTGTTTCACATGTCCATAGCATCGGTTTCCCTTTGCCTAAAAAAGTGTTGCACATGTCCATAGGATCGGTTCCCCTTTCGGCTATAAACCTTGCTGTACCTCATACAAGGATCGGTTCCCCTTTGTGATGTACTGCACCTCTTACTAGGATCGGTTCCCCTTTCCCATATTTGGTCAGACATCACAAACCCGATCATACCATAAGTCAGGCCTTTGTGAATAATTTTACCTAGAACACAACAAGTCATGAACGGTTATACTAAATCACACATATTGGATGTTCACAAGATATGCAATGAATAACAATCCCAATAACTCCTAGCGATTTCCTTTTCAATTCACAAACAAGTTTATGAACTTACTTCCTTAGAACACATGTAAAACATTGTTCACTAGGATGAAATCCTCACCCCCATACCCATACATAATCACAATAGAATTCAAATGATTATGACGATGTCTTATCTACAAAGTTTAATGGTTAAGCAATAAATTAACCTCGTATTGTATTCCTTAATACTATACCTATATAGAGTTCAAATATGCTTCGCAGTTTAATGGTTACAAGGCGATTTTCTCATGATCATCTTTTGACTTTCGTTAAGAATAATGCTGAACGAAGTTAAAGCAAAAAGCTTTCCAACATATATTTCGAGAAAGCTATAAGCGAGTTAAACTCAACCCGAGATATCAAATGTGTATAATGTAAAGTCTATATAGCTATACGACTTAGTCTCAATTGGAGATAAAATAGAATAGACTTCTGAGTGATAGATGAGTTCAAGTCTCCACATACCTTTTGTTGATGAAGTTCCTCCAAGCTCCCCTTCGTAGATATTCATCTTCAATCAATGAACTCCGTGAAGTCTAAAGCTCAACTACACATTCTATCCTAATTCGAGATATAGTTATAAGTAGATTAGAAATCAAGACTTATAGTTTTGACAATTAAACTTGACAAACAAGATTGAGATAGCAACTCTTGCGAGTTCGACCGAGCAGTGCTCTAACAACAAATGAGTTGGGCCACTACGGAAAAATCACTGAGCGATAGATTGTTAAATACTGTTGTGCTAGATTGTTTTTATACCTTTAATTTATTGAAGTTAGCCAATGAGGTCAATCTGGGCGGAGATCCCGCCGAAAATTTCGTTTTGGCAATCAAGCTAGCGAAAATATTTGATTATGTCGTGACGGAATTTGGACGAAAATCTTGGTTGTGTCCGCCAGAATTGGCCAGAAACTTCGGTTGAAGTTTATTTCTCTTATGTTTCCGGTTTGAAATTTGTATGGTTCATGGCTTTTCTACTATTTTAAATGAAGACTTGTTTCTTTTCTTTAAAAGAGGGAAGAAGATATCCTTCACACTCTTAAATTCACACTATCCACACAGAGACATTTTTCTTAGTAAATATTAAACGGTAGTGTATTTGAATCTAATATTTTAGGGTCTTGCAAAGTTGTACATAACCACAAAAAATGAGGACATTCCAAAATACAAAACATCACCATTTGTCAAACTTAATTTTAACGGTTGGGAATTCGTTGATTTTCGACGGCTGATTTTCAAATTAGTACATGGTGGGGTTATATGTTCTATAACGTGCTCATCTTTTTTTGTGAGTGATCTCTTTCTCAACATGTGTAATGTGTAAAATGTGAAATAGTGGTGTTTCATTATATCTAGACATACACAACTTAACAGGTGTAATGTATAAAATATGTTTAATATACACACTATATTTTAGTGTTTATTCCGAGATTCCACCGATGATCTCTCCGAGATAAAGTTGTCCCAGTGTTTTGGTGTCTGATCTAGGAAAATCGAAATTCAGAATTAACTATATTGAAGTAAGCTCCCCTATCTAAATATCAGAAACGTTAACCATCACAAGGTATATTCAGTGTGACGAGGTAAATTTTGGGTTGGCTAATTAAATTCGCTACACTAAGACATTGTTTCATACCATAAAGTAGATTCTTGGTTTGTTACAAATTATGTGACACCAACAGACATTAAGTTGAAAGAGATTTCAGATCATTTATGTAATGTATTTTTTTTTTTCTTGACACATGTGAAGTGTTTTGATGAGAAATCCAAACTCAAGAGTAGAGATTCGATCCATCAACCACAAATATAAGAGTCGTTACCCTGGCCAAATTGGGCTAGCCCCTATTGGATATTCAGCTATCCTAGCATGTGAATTTTCATTATTATGATTTTTTACCTCAGTATTTCTATTTGTCAAAGTGAAAACAGGGTGGAAAAGTTTTCAGAGAAATGAAAAAAACACCAGTGTAACGTTTCCCCGATCTACGAATTTTCACTTTGAAATAGAAATTTTTTGAATCTCGAAAGACTAGACATACGTACATGATAAATCACTTATCAACAAACCAAATTGAATTCTAAACTGCAAATTCTTTCAGTCTCAACGTATATTCGAATTAAACTAAAAAGTAAAACATAAAAACTTCACTGATATAATAAATATTACCTAAATGTCTTCATGATTTTCATACTGGTTGTATCATTTCTCATTCTACTTGAGCTGCTTGTGCGCTCTAATCTCCAACCCATGATATCTGAAACCACGATCTCAATGTGCCAGATATTCTGTACTTGATGTATTCGGATATTCCGTGCTAAACACAAGCCAAGGACTCGATATATTGATGAAATTTAACGTTATGCCTAAAGTTTGTATATGTTGATAGGTCATGAATTTTCTCGAACCTCATATCTTTGAAATCATAAGAGACAACCATACTCTCTTTTGTTAGCAGCATAACCTTTGTTGACTCCTTATCTTCTTCTCTCTCAATAATGAATAGGATGCTATCAGAGTAAGGAAGGAATATGGAACTGTTGTATGGATTTAAACTCACATCAACCTGGCCTTTCAGCTTCCAACTAGAGTTAGCAGCATCCATCTCGAATATGCTGAAACGACGACCGAATTCACGATTTGTCTCAGTACGATAGAAATGGCCCCTATACTCAGCAATGTTGAAAGTCATTGTAGCATCATATTCTTGAGCTGGATGTGGCATAGGAATTACCCCTACTAACTCCCGATCAATATCGAAATAAACCATGGACCCTTCTCGGTGGCACCAATGCAGTGAACCATTCCAAAAGATACCAGATTTCCTCCTTGGTATACTTTCAGGTTGGAGGGTACAAGAATAAAATCCAGAAAATTCCCACGAGGATGTTTCAGAATCATATATTTCAATTTTGTAATTATAACAACTTGTACTACTGTCTGTCCAGATAGCTATGACTTTGTAATACGGAGATCTGAATGGATCAAATGCTAAACTAACGCTATCAATAAACCTGTGATTACTTCTCAACAATTGAGACTGAGGTAATATTTTGTACTTGTTTGTGGAAGGATTGAAAATGTAATAGGTAAAATCACGTAAGCTAAGCGAGTAACTTTTACATACGAGTAACCCATTGCAAGATTGCACAATCTCTATACCATGTATATATTCTGTAAAAGATCGGGTTCGAAAAGGGACATAACTATTGGTATTTCCATCAAGAGAGATGTACTCGAAAGTTGAAGGGAGCGTATCATCGCCCCAGAGGAGTACTGGGGTTGAAAATCTAAGATTTTGAATAAAATGTTTGTGAACAAATTGGGGGTCAGTGATTAGAGAACACCACTGTTTTGATACGAACTTGAAGTCAAGTAGAGGTTTTGATGGTATTCGAGTTAGAATGAGTGTCAAGATATCAATATTACTACCAATAAAAGATGCTGATGATGAATTATTTCTATGAGTTCCACCTTTTCTTAACTTTGTTAAAGAAGACATCTTTACCAAACAAGAAAGAGGGTTTTTTTTTTTCCCAAGAGGGTTTTTTTTTTTCCCAGTCGTTTTTCTCGCCGGAAAATGGTTAACTTCAACAGGAGTGTAGATCAGGATGGCTTTATGACCCAATCAAGAAGGAGAACAAGGCACATGGAATGCAACTCGGTGAAGACTTCTCACGAGAATGGAAGGATGAGATCAGATGTCAAGGTGAACGAGAGGAAAAACATTAAGGTGGAAAGGAAAATTATTGGTGCTTCCATGGGAAAAAAAGGAAGTAGAGATATCATTCATGTAGCAATATGGTCAGGTAACAAAAGAAGATTTTGCTGGCTTAGTTTCAGGGGTGGATTCTGGTTAGCTCGGATATTAAAGATGGAAGCAAACAGCGGTGGTGGGAAGCTATCCAAATGGAACTTTAGAGAAGATGAAGATTGGATGTTAATTACTAGAGAAGAAAATGAGTTCGGCAAATTTCTTCGTCTGCAGGTTTCACACAATAAGGCATATCCGGACACATTATTTTTCCCTGCCGGAAACAATGGAGTTGGATGGAGGGATACTTGGGTTTTCTTGGAGGATTTAATGTCTAGTATCTATAAACAAAAAGAAAGGAAAGTGACCAGGGAAGAGTTGCCAGTGAAGCCAGTTGCAAATGCTTGGCTTGAACCAAATCGAAAAGATTGCTCGCAACATAAGAAAGATCATTTTCAGACTTCTCTAATTAAACCAAAATCTGATCAGGGTCTAGATTCTCTTTGGAAAAGAACCTTAGTGGTAGAAGTTACATCAGCAGTCCATAATTTTGAATGGAAAGATGTTGGACGGTGGGTAATGGCAAAATTTGGTTGGAGTTATGGTTTCGATCTACAACCGATTGATGAGGTTAGAGCTGTATTCGTTGTTACTACTTTTGCTGAATTTTCTAGGGTCAGAAAAATTGGAAATTGGAAGATAGGAACTGTTGATATTCGTATATTTCCATGGTTTGCCGGTATTAATGAAATTTCTAAACCAAAACTGGACAGTGCTAAAAAGCAGTGGGTTGGAGTAAAAGGAATTCCTTATAATCTGTGGGATTTCTCTACATTCAAAATTATTGGTGATAAGTTTGGGGGGTTGATTGATGTTAGTCCTGAATCATCAATGGCAACAGATTTATCTGAAATAAGAGTACTTGTTCTTGGTCCTGTTAGTAATGGTGTATGGTGTGAGGAATTAACTATTGGTAACAAAGAAGTGTGGGTTGAGATTAGAGTCATTGGTGAGATTTTGGAACCATCCAGAGAAGATTTGAAACCCGTCTCTATTGCTTCTGATCGAATGGAGCCCCCCCCCTGGTTTTTTCTGGCATCGCAAAATTCAGCCGGTGAACTGCAACGAAGAAGATGAAGCATTATTATGTGGCAGCAAGGCATTGGTGGATCAGTCCCAACGGGATGATAATCACGTGTCCATTAAAGTAAAAGTAGGGTGTACTCATGCAGGTGGGTCAATCGTAACAGATAGAGTCACGGATAGCAGAGGGACGCGTGTTGGAAAGGAGATGACTTTGAATATTTCAAATTTGGAAAAGGACGCTCCTGCAGTTCACAATGACGTGTTAATCTCAACTATAAAAGAAACAGTGAACGATGGGCCTCCTTTGAATTGTCAAGCCCAACCGGTTTTAACATCAGGTGAAGACATAATTCCACCTCCTGTTGTTGGGCCCAGTGCTCATTTTTCTAGTTCTGTTAGTTTGGACTCTTCGTCTCTGAGAAGTTTAAGGAAAAAACTGAAGTCTCACATGTCAAAAGAGCAAGCAACCAGCTCTCTGTCTGTTTCCATTCATAAAAATAATAGCAGCGAAGATGTTTGACAATGAAGTTTCTTTGGAGGATGATAACTCTCCATTAAGAAGAGAAATTGGCAAGCAAATTAACTCCTCAAATGAAGATAATCGATGATGCTGCATCACATACAAGTGGTAGTGCAAGAAGTAATAATAATAATGCATCCGGTGATTCAATGGTGACCAAAGGTACATCGGATAAATTTAATACTCTCTACGACAAACTTAAAGGCTCCGGTCATCCCTCGGGTATTGTATTCTCTGAACAAGAAATTTCTTTTGTTAAAGATTCATGTTTAGCTCATGCTAATGCTTTCAAAGACGAGTTTTTGATGGGAAAAACGGAAGGATCATGATAGCCCATTTATTAAGTTTTGGTTTATACGGGCTTACAATAATTTTAATGTTTAACATAATTTCTTGGAATGTGAATGGTCTTAATGACCCGAACAAACGATCGAAGCTAAAAATTCTCGTGAAACGATGGAAGCCTACTATTCTTATGATTCAAGAGACTAAGCTTAGTGCTTGTAACGATGAGATTGTGCGTCAATGTTGGGGTGCGACTCCATGTAGATGGATTGCTTTAAATTCTTATGGAAGATCGGGTGGAATTTTATTGATATGGAATTCGGATATGATTGAAGTTGATGACTTTCTTGAAGGAATATTTACTATAAGTATTTCTTGTCGTAATTTGGAGGATAACTTCCGTTGGGTTTTGATTGGTGTTTATGGTCCTTGCAATGTGAACGGAAAAAAAATGATTTCGTATGGAGCTATCTACCTTGCAAGGTTATTGGAATGGAATGCCTTTGTGCTTCGGTGGAGACTTTAATGAGATAAGGTACATGGTGGAGAGAAGAGGTTGTCGTAGAGTTTGAATTCAATGAAATTCTTCGATGACCTATGTAATGAGTTGGACCTTGTCGACTTGCCTCTTTTCGGTGCGAAATACACTTGGAGTAGACCACCTAACAAAAAGAGCAAAATTGACCGTTTCCTTTTCTCTCCGGATTGGGAAGATCATTTCCCAAATATCAACATCAAACGCCTTGCAAGACCTTTTTGGATCATTTTCCTATTGAGTTATGCTCAAAGGACTCGGATTGGGGCGCTTGCCCATTTCGATTTCAATTAGCTTGGCTTGATGGAACTAACATAATTTCTCTAATGAAAGAATGGTGGGAATCTTTTTTTCTTTTGTAGGCACGGCGGGTGAATGTTTTTCAAAGAAGTTACATGCTTTGAAGGAAAAATTGAAGATATGGAACCGAGATATCTTTGGGAACATTGATAGGGCTATTGATTCGAAGCGCTTACCAAGATGAAAGAGTTAGATGAACTAGATGATGAAAGGGGTCTTACAGAAGTTGAAGAAGACATGCTTGTGACGGCTAAAGTGGATTTTGAGGTGGCACATCGTCGAAAAAGCATAATATTGAAACAAAAGTCAAGAATTAGATATTTTAGGGACGGCGATCGTAACACCAAACATTTTCATCGAGTGGTGAAAGGTCATAGAGCTTTTAACAACATCAATAACCTTCGTATCAATGGACGTTGGACCGGGAATAAGGAAGAAATCAAGATGGGTATTGCAAATCATTTTGAGTTGGCGTTTAAAGAAATTTCAAACAACCGTCCTAGAATCAAAAATATGTGTCTAAAGCGTATCGATGAGAATGAAAGTATTTCGTTGGAGAGACCATTTAGTGAAGAAGAAGTTAAGAATGCAATTAAAGATTTGGGAATTGATCGTGCTCAGGGTCCTAGGATGGATTTCCTATGAAGTTCTTTATTGTTTGTTGGGATTTCCTAAAAGAAGATTTGATGAAGGTTTTCGAAGAATTTCATGACCACAATATTCTTCATTCATCATTGAAAAACAATTTTATTGCGCTTATCCCTAAGAAGGCGGGTGTAGAGGAAGTAAAAGATTTTCGGCCTATTAGCCTTATTGGGAGTGTGTACAAAATCATTTCAAAGGTTTTGGCGGAGCGTTTAAAGGTACACCTTCCTACTCTAATCTCAACAACTCAATCTAGTTTTATTAAAGGAAGACAAATTCTTGATGGAGTATTGATAGCAAACGAATGTGTGGATTCTAGACTTCGTCAAAAATCACCGGGTTGGTTTGCAAGATTGATTTTGAAAAGGCGTTTGATAATGTGAATTGGAATTTTTAAATGAAGTCTTGTTCAAAATGGGGTTTGGTGGTGTTTGGAGGGCTTGGATTAGAAATTGTTTAACATTCTCAAAGTTCTCGGTTCTTGTTAATGGATCGTCTTTCGGTTACTTTGGTAGTGAAAAGGGACTTCGTCAAGGAGATCCTCTTTCTCCTTTTCTCTTTACTATTGTTGGTGAAGTTTTAAGTTGTATGTTGAGCAAAGCACAAGAACTTGATCAAATCTCGGGTTTTTCGGTCAAGGAGGGGGGAACAAAAATAAATCACTTGCAATTTGCCGATGATACTATCATTTTTCTTGATGCTAAGAGAGAACAAGTCGATGCCCTTCGTTACCTTTTTCTTTGTTTCGAGTTAACTTCGGGTTTGAAGATAAATTTCTCTAAAAGTAGCTTATTTGGGGTCGCGGTCGAGGAGGAAGTTGAAAATTATGCTAACATGCTAGGATGCAAGTTTGCAAGTTTTCCTAGCATATATCTTGGCTTACCTTTGGGAGACAAGGTAGGAGGCACTCATAAATGGGACAAAACACTTGAAATTTGTGGGAAAAGAGTTACTTCTTGGAATGGGAAAACAATAGCAAGAGGAGGTAAGTTAACTCTCATCAAAAGCATTTTAGCTAGTTTACCCATTTATTATCTCTCTATTTTTCTTGCTCCTTGCTCCATAACTAAGAAATTTGATAGAGTTGTGAGAAATTTTTATGGGATGATCAAAATAAGAAAAGAATACACAATATTGGGTGGAAATTGTCTTCAAAACCAAAAGAAAAGGGTGGTCTTGGTATAAGAAGAACTAAGCAAGTGAACTCGGCTTTGCTCAAAAATGGTGGTGGCGCTTTGGTGTAGAGAAAGATGCGTTGTGGAGGAAGCTCATAGTTGAAAAGTTTGGCGAAACATTTACCGGTTGGGAAACTCTCCAACCCAAAGGATCGAAAGGTGGTAGCTTGTGGTTCAATATCTATAAAGAACTTGAAGATTTCAACAAAAGTATTAGATTCAAGATTGGAGCGGGTAGAGAAACTAGATTTTGGGAAGATTTTTGGCTTGGTGAAGGAAAATTATGCGATATGTTTCCTTTGGCTTATGAAGCTTCAAGGACCAAGGAGTTTGTTGTGGCTAGTATGTATGAAGTGAGGGGAAGGTGGTGTAAGGTGGGCGTTTATGTCTAGACAAAGATACTCTCAAACCATTACAAGTGAGGTGTTATCTATATCAAATATTCTTTCTTCCATATCTATTCAAGAAGGGGTTATGGATACCCGAATTTGGGTTGGTAGTGATCATGGTCAATATACGGTTAAGGATGGTTTTAAAGACAACGCCGATCAAGGTGGTCCGGATTATCGAATCAATGTTGTTTGGAGTAATGAGTACCCTCACAAAATCAATTTCTTTCTTTGGCTTCTCTCTCATAATCGGGTAATGACGGCGGATAAACATTTAAGAAGAGGTATGGATGTCTCTAGTGTATGTCGTTTTTGTGAGGAAGACGTTGAATCAAGTTCGCACTTGTTTTATGGTTGTTGGAGAATCCAGAGAATATGGGACTACTTTGTTGAAGGGTGCCACTTTGGATGGTCATACGACCCTAATATCGTTACATCTATGGAGGCTTGGAAGTTTAATTGGGGAGATGAAAGACTTAGTCGAATATGGAACAACATCCCGGTTGCAATATGGTGGTGTATATGGAAAGAACGAAATGCAAGAACCTTCGATAACAAAAAGAAAACTTTAGCAAGCCTCATTAGAGATATCAAATTACAAGCGTTTCTTTGGGCCGAGTCGAATACAAATATGTTAGAGCTACTCGCAAATATGGTTATTTCTTTATGGGATTCGTTATACGGTCTCCCGTAATATGGTTTTTTTTTGTATCTTTCTTCTTGGGTAGCCGAATCCCCTTTCGGTTCCCCTTTTTTGTTCGGTTGTAATCATTGGGTTAAGGTACCTCTAAGACCTTTTTTTCAATGAATTTTCTACTTGACCGATCAAAAAAAAGAAGACATCTTTACCTTAAAACTATGCAAGCCATTTAGAATGCGTGTCAAGATATCACCAAACATCTTACCTTTTCTTTCTTTTCCTCCTCTTCTTCGCTCTGTTGAAGAAAACATACTTTAGGAAATTCAAGCACTGTTCTGTATCTTCAGGAAACCCAATTGATTATGTAAATGAAAATCCTAAGCAAGAGAAATGAAGAGATTTGAGATTTATTCCAAAGGATAAGTTCAATTGGTAAAGGTAAACCCAAAAATTCTCAACCATGCATTTGTCGGACCACAATGCATATTTTGGGTAACAAAATAGATTTTTCAAACATTTAATATCACATGGGTGGATTTTGGATTTATGAATAATCAATACAATTTTTGTGACCATACAAGGGTGGGACTTGGTCGGGTACGGTCAACCACATTTTTTCTTTTACCATAGTAGATTTTGGATTATGCAAAAAATTATTGGTCGTAAGAAAAATTTAGGGTGACAAAAAGAATTTGGGTCATGGGGCAAGTTATGAGGAATGCATTGCATTATGCATAATTTTAATTGATACGATTTGGTGTTGCAGGAATCTAGTGGTAGTGGCAAAGTAAACACTGAGACAGTTGAATCGAACATGGTTTTCCTTTGTATCCTAAACTTCTTTGACCCTTCTAAGAGCTCAGCAAAAAGCAAGCATTAAGGAGGTTAGGGAGAAGCGCACAGAGGCGAAAGTATTAGATTAGAAAGAGATACATGCATTAGATTCTAAACCAAATTCCTTCAGCCTCAAAGTACATTCAAAAAGAAAAAAAATAACTGATAAACACAAATCTCACTATTCAATACCCTCTTGGTTGGAACTATGAAGAAAAATTAATAAAGATTGAGATACTATAACCTAATGTCGTCATGATTTTCGTACCGTTTATTCCTCGTTCCACTTGGTCTGCATGCTTGTTGCTCTAATCTTCAACCCTTATATTCTGGAACGGGTCTCAAAGCCAGAGATTCTGTAGTTGATGTATTCGGAGATTCCGGGCTAAACACAAGCTAAGGATTCAATATATTGATGAAATTTGACACCATGCCGAAATTTTGGACATGCTGATAGGTCAAAAATTTTCTCGAAGCTCAAATCTTTTAGATCATAAGAGACAACCATACTCCTCTTTGTTAGAAAGAGCACCTTTCTTGACTCTTTCTCTTCTCCTCTCTCAGTAATGAACAGAATTTTATCCAAGAAAGAATCAGAGGGAGACCAATAAGGATTTAAACTCAAATTGACTTGGCCTATCACATTCCAATTAGAGTTAGCAGCATCCATTTCGAATATCCTGAAACTACCACCAGAACGAGGATCTCTCTCACAAAGATATAAATGGCCCTGATACACATCAATGTTGAAAGTCTTTTTAATATTCCAAAAGATACCATTGTTTTCTTGAGCAGGTTGTGGGAGTACCCTTATTAAACCTTGATTGATATCAAAGTAAACCAAAGACCCGTCTCCGTGGCACCAGTACAATGAACCATTCCAGAAGATGCCGGAACTCCATGGTATATCACATGTGTGAAATCCAGACAAACGCCAAGAGGATGTTTCAGAATCATAGATTTCAATTCTGCATTCATAACCACTTCTTGCAGAATTACCATTCACCCAGAAAGCAATAACTTTGTAATATGGGGACTTGAATGGATCAAACGCTAAACTAAAGCTATGAACAACAAACGAACATAACCTTGAAGGCTGAAACTGAAGTAAGGTTTTGTACTTTTTTGTGCAGGGATTGAAAATGTAATAAGTGAAATCTAAATTCTCGAGTGAGCAACTTTTACATAAGAGTAAGCCATTGCAAGATTGCACAATCTTTGTACCAATTTTTTTTTGTGTAAAAGTGAGGGTTTCAAAAGGGGCATAAGCATAACTATTGGTGTTTCCATCAAGAGAGATGTATCCATACGTGGGTTTTCTCCGAGCTTGAAAATCATCGCCCCAAAAGAGTCCTCGGATTGAAAATTTAGGGTTTTGAAGTAAATGTTTGTGAACAAATTTGGGGTCGGTGATTATAGATAACCATTGCTTTGACACAGATTTGAATTCAACTAAAGATTTTGATGGTATGCGAATCAAGATGAGTATTAAGATATCAGTATTACTACCTATAATAGATGCTGATGCCGATACTAAAATATTACTATCATCAGAATTATTACCTTCTCTTTTCCTTCCTCCTCCTTTTCTTTGCTTTATTGAAGAAGACATCTTTACCTTGTGAAACTCAAAGATCTGTTCTGTATCTTCAAGGAACAAGAAAATCCCCGACTGATTATGTAAACGAATGCCCTAAGCAAGCGGTAATGAAGAAGAGATTTGGGGTATTGCGTTATATCCAAATTTTCCCTTCATCACACATGGGGTATGCCATGGTCCTGATCTATTATTTAAGCAATGGACCAGACTTCCATAACTTGTTTCGACGAAGACCAACGTTTCCTATTTCAGATTTTATTTTCGTTACCTAATTTAGGGTTTATCAGTTCCTTGTACGTTTCAAAGTTGTAACACTTTAAAGCCTGTATAAGGAAGGTGATCACGTACTGCTCTATAACTGTTAGAGTGTACATAGCCGAGATTAATTATCATGCAGAGAAAGACCAGGCAACCGTGCAGTCAAGAAACGTACAACACCTACTAGAAAATAGGACAAGTCATTTACAAGATTGTTTAATCTAGTAAAATCCTGTTTACTAGCCGGACAAACTTTAGTTTACCTAGTCAAGATAATTTGTTATTTTTACTGTTTACCTAGTCATCTTATGTAAATGGAAATTATTCCAGTATCTCATGTGAAGATTTTTCTTTCATCAAAGCATCATGAAGTTTCTACAGGTAATCCTGATAAACTTATTCTTACTAGTAAGGCCACATGTGCGATGCACATGCTTGAATTGGATTCTTTTAACAACATCAAATTTGATAATAATGAGAAAAAAAAATCTTAAAATAAAAATTTAATATCCTTGTTTATACTCATTACATAGATAATTTAAAGAGCTTTCCAAATATATCATTTTTGCAAAAATCCAATGTGTATTTTTAAAGATATCTAAGTTTTAATTTTTTTGATCTATTTTTAAAACAATGGTATTCCTGTAAATATATAAATAGTAACTAAAAGCTTAGTTAATGGGGGTATTATTGTCATGTGAAAAAGCTTCACCAAAAGAAGGCTTCACCAAAAAGGGGTCTTTTCTTTATTATAGTAAGATTACTTGTTCTTGTTCCATTGCTAGTTGTTGAATCCTCGTCTTCACCTTCTTCATCGGATAATAATTTGGCCAGCAACATAACTAGAGGTTCATCTGTTTCTTTAAATGATAATAGTGCCCCTTATTGGCTTTCTCTCTCGGGTAACATCGCTTTTGGCTTCTACCAATTACCGTGGTATCCTAGCGGATATGTAGTCGGTATATGGTTTGTTAAATCGTTAGAACAAACAATTGTTTGGACTGCTAACCCTAATGATTTTCCATTGCACAAACCATCTTCAGTTTTATTCACTGACGAAGGAAAATTAGTACTGCGTACAGACAATAAAGATAAACTCTTGCTACCCGATGTACCGGAAGCAGCTTCATATGCAAAGATGCAAGATGATGGGAACTTCGTGTTATATGGTTCAGATTCTCAAATTGTTTGGGAAAGTTTCGATTATCCTACCGATACCATTCTTGGCGGTCAAAAGTTAAGACCTGGAATTGATCTTATCTCCGGTATTTACAGGTTATCAGTTACACAGGCTGATGGTTTTGTTGGTATTTATAAAAAGATGGATTTTTCTGTACGTACTGATCCTGCAACTCTAAATGCAGATAGTGTATCGACAGTGTCGCGTGGGAGAGATTCACTAAGTAGGCCAGTAATCCTAAGTTTAGACATTGCCGGTAAATTATACCTTGCAAGTTTTGATGATGAAGTAGTCAAGGTTTTTTACCAAGACAAGCAAAAACAAGAAATTACGGAGGAAGGGGGTTATATATATAGAGCAACGTTGAATTCAATAGGGCGTTTGAATTTGCACAAGGAAAGAGTTGATGGAAATGATAGTCATCAGAAATCATCCTCTTCAATTGTATGGTCATCATCTCATAAAACAGCTATTACGGAGAATGATGTAGCACCTCATAATGCACGTCAAAACCAAGTTATTATGGGTATGGGAATTGGGGTTTCTGTTTTAATCGGAGTCTTCTTTTTGTGTAAGCTATGCGGTAGGTGCCCAGTTAAAAAGGATGAAACAGGAGGTTCTTTAGAATTAGCAGGAAGAAATTAGGGATGTTTTGTTTTATGAAATGGAGTAGTCTCCTGCTTTTTATATGAAATTTTATAGGAAGCTTGGCAACTGAATGGCCATGTGTCTCCTAGTTATTTTAAGTTAGGAAGGGAATATGTTAGATGAAATTGGTACTCCATGATGACTACAATAATAGGATGGCCATGTGTCTCCTAGTTATAAAAGAATTGACGGGTTGGAACTCTCATAAGTTAGTTCAAAGTAACATTCAAAGTAAGAAAGGGAATATGTTAGATGAAATTGGTACTCCATGATGACTACAATAAGCAGTATGAACAATGATCTGTACTGTGCCAGGGGTGTCTAGTAAAGAAGTTTAAATGGAGCAAAAGTCTCATGATGGTGGATCGCTAAGCCAGGGTCTTCTGCTCCTTCCTCATTGCATATGATCCGGTTAGTTGGCTTAAAAATTGGTTTTACTAGTCTCTCAAGTCCATGCATTCATTGATAAGATTTTGTGTAGCTGTTTCTTGCCCTGAGTTTTGCATTATAAAAATATTTTTGCAACATAGAAATGGCAACTCCATCATGAATTGTCTGAATAACATGCTATTTCAACATGCTGAACTCAGTAGAGCTAAATTTATAGGGTACATCTGCAAATAATTAGTTTGGTGAACAAGGAACATGTTCACTGGAATTTCTTACGGCAAGTATTGATGTTTACAATTACCATGTCTTAGATTGAAAACAAAGGTAAATGAAATGGTGTTTGTCCAAACTCTAAAACACCTATTTCTCAGGCAGTCAGGTTGAAAAAAGGTGGGCTTTTCCGCAAAGTGAAATATACGTATATTTCAGTTTACGTTACCTGATCAGAGATTTTTCCCCTTAAAGTAGAAATTTCTTGAATCTTAATCGACTAGACAGCCATAAAATTCATGATACAACATCTATCATCAAACTAATGTTGGAAAATTGGGTTAAAAACAAGAGGATGAATAAAGAAAAACAGAAACCAAACAATGGTGTACCCCTGACTTCAAGGCTCTTTTGATTCTTTTAGACAATAATTCGACCTTTCCCAATTAAATTGGCGAGTACAACAGGTCTCTCGAATTATGCCTTCTGATTCAATGAAGCCCTAACACCGTAATCGAATTCAAGGATTGTACTTCCTTGACCCGACCAAGAAACACACTGTATAAGATTCTGATGATGCTATTAGAGAAGAAGAAAACAGATTGTTTTTGATATGATATAAACGAGTTTTGGGAGATGCTATTTATAGATGTTTTTCGCATCTTTTGGGAATGGCGTCTGTTGGAATCGAAACGATGAGTCTCTTCATCATCAGACATGAATGGCGTCTGTTGGAATCGAAGATTCTGGATATGATTCTAACTGTCGAAACAGTTACGTACATTCAAATAAAATTTAAACCATTAAAATATTCCAACAACTAAATTAGATTATAAACCATTCCTTCTGGGTACATTCAAATAAAATTTAAAAAGAAAAATTGAAAAACACTTGACTATGAAAAAAACCCTCGGACATTCTGTATTTGATGTATTCGGAGATTCCGGGCTAAACACAAGCTAAGGACTCAATATATTGATAAAATTTGGCACCAAAATAAGAAAACTCCTGTCGTACGGATAGATCATAAATTTTCTCAAAGCTCATATCTTTTAGGTCATAATAGACAACCACACCTTCAAATGTTAGCAAGACAACCTTTGATGACTCTTTTTCTTCTCCTCTATCAATAATGAAAAGGATGCTACCAAAGGAAGAGCTACCAAATGGATTTAAACTTAAATCAACTTGACCTTTAACAATCCAACTAGGGTAATCAGCATCCATCTCGAATATACTGAAAGAACAACGACCATAAGCATGATCTTTCTCAAAAAGATAGAAATGGCCATTATACTCAACAATTTCGAAAGTCTTTGTAGTATTATTAAATCCTGGAGCAGGACGAATAGGACCTATTAACTCTCGATAAATATCAAAGTAAACCATTCCGCCTTTTGGGTGGCACCAATACAATGAACCATTCCAGAAGATACAAGAACTCCATGGTATACTTTCAGGTTCAGGAGTGCACGAATAAAACCCAGACAACCTCCAAGAGGATGTTTCAGAATCGTAGATTTCAATTCTATAATTATAACAACTTTTACTACCGTCTTTCCATATAGCTATAACTTTATAATATGGGGACTTGAATGGATCAAACGCTAAGCTAACGCAATGAACAAACTTGTGACTACTTTTCAGATGAGACTTCGGTAAGATTTTGTATTGTTTTGTGAAAGGGTTGAATATGGAATAAGTAAAATCACATGCATTCCATGAGCAACTTGTACATAACAGTAATCCATTGCAAGATTGCACAATCTTTAGACCAAATTTATCTAGTGTTGATGTTAGGGTATCAAGAGGGACATAACTATTGCTATTTCCATCAAGAGATATGTAATCATACGTTGGTTTTGCCCAAGGAAACGAATCGACGCCCCAGAAGAGTCCTGGTATTGAAAACCTAGGATCGGTGATTATGGAACACCACTGTTTTGATACGGATTTGTTTACCAGTAGAGATTTTAATGGTAATCGGGTAAGAATCAGCGTTAAGATATCAAGATTACCACCTATAATAGATGCTGATGAAGAAGACATCTTCACAAATCCAACCTCCGTTCTTCTGTACCTTCACGAACGAGCAAAACCCCCAACTATTATAAGTACGAGGGGCAACTAGTCAAAATTTGGTAACAACCGTGAATTCTATTCAAGGGGACAGATTTTGAGACACTGAGCAAATTTTGGGTCACAATGCCGACTTGGGTCATGGTAGAATTTGAATGGTGGGGTATGATTAGGCCACGAGCCCCCTATTTTGTACGACACTATACCTAGCCGTCTATGAACGGTTCGAAGTTGAGAACTCTGAATGGCCGGGTGAGAAAAATTCTAACACTTTAACGTTTCATACAGACGTGTCTATAGAGTCTAGTACACAACACAACCCATGACAATGTTTCTCAATTTCCTTTTTCTTGAGAACCCTCTCTTCAACTGTCTTTCATGGACACTACCAAATTCAACGTATTTAAATATGTCCGATCAACTGAAAGAGATTCGAGTATTCAATAAGAAATAGAACTAGTGTCTAACCCGTGCTACGTACCGGGGCCGGTGGGATCGGCTAATTTAGCGTGGCGGGGCTTCGCCCCGCACCCGTAGACAAATGCACTAATATTTTTATTGAAAAAATTGTGATTAGTTTTATTTTTAAAGAGATAGGAAACTTTGATACCCTTTAAGTGTCTTATTATTCGATGGTTTAAATTTGGTATTAGAAATTTATGTTAATGTATTGGTTTTATGGCCAAATATTAAAATAATTTAATAGAAATTGACTCCATAATTAAATTAAATTTTATTTACAATTGAACAAAATTATACACTTATTTATTTATGTAACCCGTGCTACGATAGAGATTGTATTTTAGGGTGTGGCGGCCCCGCACAATTACATCATAAATTTCCAAAAATCTTGATTAGTAACATTATTTTTAATGGATAAAATTTTTTGATACCCTTTGATAATCGTATATGCATAGTTTACAAAGTAATTTTTATCGCCTATATTTGGCATATATAAAATTTTAATGCCACACCAATTAATGATTCACTTGTCGGTATCATTGTAGTAAGATGGTAAAGTCACTGGGATGATACCAATGACCCGAGTTCGAAACTCTCCAAAGACCAACTTTTTACCGATCAAAAAAAAAGAATTAATGATTCACATAGTATGTAACCCGTGCTACACACCAGACTCGGGGGAGATTGCTGATTTGGTGTGGCGGGGCTTCACCCCGCACCCGTGGGCCATATGCATGGGAACATTTTTAAATAGAAAGTGTATTTTTCATTCGAAATACCTAAACAATCGAAAAAGTAAGTGTACTTTTAACTCGTGCTACACACCAGGCCCGGTGGAGACTGCTGATTTGGCCCCGCACCCGTGGGCCATCTGCAAGGGGACATCTTTAAAATCCACGTTAATGTATCATTTGAAGCTGACAATTCAATCAACTTTAGTATGTAGATTTTTTCTCTTGTGCTAACTGAAAGCAAGGGCATGGAAGTTCGGTCTATGTAGTAACAAAAAATGTAGTAACTATAGGAATGAGTCAATACTAAACCTAACGTTCTTATGAAGCATATATCTTGGGATTTGTTTAATATCGTTAAGCTTAAACATCATCACTCATCACACAAATAATCATTAAGAGTCTGTGATGATCGGTAAAGCATCGACTTTCATAATACCATATGGAATACTCCAAGAGTCTTCCCATGATCTGCACATAGATGGGATATATGTCCCTTTCGAGAAGGTAATATGAAATTTCAAATTTTATCTGCAAAATACAGATCATCTTATACATGGTAAGCTACAGAGAAGAAATTCAATCATATAAACAATGCTCTAATATATAAATCCTAGATATATGCAACGAATAACACCGAAATGAAAAACAATAACCTCCAAGCATACACAATATAATCTTAATTACCAGAGGCGGAAAATTAAGGAATTATCAAGGCAAGGTTATCCTACCTTCTTGTTGCAATCTTTGCAAGCCATATATAATACCAATCTTCATTTTCCAGCAGTTCACACGAATGGTGGAGCAAAAGTAAAAGAGGAACTCCAACTCCCGCCACCCATTCGCCGGAACTTCCTTAGTGCCTTAACCTTCTCTTGCTTCACAAAGAGCATGTGGTCTTTACTTTTACACAAAACACGACGTGTTAGTCAATTGATTGTATCATTTCGGCCATATGGACTTTTGGAACGAATTATTGATGACAAAGTCGGAGTCAAATATTATAGAATGACTATGACCATATCCGAGGCATGTTACGGAGTACACAATCGAAAATTTGAACAAACAAACAAGCTTGAACTGTAAACTCAAATCTTAATCTTAATTTATAGAATTTCATACACCCAAACAGATTCTCCATTGAAAAGAAGTTGATTTGCCAGAATCAAGGCATTCATGAAATCATACATTATTGTATCTGCTAGAATTCACCAGTGAAAGTGAGATCAATGTGAATACTGGTTTGGAATTATTTTGTTGTTTTGTAGGTGGAGCATATCACCTCTTACACCTTGTTTCTTGTTTGTTTGTAGCTGACTCATCATCTGGATCTAAGTTAACCCCTGACTCGGGCCGAGTCAGGGGTCAGACGGTTTTTTTTTTTTTTTCATTTTGAGTCAGATCTAACTCGACCTCTGACTCAGACATAATCCCTGACTCAGACCCATTTGAGTCACGTAACATAATACCCTGACTCATGGAACCAAACCACTGACTCACATATTTTGAGTCAGATGAGTCAGATCTGACTCAAAACAAACATATCGAGTCGATCCGGATGAGTGGTGATTTCACTCGAGATCCGCACGACTCAGATGAGTCAGGAGTAAACAAACATGGTGTTAGTCTCAGGCGTGGACCCTTAATTACTCAGGCATGGACCTCAATTATATATATTATCCAGCTATCATAAGAGAACCCTTTTTATGCTACGGTAGATGCAATTATAAGCTTTTCTTTGATAATTTTTGCCCCCATTTCACACTACAGGAATAGACACTTGAACATAAAGTAGTAATCTTAGTAAAAGAGAGTCTAAACATTTGTATACCCAGTTCTTGCAGGTTTGAAACATTCTAATGAAATAAAAGGTGACATTGGGCTTAAGCAAAAGCGTTTCTAAATGGAAGCCATCGTTACGCCTCATTTCAAAGGAATTATAACATTTCTTGGTTTTGTTAATTCTGTAAGTTTGCCAATAAAATAATATTTTAAAATTTGAGAAATGAATGTTTCTCAAAGATAAGGTTAGTCGTAAGGTTAGTCGTCAAAGTAGTATCTAGTTCATCATAGGAAAAAAACTTTTACCAAAAGGGAAGTAGATCTCTCACAGTTGCAGGTGTTATGGAAGTCCATGTCTATTTTGGCAAGAAAATTTGGAAGTGTTACCTACTCATATCAATGAACACAAAAGAGGAAAATATAAATATAAATGAGCAAGTTCACCTAACAAAAATCACTGCTTAAATCAAAGACTGCTTCCATTTGCACTACATGAATATATTTCATGTATACACTTCATTTCCAAAACAACACAAAAAGTAAAGGGTCAAGGATCAGTTTGATCAATTTCTTTGCACTCGAGAAAACCATGAAGGAATCAAAAGCTCAACCTTAAATATCTGCGGTTCGACATAAAATTATGGATGAACTTTTGAAGTGTTAAGTGTAAATCCTAGTTTAGTATCTACAACACCAATTAAAACAGCACTATAAAGGAAGCTCTTCAAATTATTAGGCGTTAAGTATGGCATTGATAGTAATGAAGTTTCTGCGCAATATATATCCAACAACATCCACTTTATTTTATTTTATTTTTCATAAAATAGCAAACAACAACAAATAAATAATCCTAGATCCACCATGGGCATTGATTTTTACCAAGTAAGTATTTCTAGCAACTAAGTAACATAGTACTGCATATGGAAGCTCACCTTTTTGTATAATTTCATTAGGTTTGATTTTTCAAAACCAAATATTGCGAGCTATGAGGGTGAAAAGGATCACACCACATGACCAGATCTGCCTTAGCTCCATCATTACCATATTACCTAGAAAGGAAGTAGAAGGAAAGAGTTCAAATAATACAAATAATAGAGAAATGTGAAAAGCATCAATTGTTTGGATTTCAGAGGAGAATGAAAGAATACCAAGTCCCACTTTATTAATTCAATTTTCCCGGAGCTATAAATACCCCCCTGATAAACATAATTTGGTGTTCCAGGGCCAGAGGTTGTGCAGAGTAAGCCATCTTCTTTTTTTTTGAAAAAAATTGACTACAAAGGTAACATCACATGATTCCCATATTTTGAACGCCTAAAATTTTTTTTTTCATCAAAATATGATTTATCGTATCATAAATAGAATTAGTTATGATAAATATTTAAATAAAGATATAAAGTGAGCGCTTTTGCGAGGAAATAACCGTTTGGATGCGTTGAAGTCTTGGCTGGAAAATTTCCTTTGCAACTCAACTTACCAGTAATATTTTCGCCATGTTGGCATAATTTTCCAATTAGATATCAACTGGGATTGGTGGAAGTGGGGTGCCAGGTGGAAACTCCATGGGTTCAGCTCCCTCTGGCTCATTAGACCCGTCTATGAAACCTAAAAAACAAACAAAATCATTAGATAGCTTAAATAACGGAAAAGTCATCCAAGTCAGCCAGTTAAAAATCCCATACTCTAACCAATAAGGTCCTGTGTAGAATCCACTCGATTTCAAAACAGCTATTCCTAGTTTATATGTAACATCGGGAACAAACTGCAGACAAAAGAGTTAAAAAAATTGAGTTGATCTTATTTATGATCCATTTCTTTAGTACATTTGTTCTTTATTCGTGATCTAGAAACATACCTTGTCCCAACTGCAAGTCCTTTCATTCCATACATCAACGATGATATCCAATATATTCATATCCACAATTATTTTATATTTACTGGAGCAAACAGAAATGAAGATAAGAAAACAAAAAACAAAATCACGTATATTATAGCCAAGATCAAGTTTCAGTTTGAGTTTTGATACCGCTGAAGGCCAAAAGAATGTCTAACACAAATGAGGCAACCGTATTTGCAACAATTATGTTTCTCTCAAGTCCTCGCAAACCGCTCTCTAACAGTCCTGAAGCCACCCGGTGAAGAAGCATAACCCGCAACCCAAGCATGTAGAGCTTTATCTCAATTTAAGTAACGACCTCTCCAATTGAAAGTCTTTTTTCGGATCCTCATGGAGCATCCCCTGAATGATTCCATGATTCCATAAATGATTTTGAGCTCGTTGTTCTTGTATTTCTTTGGCCATTGAGTACAGGGTCAACCAAGGAGTTGATATTCCTTTGGTCACTTAAGTATTTACGTAATCCCGAAAGAAGGAAAATATCCTTATTATATCAAAACAAAATAGCCATAAAGTCATACAAAGTTGATAACTACAACTTATCTCGAATGCATGCACCTAAACGGTCCGTTACTTATCGAGCCAAACGAAGACCAATTTTAAGAATGCAAACTCCTAAATGGTTCCGCAATGCATACTCCTAAATAGTTCTCTCGCTAATACTAACAATGTGCAGTCATTATCGTTTATTTGAGAAAGACCTTACCCCGTGTATTCCAAAGATGGCTTTTCTCGTTTTCCAATCTTTAACACCGGCTGTCACACACATTTCAATAACATTGTGCAATACGTTTGGAGAAATTAAGTAAGACAATCATATGAGCTCAAAAACAGTTTAAATATATTTTATTTATTTTTGGTATAAGTTACAATTCGTAACCATTCCCTTCAAGCTAGGATACAAAGCTAACAAAGATGAATGAATAAAATTTAATCCATACACATAAATAAAATTCACGTTTTTTAGATGTTGATACCTTCTTGCTTGTTCGAAATCCTGTCGCTTGGGCAAAGTAAAACCACTCCTTCGTTGATTTTTTTTTTTTTTTTGATAGGAAAAAATATACTTTCTCTATGACTTATATTAAGAATCCTAGTTGTATCTGTATTGTGGAGTTTTCAATGTTTAGGAAACTGTCGCTCCTTTATATAGTAGGTTTTGAATTCTTGGTTTGCAAGAAAAACTATGGTTAAGAAACATGTTTATGGTATCCACTAATTACGGAAATTGCATTGTTCCAGGATATCATTTCCTAATATAAGCACAGATATAGTGCTATTGTTTTAGTCTGTAGGACTTTCATATATACAGAACTTTCATCATCCATGTGTACCTGTTGCTATGAAATCAAGTAATTTTTTTTTTGATAGGAAAAAATATATACGGAACTTTCATCATCCATGTGTACCTGCTGCTATGAAATCAAGTAATTTTTTTTTTGATAGGAAAAAATATATACGGAACTTTCATCATCCATGTGTACCTGCTGCTATGAAATCAAGTAATTTTTTTTTTTGATAGGAAAAAAGTTCCATAAAAACTTATGATTTTTCTTATGTTACGGAAATTCTTGGATTTTTTACTAAAAATAATTACCCTAAAGATCTTCTAAGATTTTTTGCTTTGGCATGTAAATCTCGTAAAAAAACTTATATATGTTGATTTTCCTTTTACATGAAAATTCTCGTTTTTTTCCAAAAAAAAAAAAACGTCCGGGCCCTCACAAAAGATATTTGTAGATTTTTCCACTAATCTGAAGGTCCAGATTTCATATTCTATTAAAAATTAACGGCCACGAAATGTAAGGGGGCTAACTTTGATTTCGGCCAATCAGGAGCGAGGGTTCCGTTCACCGGCCAATGGGAGGAGAGGTTTTTGCAACTCTCGACGTGGTGTGAGAGATGTGATTGGGTGTTTAGGTTGTTGATATTTGCAGTGTTAATTTTATTTATGGTAGATTGGAGTCTCCATAATCAGATTCATTATTATTGCTTGTTTACATATATGAAAGAGTAACAAAAAATTAGATTTTGTTCACGAATCTGCATTGTTATCTGATTTTCCTTTAAACCCATTTAATGCGCAAGGCTGCTTCCTGATAAAAAAAAGAAATATTAAAGAAAAAAATAATAATTAATTACCTTGTTGTGGATTAGAGTCGCCATAATTAAATTCATTATTATTGCTTGTTTACATATTCTGCAAACACACACTTAAACATCAATGAACAATAACTGGAAAATCAAACCTTGTTCACGGATCATAAAAAAAAATGAATGTTTAAAAGGTAAGAAACAACTCTCCAAATGAGAGTATAGCTAAGCATCTGCAAGGATATAAATCACAGGTGTAGAATAAGAATTCAGTAACTTTAAATTATTCAAAAAAATAAAATAATATAGATATTCAATAAACCTTGAAACAGTAGCACAACTTCGCAATTCCTTGGAAAACGCATCTACTTGCTCTTTTCTTGGTACATATGATCCATTGAAAAATGTGCTTAGTATTTTGATCCTAATGTGCTTCTTATATTTAAGGCAGCAAAGCTTTGAGAACACAACCGTTGATGTTTATACTCCATTAAATATATTGTAAGAATTCATATCAGATACAACCCAAATTAGCTTGTAACACCAGTACGGTTAATTTGGAGAAAACTTCTCAAGCTCAAAATACAAACCAAATAAGCGGCTAAATAAACCCGCCCAATTGAACATTTTTACATACATGAGTTGGTAGCGAACAAAAACTTTCAAGAGAGAAAGAGAGAGAAATGTTTCAAGGTGTCAACCCACAATAGAAGCAAAAGCTTCCTTGCTATCTCTAAGAAACTTGGTACTATGAGGAAACTTCGCTATCAAGTGAAATTATGTACTATAGGTATATCCTGAAGCACGAAGATGCACAATTACCATCCAAGATTTTGTTCGCAAGAAATGTACACAACTCTTTTCGATTGCCAAAAAGTGAAATCTATATACACCATAAGTCTTTTGGCAGCGACATAGGTACATTCCTTTCATGTGCAATTTTGTGATACTTTAAGGAAGATACAACGACAGATTACTCCACGGAATTCCTAAGAAAGTTACCGAAACAACACATAGTTCATTTCTAAAACCACAAATGCGTGTCCACTCTAATTCTCAGTCAGAAACCATAGGAAAATTGATAAAATCATAACAAAATTAAAAAATAAAAAGGGAAAATAAGAATTACCCAGATTCCCAAGAATGTTACCGAAACAACACATAGTTCACTTTTAAAACCACAAATGCATATCCACTCTAATTCTCAATCAGAAACCATAGGAAAATTATAAAATCATAACAAAAAAATTAAAAAGGAAAAATAAGAATTACCTAGTGAGATAGTATCTGCCATGAGAAGTAAACTCAACATAAGTTGTTTATATGTCAATCTAAGAAACCAGAATTACCTTAATTTTATATAACTCCAGCTCCTTGTTGTTATCAGATGATAATGGGAATGAGAATTTAAGAATACCTGAGAAGAAGAAACCCATAGTAGGATTTTTCTGTTCTACAAAGATTTTGGAAGGAACTTTCATGCCTACTGATTTTCAATCGATTATGACGTAAATGTACTTTGGGTCTCGGGTTGAAAAAAAAATGGATGTATTGAATTTACCTCAATAGGTACGTAGTAAGCTCTTTCGGATTTCTGAACCGAAGTTGGGTTAGTATTTGTATTTCTAATAAAAAAGATGCTTCTATGAGCAGTGATATAAATTACATGTAAAAGTAATATAGCCTACGACGGGGACTCAACCTTGTTCGATTTTTTCTTGTTTTTTGGTCGATTGGTTCATCAAAATTTTGATTAGCTACTTTGTCCCTACACTAACGTTGTCCCTACACTAATATCATTTGTGATTATTGAGCCCATAATTTAGGGCCCGAGACCCCGTGTTTTGTTAGTCGGACCAAATTAACTGGACAATAGTCTCTATAATAAAATTATCCGTGATTATTGAACCCATAATTTAGGGCTTAGAATCCCCTGTGTTTGGTTGGTCGGACCGTTTTTTATTCATGCTACTGAGTAATTAGTAAGAATGAAAAATCTAATTATTCATGCTACTGAGTCACGACAAACCTTAAGGTTAGCCGTGTTTGGAGCAATTTAAATTTTGGGATCCACTGTTTGAGCATGAGCAAGAGTGGGGCACTCAGGAATTGTTTGATAATCTTACAGGTCATTATAATTTTGGGATCCACTGTTTGAGCATGAGCAAGAGTGGGGCACTCAGGAATTGTTTGATAATCTTACAGGTCATTATAATCATTCGCGTTTTACCGCTAATGCGTACAAATAAAAACTGGTTTTATTCATTACCGACTAAAACCAGACTCTGAAGGAATGTTTTCACTAATGTATTATGGAGATTGAGGAATGTTTTCCCCTCTTCCCTCGGTCTCCATAATACATTAGTGGAAGCATTCCTTTCTTATATCCCAAGCATCCTTGGGAAGGAAAAATCATGAAGTTTTGCATCCATTGTATTTATCTAAGGTCTTTGAACAAATTAGCCGAGACCGTGGATCGAAAATCTAGGGGCTTAGCTCGTAAATGTATCGATAATCAGGTCAAATTATTCGGGGCCGTGGATTACAAAATCTAAGGTTAATCGTAGTCCCTACGCTAAAATTAGTCTTAGTTAGACAGGACCTGTGGTCCAATGTTTGCCATGGTCCCTTAACATTTGAGATTGCATGAGATCATTAACATTCAACCCCATCACCAGCTGAAGACATTGGAGCTGGTATAATAACTAATCCATATTCAATACATGTTTTAAAAAACATCCATGGTATGACTTTTATCATCATCGAACATAAACTATGACGGAAACCATTGGTACAAAATTTTCTATAGGAAAAATTGAATTAGCAGCCAATCCGGGATACATTCCAAGAGTACAATGAGCATTATATTACATGAGAAATTTGGTACTGAATTACCTGAGAAACCAAGGTGTCAACTGAGTAATTCCACCAAAAAAGAAAGTCGTAAATGCAAGACATTACGGTATTCAATTGTATTCAAATTTGGGTAAGGAGCACAACGTTAAATTCAAATATGCTTAATATCAAGTTTAAGAGACCACACAATATGGAAAGCCGGATTGTTGCTTACATCCGTGTGTATAATCAAATCCAATGATAGAAACTTAGAATCAACTTACCACTGAATGGAGATAAACGACCTGATGAGGGAAAACAAATTCAGTGGTTCCAAGAAGAAAATTGATATTCAATAAAAAGAAAGTTGATGCTTAGCTGTTTATCCATCATGACCAACAATTTGATTTTTAATTATTACTAATACAGTACACTTTTGTATTATTACCACTTAAAGACCTGCAAAGTTATTAAAACTCACACTCATGACACATATTATGCTACACTACTACGTACCAACACTAAGGTTTCCATATGCTTGATTGTATTGGTAGGCCTTGAAGCTAGAAACCGGAGAACACAATGCTACTTCATCCTCTCGTTAATTGAATCCAATCTCCATGCTCCAACTTCTTCCTCTACTTCCTTTTCCTCCTTTAGATGCAAAAATTAAACCTAAATCCGCAAAACGGGAACGACAATCAACAATTCCATCCGAAAAATAAAATCAAATTTTTAATTGATAGTAAACACCAGTTAATAGTATTTTGAAAATCAACAGTATTGTTTGTTCTTATGATAAAGAAATCAATCATACGACACCAATTCCTCAGAATAAATTTCAATCAATTACCAAAAAGAACGCATTGGGAGCCATGAGACTCGTAAGGAATAAAACCCATTGAAAACCATTTTGAGAATTAATATTTGTACTCCAAGCCTGATTTCCTGAATCGTTTCAACCAAAAGCTCCGTGCTGAGTTAAAATCTGAGAGATGAAAAGAGATGGTATAGTTAAATTTATTTTTAAAGCAAATAACCACCGAAGGTTTATCATATTAGAAGACAACATAACATGAAAGATATTGTTCTATATATCATATCCTAGATATAATTTTTAAGATTTATACTGGACCTAAGAGTAAATAGATATGATTTTATTTGATGATTATTCAGCAAGAGTTATTTTGCGTTTGGGTCGTGAATTTTGGTACGCCTTTGCGTTTGGGTCGTAAGTTTGTCCAATTTTGTGTTTGGGTCGTTGGCCCGTTAGTCAAGCAAAGTCAACTAGCGGTTTTGGTCAAACTGTTACTTACAGTTAACTTCAATAAGTTAGTTATTTACAAAGTTTGCCACTCAGTTAAATCTAGACTACACGTGCACACATTAAGAGGCAGATGCTAGCACGTGCCAAATATTCTGAAGAAAAAAAAAAAACAAAAAAATGCAGAAGCCACAACGGAGATGCACTGAGATGCACAGCCGAGAACCGTCACAATTGACCATCACAACCAGTTATATGGTATAAAAACAGTACAAAATACGTTTGATTAACACCACCAACATTGACCACACAACATTGAGATAATCAAAGCATTCAAGAACTACAAAATTAGGATGTAAATTCAATGTAACTTTAATTTAGTTGACTTGTGCTTAGTAAGTGATGTAGTCACAAGATTTTAGCTTGCCATTTACATCGTAATAAATACAAAAGTTGATGTTCAGTTGTGCTTAGTTAACTTGTATTCTACCAAAATAAGCAAGTTAGATATCATTAACTTGTATTCTACCAAAAAGAAAACACTTACTTAGTACCAATGCAATGCTGCGCCTTTCTTAGCTTGTTTGCCTCTCTTTGTGTGGTTGGTCTTCAACCAATCCCATAAGAGAAGCAGACCTCCTAGTCATGTTCTCCATCGGATAACTAGGCAATCTACTCCCTCCACCCCTCATTCTGGCATAGCTTGCAACAAACTCGCCTCCCTTCCTCTTGTGGATTGACCGTGATTATGGAAGTTTGAGAGGATCGAGTCCAAAGAATTGCAGTTGAACCAATTCCTCTACCTCTAACAGCTCCAGCTCTACCTCCTCTTCCTCTAACAGCTCCAACAACAACATTTCCTGTGCCCCTAACAGCTCCAACAACAACATTTCCTCTGCCCCTAACAGCTCCACCCGAACCACTGGCTCTGCCCCTACCAGCTCCTCTTGCACCAGCCCTGCCTCCCCGCTCTAATCAACCTGCCATAGGTGGAATTCCACCTCTAGGGACTCCTCCATTAGTAGGTCTACTACTATTTTTGTAACACCAAAGCCTGTGGTTCTCATTCCTGCATTAGTCCTTTGTGTTCTAGAAGAAGAACCAATTTCTGCTGATGTAGTAATTCCATCTCCATCTTCATTATGAGGTCTCCTAACATGTGGACCATATATTATATTCACACCTGCGCAACAAGTATATTATCACACTACAGATAACAATAATATCATTAAAGGTTAAAACTAACAAAATCCACAAATAATGTCAATACCTATAGTGGATGGAACACCATCCTTGGCTCCTTTGCAACCAGCCCTATTGTGCCCATAGATCTTACAGATTCCACATCTCTTCTGGTTCCTTGTATTTCCATCAGCTTCATCTCTATCTCTTCTTCTTAGAGTTCTTGGCCTACCAGCTTGCCTTACTACCCTAGGAGGATTCACCTTATAAACATCCTATCAAAAATTCAAAAAAATAACAATTAGAAGATGCTAGGTCATGAACAAGATGCTCAAGATGCTCAAGATGCTGTTCAACAAATAAAAAAAGAAAATCATCAATTTGTTTTGAAGAATCTTTAATTTTTTATATAGCAGACAAAGTAAAAGCATATAAAGTTAAAGAAGAAAAAAAAACTGAAAACTTTAAATCCCAGATCTATTCTTCACACAACCACATAAACCCTAGAAATATAAATAGCAAGTGCTCTTGCAAAATCTATTAACAAGATTACTTTAAATTCACAAAATAATAACAACCCCTTAATCGTGAGTTCACATCATCACAAAATCTTAAAGAAATTGACAGCCCTAATTTTTCCCAAAACGATAAATCAAGAGTATAAATCACTTACTTTGTTGAGTTTTTCTTTGCCATACTAATAATCGTTGTACCAAATACAACCAACAGTATCAAAATCCTTCAAATCCAACAATAATAACCCTAATCTCTATATTCTCGCCGCTGCATCTTCCCTAAATATGCCTTCATATCTCGACTTGTTTTTCCCACTAGAAAAGAGATGAGTGATTTACTGATTTATTAGTATCTAACCACCGATTCATATTTTATTAATTTAACTTGACACGTTTCGAGTTTGTAAACCACAAACGTGGATCAACGCCAGCCATGAATTGAAATCACTTAACGCTCTAACGGATGGCAAACGTGTAAATATCTAAGTGATCGTCGTTAACTAGTTTAATGCTTTGACTAGAAATTATAGTTGACTAACGGGTCAACGACCCAAATACAAAATTGGACAAACTTACGACCCAAACGCAAAGGCGTACCAAAATTCACGACCCAAATGCAAAAAAACTCATTCAGCAAAGAAGTAAGAACAAATATGTTTTGCTACTGTGTTTGTATGAACAGAGAGACGAATTCGTAAAAGCGTTTACTCACCATGGACACCAAGAATGCATCCACCGATTATGCATTACCACTTCACGCATAATACTTCAAGAGGAAGTACAAAGCCAGTGACCAACTAAACCTTTATATTGCAGTGAAGAAAAGAATATCAATCAACCAAAAACCCTAACCAATCCCAAAAAAATAAATAATCATGAAATCAGACAAATAAAAAATTTATGGTTCTTTGTTGACCTATTGAAACCACAGAACCTTAAATATATATGGCTATAGGAATTGTACAAAATATTATAGTAGCTCATAGCTATTGATGGTATAGAAATTTTTCTTTGGCCCTGTAAATCAAAAACCAAAACAGACTCTTCCAGTTAGAATCAAATATAGAATTACATAACAATTACACTGAAGAAAAAATAAATAACGACTAACCAAACGTAATACCCAAACATCAAAAAAAGAACAAAAATAAAATAAAAATAAAAATCAAACCGAACAAAAAAAGAATAGAAGAGAAGTTACCTTGTTATACATCAAAGCAGGGATATCTTTCATATTTTTTCTTCTCAACCGAACATAAAACGACCAAAACGAAGGGGGTTGAGTTTTGCCTCCGTGCCGTGAGATATTTGAGAGACAAAAAGAAAACGTTTAGGGCTAAAAATATTCCCCAACAGATTTATATATTCACTGAACACATCTCATGTACATGGTTACTGAACAACGTATGTTGAGAAATAAATATTAAACTTCCAGAATTAGCTTCCTCAACAAAACAAAACAAAAAACTTCCAGAATTAGCTAAATATTTATGTTAATTTAAGAAAACTCCCAAAAATAATTGGTTTGAAAATATTTTTCTGTCTCCCAAATTTGGCAGAAGATCAGCGACATTTAAAACAGGATACCATAATGAATGGTAACAGTTGTTTAGGAAACTTAAAGTAGTTTTCTAAAATTAGATTAAAGATGTTGTTTTAGTAGCTCCTAGATTTGTTTCTAAATGGGGAAAAATATGTGTAGCCCAATTCATTAATTTTTTATATTAAAAACCCACAAATAAGATTTTGCATATATACTACCCATAATTAATAATAATAATATTTGATTACAAAAATAACCTTAAATTTAAATGAGGAAACTAATTTCATTTCTCCGATTTTTATTCGAAAATAACGTGATAAGGCATATGTTATTCCCTTAAAAAACGCCTTTAGCTATCTGTTTGACTATCGTGAATCACGCCCTAAAATAACGTTATATCCCAACCATGTTATCTCGTTTTGTTTGTTTTCCATTTAAATACCTAAAAAAAAATCCACTTATGAAAGACACATTTTATCATCACTGTTGCCGGTGAAAATTCATTTATCACCCATTGATGCCGGTGAAAATTCATCTTTTTTCTAGAACTTGCACAATCGCGTATCTTACCTCATTTTCTTTTCCAATAGTTTTTTTTCCATATCACAAAACCAGTTATTACCCTTGACTTAACGCTACACATTGGTTCTTATGGCTTAGGATATGAATGATAATTTGATTTTTCAGTCGGGAATCCGGGATAATTGGAGATTTCACATTATAACAGTGAAAAAAATTTAATTTTTCACCTTAGAGATGGATGATAATCTGGTTTTCCCCAGGATATTAGGTGATAGTTGAAATTTTCAAGTGAAATAAAAGTGAAAGTTTGACCTTTCACCTCCGACATACTTTAACATGTAATATTGTGGAGTCTTAAAAACGTTATTTCAGTGAGGGAAATGTAAATGAAGAACTAGCAGTACATATGAGTACTGAAACGTCATTTTTTTATTATCACGCATACTATCAACACTAAGCTGGTCGCTTCATATATGAAAAATGAAACACCATAACTCACCGGTGAAATGAATCTTAAATCAAATTTCCACAAAGTAGTGTTAGTCGTGGTAATCATTATGGATCACTGTTGCTATTCCTAAACTAATAATTGCAATCAAGTACTAGCCACAAAAATGAAAACCCAGAGAATGCATGAAAAGGAAATCATCTAAAATGTACATGGTATTATATTCCTTCTTAATGCTGCCACTCCTACGACAGGTCTAGCTTTGGATTTTCTATGCGTGGGAGTGTTGGAAGAAGGAGAAAGAAGGATGACCTCTGAAATGGATTTGATGATTCTGAAGTAGGGTGTTTTACTGAGTTCTCGGAGTTTTAATGAATTTGTTGTTCCTTTGTCTGGGGAAGGGATGGCGATATTGGATAATGAATCCTCTTCAAAGTTAATAATGACTTCAACACTCACCTCTATTACCTGGTAAAAACTGAAAACTATCAGCTCAATCCTAAAAAGCTTCATCCAGGAAAATTATAGAAATCACGGGCATATGATAACAATAATTATCACATGTGATAACTGCAATTATCAGTGGCTTCAAAGTAACGCTTAGTGTAATAACCAAATGCTATCCGTGATCAAAACACAAACCCTAAAACGTAGAGGTGTAAATTGGGCTGTACAAGACGAGCAAAACCAAAGACAAAGACGCTAAAAATTGAGCAAGCGGCCCAACCCAAAGACGTGACTTAGTTTCAAGACGGCAAGACAACACGTTAGTTAAATGGGACGTCCGGGTTTGACTATTTGGCACAAGAGAGCACAAAGACAAAGACGCGGCACAGATAAGCACGTGGCCGGCCTCAAAGACATGACGTTAAGAGAAAGACGTCATAACATGTACAAATACACCATATAACAAGGCATAATACATCACATTTTTTTGTATATTTCACCAAAGAGTCACTATTCTAGCTAGTTTTTAACATTTTATGTTGGCTTATTTATAACAACACATATAATACCTTCATATTTGGAAAATATATTTCAATATCGTTGTTATAATGTCGTCACCTATATTTAACTAGAACATTAATTTACATGACAATAATCCAATTTCATATTTGATGGGCTAGTTCTTTTTATTGAATAAACTTGTTAATTTTACTTGAAATAATTTCAACTGATATGTTGTCTAATTAAATTCTTGTGATAATGTCCACTTAATGTATACATTAAGTGATTCAAATTGTTTATAGACGTGTGCCAAAGGCCAAGACAAAGACGCAAGACGTTTATTCGTGGTGCTGTGTTCGGTAATGTATCTTTGTGCCTAGCTTTTGACTAGTAAAGCACAAAGACGGCACAACACGTTTAAATCGTTGGCACAAAGACAAGAGACGGCACATGGCACGTGAAGCACGCGACTTCAGGTAATTGGGTCCGTCTTAGGCCGGCAGACGCTTTACACCTCTACTAAAACGCATAAAAAAAAATGCCAATGCTAATCTGAGTACAACTAAACTGATTCATCAAAATCATATAAACACGAAAAAATTGTTCACCTGGTTATCAAGTTCCACCAACTCGTTGCCAAACCCAAACCCTTAACTAAAGAGGTGACGAAAATTTAACCTAAAAAGAGATATAAGTTTGAGGAACCCGTCGAACTCCTTACCAAACGAAGATAAGATAAGTAACAAAAGTGATTTTACGGAGGTGAATAAAAGTTTGACGATAACTCTATAAAAGGAAAGAGAAAATGAGAAACGGCTGCCCAAAAAAACGCCCCCAAAGATCTCCGATGCCTAGTTTGTTGACCGATTATAACTGAAATTATTTGTACTTTTATTTTGCTTAATTTAAAAAGGTTAATTTAGTCTAGTATAAAATATGAAAATTCAAATTCAATCTAAAACGATTAATCTTAACCGTACATCTTGTATTTTGGGTTACACATATATGCAATCTTAATGAAGGGTTTTTGGAAGAAAGAGGAACCAAACTTGGGTTCCTCAGAAATTTCCATGTTTCTAAATATATATCGAACAGGAAGAGAATAAAAAAATACATGAAGGGAAATAAAACAAAATAAAACTATTCTTAGTCTTAATAAAGATGGAAATGGAAAAACAGAAATTAAAATTTTGATTTAATGATTTGTTCTCCTAGATTTGCTCCCTAAATTATATCCAGCAGGAACTGTAAATAAAGTAAAAAATCTAAATTTAGACATAGAAATATGGTAATATAATAATATTCCTGTATAAAAGTATTACAATTTATTTATATTTTTACAAATTTTGGTTTTAAAAGATCTATTTATAATGGAAGTCGTTTTTTTCCCAAAAGATTTTCACGGATTTTTTAGCATACGCTATATATGGCGTTTTATTTAAAGCTAATCCAAAGGCCTGGATTTTATTAAAATCATGTAAACGCGGTGTAAGAAAATCCCAACACTACCGATCAATATGGAGCATCAGATCGAGCCAATTCTATTAAAAATGAACGGCCACGAAATGTAAGGGGGCTAACTTTGATTTCTTGGCCAATCAGAGATGGAGTTCTTCACCGCCAATGGGAAGGGAGGTTTTTGCAACTCTCGACGTGGTGTGAGAGATGTGATTGGGTGTTTAGGTTGTTGATTACGTTAAATGAAATATTACCTAAATGAGATATAAATGAGATATTACCCCTTAGTTAGAACAAGCTAATCAATCTTGAGAGATTCGCATAAGATGACTTAAAGTAAAATAAAAACAATACCCCTTAGTTAGAACAAGCTAATCAATATAAATGAGATAATACCTAAATGTAGTCGGAGATCCCGGACTAAACACAAGCTAAGGACTCGATATATTTATGAAACTTGACTCCATACCGAAATTTTGGACATGCTGATAGGTCAAAAATTTTCCCGAAGCTCAAATCTTTTAGATCATAAGAGACAACCATACCCTCCATTGTTAGAAGCACAACCTTGGTTGACTCTTTTTCTTCTCCTCTCTCGACAATGCATAAGATGCTGTCGAAATCAGGCAGAAATGCAGAACCAGAGGAAGACCTACTCCTACTATATGGATTTAAACCCACGTCGACTTGGCCTTTCACATTCCAACTAGAGTTAGCAGCATCCATTTCGAATATCTTGAAACTACGGTAAGCAAGATCTGTCTCAAAAAGATATAAATGACCCCCATACTCAGCAATTTGGAAACGCTTTCTATCATCGCATTCTTGATTTGGTAGTACCCCTACTAACTCTCGATCAATATCAAAGTAAACAATAGGTCCGCCTCCGTGGCACCAGTACAATGAACCATTCCAGTAGATACCGGAACTCCATGGAATACTTTCATAATTCTCAATAAATGAATAAAATCCAGACAACCGCCAAGAAGATGCTTCAGAATCATAGATCTCAATTCTATATTCATAACGGACTGATCCACGTTTGCTCCATATAGCTATAACTTTGTAATTCGGGGATTTAAATGGATCAAATGCTAAACTAACGCTATGGATAGACATGTGATTACTCCTCAACAATTGGGACTGGAGTAAGATTTTGTACTTTTTTGTGAAGGGATTGAAAATGTAATAAGGAAAGTCACATACGTCGAATGAGCAATTTTTACATAAGAGTAAACCATTGCAAGATTGCTCAATCTTTTTAACAATTCTATCTTCTGCAAAAGCTAGGGTTCCAAAAGGGACATTACTTTTGGTGTTCCCATCAAGAGAGATGTAATCATATGTGAGCCTTTCCCCAAGGTTCAAATCATCGCCACAAAAGAGTCCTGGGATTGAAAATGTAGGGTTTTGAATGAAATGCTTGTGAACAAATTGGGGGTCAGTGATAATAGATAACCACTGTTTTGATACACATTTGAACACAAGTAGAGATTTAGATGGTAATCGAGTCAGAATGAGTGTCAAGATATCAGTATTACTGCCTATAAATGATGCTGATGAATTAGTACTAGAAAACTCACTTTTTCCTAGCTTTGTTAAACAAGAAACCTTTACCTTAATTCTATGCAAGAGATTTAGAATGGGTGTCAAGATGTCACCAAAGGTCTTACCGTTTCTTTTTCTTCCTCCTCTCCCTTTCTTTGTTGAAGACGGCATTTTTACAAATGAAATTCAAACTCTCTCTTTGTATCTTCAGGAAACAACCAGAACCTTGCTATTGATTTTGCAAGATGAGATCCTTAAGCGATAGAGATGAAGAGATCTGAGAATTACTCCATGGAGTGATGGAGAAGTTCAATTGATAAAGGTAAATCCAACTACAATTGAGCTCGGCATTTGTTGGTCCCCAATGCATACTTTGGGAAACAAAAATAGACTTTCCACCAAACGTATTTAAAATCACATGAGTAAACTCTGCACTATGGCAGTATGGGCTACAATTAATTATGGATCTACAAAAACAAATATTACCATCCGTGTTATCTTTTACCATCGTAATAGTAATTTATGGGTCGCCAGAAAAATATATGGTCATAAAACCGATGTTTTGTCACTATGTGGAAATTATAGATTAATATCAAAGGTTTGGCCATGTAAAATTTTGATTCTAGATTTCACCTGGCAACGTGTACAAGGTATCCAGTGCGTATGTTAGCATCCTAAGAGACAAGAGTACAAATCATTTTCTGGACCACATATTTTGGGCACACACAAGCTAGCTGCTTCTGCATGGCACTGCACCTAACTGTCTCTGAAGGTTGGTAGTTGAGAAATTTGAGAACTTTTTGAATGGCTGGGAGAGAAAATTCTAACACTTCAGCCTCACACACCCATCTCCCTATGTTTCTCAATTTCTTAATATGTTCGCTTCATTTCCTAATCAGAACCCTCTCTTCAACTGTCTTTCATGGACACTATGAAATTCCCGGGTTCCTGTTTCGGCTTAAATGGCCACAGACACCCATCATCTTTGAATCATATGAATGAAACTCTAGTTAAGAAACATGGTTCTTTCACTCTCAAAAGAAGATTCATTGATTCAATTTTCGGCTTTTTTATTAAGAGGCTGTACTCTCCTAGTAAGTTTATACCATTCTTCTTGTCTGTAAAATTTCTTTACTTGGTTGTGTTTGGAATTGGATTCAATTGATTTTCTTCTTGTTGTTGATTTCTGTTGCAGAGAAGATTGATGGTGGGAAACAAACTGAAGAGGAAGGGAAAGTTTGTTCTTGGTTATATGCCTTGGCACAATCTGGTCCGAATTTGGTATTTGAATACGTCCGATCAACGGAAAGAGGTTCGATCATTCATTTCCTAATTAGTTTGAATTTTATGATACCTGGTTTGATCATGTCTTAATGTATTCTAGGCTTAAGCTTTAAGGAAGCTGAGAGAAGGCTAGCAGAAACAGGTCCAAATGTTCCACTTTCGCATTCTTTCCCAAGTTGGATGCAACTTCTTTGGAATGCATTCTTTCACCCTTTCAATATCATTTTGATTGTTTTGGCAATTCTCTCGTTCACTTCGCTAGATTACCCCAACGGTATCATTATGTTCGTATTAGTTTTCGTCAGTGTAGCTCTTCGATTCTACCAGGTAAAAACTAGCTATCCAAACTCGATCTGTCCGTTCTAGAATCTAAATCACTGTGGTAATGCTTTATAACCAACTGAAAATAAAGAAAACGACTAATCGATACACTTGAGTGTTTATCTGTCAGGAATACAACAGTTCCAAAGCAGCAATGAAGTTAGTAGAACTCTTGAAATGCCCTGTTAAAGTGCAGAGATGTGCAGGCAGCGTTATTCAAACTGAATTAACAGTTCAAATTGATCAGAGAGAGATTGTCCCAGGTGATATTGTCATTTTTGGTCCAGGAGATTTGTTCCCTGGTGATGTTAGGTTGATAACTTCAAAAGATCTGATTGTAAGGTAGGATGAATTCTTTCCTGCCATGGCCTAATCTTCCTTCAGTCGAAGTTACCAACCGGTTCAGGGTTTTCTTTTTACTTCAATAAAGAAAAAGTTACTGACTAGTGACTACTATCTGATATCTTGAACAGCCAGTCTTCATTAACAGGGGAGTCGGGGACAACAAAGAAAACAGCCAATATTCGAGAAGATCGAACAACCCCTTTGCTAGACTTGAGAAATATTTGTTTCATGGTACGCAAATGTATAGTTCAATTCTTCCACTCCATCGTGTGTATCGTTTGTCTAATTTTGGTACCTGACAGTGACGATACAACATATTTCAGGGAACTAGTGTTGTATCCGGTAGTGGTACTGCTTTAGTGGTTTCAACTGGCGCAAAGACTTACATGAGTACCATGTTCTCGACCATTGGGAAGAATAAACCACCTGACACATTTGAGAAAAGCGTTAGAAATATTTCTTATTGGCTCATTGCTGTTATGCTACTTGTAGTCCCCATAATCGTCCTCACGGATTATTATGTGTCTAGAAACTTGAGCAGAGCTATTCTCTTTGGGGTTTCAGTCGCAGTTGCTCTGACTCCACAGATGCTTCCACTCATAGTGAACATTAATCTTGCAAAGGGAGCTCTGGCAATGGCCAAGGATAGATGCATAGTCAAAAGCTTGACAGCCATCCAGAATATGGGAGCCATGTAAGTCCTCCATGACATATACTGTTTATCTACAGCTATTGTACTGCAATAGGTACTCTCCCTGTGGATCAACTTATGATGGTTCATGTTTCAGGGATATACTGTGTATTGACAAAACAGGTACTCTCACTGTGGATCAACTTATAATGGTTCATCACCTGGATAGCGGCGGCTTACCTAAAGAGAGAGTCTTGAGATTTGCATTCTTAAATTCTTACTTCAAAACCGAGATAAGAAATCCTGTAGATGAAGCAATTCTAGCTTATGTCTATTCAAATGGATACAGATTTGAACAATCAAAGTGGAAAAAGATAGATGAGATTCCTTTCGACTTTACAAGAAGACGAGTCTCTGTTATCATTGAAGCAGATTCAGAAACAACAGATAGAACTTACCCTCATCTTGGTACTAATAAGCTCGTGGTCACTAAAGGCGCACTTGAAGAAGTGTTGCAGGTTTGCAGTTTCTATGACCATGCTGATAGTGGTTCAAGCATACCACTCCCTGTAGAAGATCAGCATAAGATCCTGCATATGGGAGAAGAACTAAGCAATGATGGACTAAGGGTTCTTGGAGTGGCTATACGAAGACTAGCAATGGTACATTCTTATTTACAAAGCTTAAACGATTTATGTTCTGCGCATTCATTGCCTTGAGCATTTATCTAAAGTGGTGCTTATTTGGTATTGCAGGAGGGAGAAGCGAACAGTGAAATAATGGAATCGAATATGGTTTTCCTAGGCATCGTAACCTTCTATGACCCTCCCAAGAGCTCAGCGAAGGAAGCCTTACGAAGGTTGGCGGAGAAGGGTGTAGAGGCGAAAGTATTAACTGGAGACTCACTCTCCTTAGCTATAAGAGTCTGCAAAGAGGTAGGAATTAGAACTACTTATGCATCCACAGGACCAGACCTCGAACTCTTAGACCCTTCAACCTTTCATGAGACAGTTCAGAGGGCTACGGTATTAGCTCGACTGACCCCAACACAAAAACTCCGCGTGGTTCAGTCGCTGCAGACAGCTGGAGATCACGTCGTAGGGTTCTTGGGAGATGGAGTAAATGACTCTCTTGCAATGGATGCTGCAGATGTTGGGATATCAGTTGATTCAGGTGTATCTGTGGCCAAAGACCTTGCTGACATTATACTACTGGAGAAAGACTTGAACGTTTTAGTCTCCGGTGTAGAGCGAGGAAGAATTACTTATGGGAACACAATGAAGTACATAAAGTTATCGGTGGTGGCAAATGTGGGAAGTGTTGTGTCACTTCTAATTGCAGTTGTGCTCCTTGGATACGAGCCCTTGACAGCAAGGCAACTCGTTGTTCAGAATTTTTTATACAACGTCGGTCAGATTGCCATACCTTGGGACACGGTAGAAGAAGACTATGCAAAGTTTCCTCAGCGGTGGTCATCAAAAAGCATACCTATGTTCATGCTATGGAACGGACCAGTGTGCTCCATGTTTGATATAGGGTGTATTGTGTTTTTTTGGTGCTACTACAAAGTATACCATCCCTCCTCCGAAGATAAGCTCTACCATTCTGGATGGTTTGTTGAAGGGCTACTCATGCAAACCCTTATAATCCATATGATCAGAACAGAGAAAATTCCGTTCATCCAGGAAGTAGCGTCATGGCCTGTGATCTGTTCTACTATTTTGATATCTACTGTAGGGATTGCATTGCCGTTTACTCCGATAGGGAAAGTAATGGGAATGACTGACCTGCCATTGTCCTATTTTGGTTACCTAGTTGTGCTTTTTATTGGTTATTTCTTTCTCAGTCAGGTGGTCAAGAGAGTCTACATTAGAACTTATAAAGAATGGCTCTAAATGATACATATGTACATTATTCACTACTCAACATTTTAGAATGTATACAGGCATCTGAAATTTATGTGATGTTTATGTTTATTTCATCTTCTCCGATGCAACATATTATGTCCGCAAATTCGTTAACGTTCACACCAAACTTATCACTATGTAAAACTTATTCTTATTTATAACTGACACAAGTCAGGACCAAATGAGTTTTTTTCTTATAAAGAGGTTTCCGTAAACTGACACAAAACTTATTCTTATTTATACTCAATGACTACATGAATTTTTTTCTTATAAAGAGGTTTCTGTAAATTACAATCATTGTGCAAGTACCAATATCTACTTGCCAATAGGAATAACCGCAATTGCTTAGGATGAGTTATGAGCACCAAATGAGTCGATACTTCCCAGGCAAACCTAAGCCGAGTTGCACAAATGTAACATGGATTTAACTGGTAGTACTACAAAAATAATGTAATTGTTCGTACCTTATAACTGCAGGATTTTGTTCTTGATGTTCCACCCGAGATCCCAATGATCATGAACATTCTTGAGTGACCAATATGCCCATCCAAAAGAAGCTGAACCATAAAATCTAATTGTGCTTTACCAAAATCTTGATAATTCTCCTGAGAACCGCCTCTAAAGCTCCATTCATTCACCCACTCCCCTGTATCGAGTTACCAGTTCTTAATTTTGCTATGAACAACAAGCTATATCTCTTGTTTTAACATACACAGGAAACAAGTTCGTACATAAGAACTTCCAAATAAACACAATTTAATGGAAACAAGTCTTACCAATAAAAACCAATGGTCCATCTCGATTAGCAGTGTTTAGGGAATCCACTTGAGCTTTCCTGCTGTCTTTGATGAATTGAATATTCTCAGCAGGGCTCATCGTATCAAAATTTGATTGATAGAAATTGTAGAAATGTACATCCACCACTACATTTGATAAACCCATGCTGGCAATGGCATGATAAAGCTCTGATGGGTCTGCGCCAATCAACTGACACATTATTACATAAGCTGTAGCTGAATATTTCCTGACAATATTGTATCCCTTTGAGTAGTAATCCAGTAAGGTATTGAGGGGAACTTCAGGAGCTTTTGGTTCATTTAAAAGTTGAATTCCCAATAGAGCAGGATTGCTTCCATATCTGCAAATGAAATATGACATGCTCGTTAGGAGCAAATGAAAACACGAAATTTGACCTGATTCTAGAGTGTCCAGGGAAAGCTGTATATGTAATATCTGATGGACAAAAATGGGAGCAATGACAAGTGTCGCTAAGACTGGTTCAAGAGTAGTTATATCTAAAGATAAACGTATTTTACTTGGAAGCTAAGAATTCTATCGCATCAAGGCTTTGCTGGATGTGTTCTTTAGATGTTGGCCAGCCCACAGAACCATCTCGACTAGCACTGTGATCCCACCCATTTTGGGAACCATTAACTGCATGAAGGTCTATTATGCATTTAATGTTATACTCCCTGCAAGAAAAGTTACGAAGGAAATTATGCATCACCAATGTTAGAAAAACCAGGAACCATGATAACAGGAAAATTTGGAAGTGAGACCCACTGTGCCCATTTGAATGCATTATCAAGAGCTGCCAAACTTCCCCCAATGTAAGGAGCCGGTGGGTTGGGATCTTGGGCAATCCACCACCCAACAGGAATCCTCACGGTGTTTATACCGTTTTTGCTAAGAAACTGAAAGTCTGCTTGTGTAATGTAGCTGCTCCTATGTTCCTACAGTTCAAGTAAAAAGTAATAAAGCTAAAGGTCATTTATATTTCACCCTGAGGCTCGAACCAATCACAAATTCTATCACGCCAAGGTCATTAACATCAGTACTAATGTAGCTGCTCCTATGTTCTTACAGTTCAAGTAAAAAGTAATAAAGCTAAAGGTCATTTATATTTCACCCTGAGGCTCCAACCAATCACAAATTCTATCACGCCAAGGTCATTAACATCAGTACTAATGTCATAGCTTTCCATTACGCAAGTAGGTGTCATTAACATTGATTAACTACTATGCATACGGGACTTCAAGAGTTATGTGGAATGGGATACTTACATTAAGTACTTGTTTCGCCTTTTCATATCCATATCCATTGGCGAGCTGGTACTCCCCACGCATATTTTCACCATCAAAAGTCATTTCAAATGTGGCTGCATTATCTTCCCATCCTGGGTTCCCTATATTGTCTGCTCTGAGCTCATTTCCAGAAGACACCTAAAAAAGTTAAAAATATCAGACACAAATTACAACCCAAACACCGAGTGAGAACTTCAAAATGGCTGATCAGATTATCATACCTGCAAAGATGCACCACTAGATAGTTTAATATGAACTCTATCATTGCTACTCCTTACAATAGAAAATGTTTCAGTCAAAGACGGGTGATTCGATGTTGTGGAGACAGAAGCCTTGTCTCCATGACAGGATAAGAATTGCCCATTATAAGTGCGAAACTGAAATTCCGATTGGGACACTCTCCATAACTGCAACAAAGAGTAGCTGCATAAATGATCTCCAACACAGTTTGCACATATAAAATCTTGGTTAGATATCTCTGTGGCTGTCTTACTCTGAAGGTTTCCCAAGCACTAGCATTTTCCCTGTCTACGGTGACAACGCCAGAACCCCCTCCCTCCTCTGCACATACATACTTATTTGAGCTCAGAGATTTGAACCTAACCTTTGCTCCATCCTACATTATAAATTCCAATGGAGAACTAGCAATTAACCATCAAAATTACAAGAATTAAAAGTTCAAATTCTCACAAAATCACCCCCATTAATGAAGAATACTTACAAGCATATCTCCTTCTGGAATGCCTTGAAATAATGAAGGTTTCATCCATCCTTCAATAACCAACCAATTACCCAAATTGACACCTTTTACTTTCCCACCATTCAATCTATCCACTCCCGGACCTGTAATCAAAGAATCAGATTCATCAAACAACAAAATCTCATCAACAATTGAAAGCCCAAAACGAAAATGACCAAATTTAGATGCAACCCAGGATGCAAAATTACCTAAAAGGGAGATCTTTGTCTTGAGTTGATCAAGTTCGGTTTTTAATTTTGAAGAAGGAGAAGAAGAATTAGCGCCAGGTACAACCCCGATTCCAAAATTACCTAAAAGACAGATCTTTTCCTTGAGCTGATCAAGTTCGATTCTCAATGATGAAGAAGAAGAAGAAGAATTGATATCGGATACAACCCGGGATCCAAAATGACTCGAAAGAGAGAGCTTTGTCTTAAGTTGATCAAGCTCGATTCTCAATGAAGATGAAGAGGAAGAAGAATCAGTATCAGATACATTTAGTTGATGATCATTATCACCATAAGTATTAACTCTCACCATCTGCCCCTAATTCCTGTGGTGAAAAATCACTGCAGCTGGTTTTAGCAAAGCTCTGTATTATAATAATCAAGTGAAGATGAACACTGGAGACCGGAGAGACTAGAGAGTGTGGACCATACGCGAAGACCAAAAATGACCATTTAGTTTGAATTTTTTTATTCCCACCCGGTTGAAGTGGCTGTCACGTGTGCCTCCACTGTTTGCCCTCAAAAGTTTTTCCCTCACCATACGTCGTTACTGTACTGGTTCATGACATTCTGTACAAAACCCGGTGAAGGTCCCCTTGTAATTGGTTGTATATTTGACCATGGTTACTTTCTTGTTTATAAGTTTTTGGTTTAAAAAGCGGAATGGAACCCAACTTCTCTCTCGCTCTATTTTAAACTTGGCATGAAAGAGAAAAATTAAACCCAAATTACAGATAATTCGTGTCCGTCATACAAATATGATTTGCAACTTGCTCATATACCGACCAATCCACACAAGTTTCCTACTACTTTGAATCTTAGCTTTAGGTAAATAACTAATTGAATCAACATTCAGTGAGTTTTTAAGATTTATAATAGCTTATAATATTTTTTACTAATCTTCTGTAACCTCCTTCTGCGGCAATGAAGACGTGAGTTTTTAAGATTTGTAATAGCTTATAATATTTTTTACTAATCTTATGTAACCTCCTTATGCGGCAATGAAGACGGAGTAGTACTAGTAAAAAGATCCATTTTTTTCATAAGCAGAACTTGAATCATTTGATAAATTACCTTCCGATCAATCATGGGTTTTCATCGAACCTTGTTGTTATGCCATAACTTAGTTAAAAATCTATAGATGAATATCGATCGAGAAAAAAACTGACCACTATTAGTAAAAGAAAAAAATTGAGTAAGATAAATGATAACAGTGATTTGATTTTGTTTATGGTACAAAAAAAATAATACCACATCCAGAAATTGTTTCTAAACAAGACAAGGTTTTAGATTCAATATCTTCTTTTTTTTTATAAGATAGATCTTCGTCTCTGCCTATTTCATTTTGATAGAGGAAAGTGTTTAAAGAGGTGAAGAAAGATCTTGGGTTGTGTAGCAACCTTTTTGTTTCTTCCATTTTCCGATTTTATCAAAAGGACAAAGCAGATAACTAGAGTTAAACATGCAACCAATCAAAGCGGGAGGAATGTGCACCCCGGGTTAACGGTGGTGCAGAAAGTCGCACTCCCAAAACAAAAAGGTTTTTAAAGATTACCAGAGTGTACCGAAGAAAGAAAAGAGGTTTTTAAGACGACTTTCTCTTCGCTCTAATATACAATTCTATCAAATCTCCATGGCGTTTCTTGGCTTGGTATTCAAGAACATCAATGATTCTGCTTGGATTCGCTAGATAATTTAAAATGAACTCTATCGTTCCTACTCCTTACAATCGAAAATGTTTCAGTAAAAAACGGATAATTTGTTGTTGTGGAGACAATGGCCCCTTCTTTACCACATGATAGGAATTGCCCATTATAGGTGCGAAACTGAAATTCCGATTGAGACTCTCCATAACTGTAACAAAGATTGCTGCATCACCAACACATTTTAGAAAAATAAAATTTATGTTGTATTTTCCTTGAGTCTGTCTTACTCTGAAGGTTTCCCAAGCACTAGCTTTCTCCTTGTCTACCGTGACAACGCCTGAACTCCCTCCCTCCTCCGCACACACATACTTATTTGAGCTCAGAGATTTGAACCTAACCTTTGCTCCATCCTACATTATAAATTCAGAGGGAGAACTAGCTATCAACCACCAAAACTACAAGAATTAAAAGTTCAAATTCTCACGAAATCACCCCTTAAATGAAGAATACTTACAAGCATATCTCCTATGGAATTCCCTGAAACAATGAAGGTTTCATCCATCCTTCAATAACCAACCAATTACCCAAATTGACACCTTTTACTTTCTCTCCGTTCAATCTATCCACTCCCGTACCTGCAATCGAAGAATCAGATTCAGCAAAAAAACAAAATCTCATCAACAATTGAAATCCCAAAAAGAAAAATGACCAAATTTAGATGCTACCCAAGATGCAAAATTACCTAATAGGGAGATCTTTGTATTGAGTTGATCAAGTTAGATTTTTAATTTTGAAGAAGAAGAAGAATTAGCGCCAGGTACAACCCCGGATCCAAAATTACCTAAAAGACAGATCTTTTCCTTGAAGTCTGATTATCAATGATGATGTAACTGCTGGAAATACAGTAGTACACCCAAAAGGAAGGTAATCAAGATCTAAGACATGATAAGCAATATAAACTAGATGTCTTTATTTATGAATCAACCAAGGAAACAAAATACAAGTTCTTGAATACAGGGAAACCTTAATCTCCCTCTCTAAGTTAATCTCTCCCGTCTCTCATAAATCCCATCCACATACATTGCCCAAGGACCTCTATTTATAGGCCGACTAACCCTAATGGGGCATAGCTTATTTTACTTCGTCACGTTCTTGCGGGGGTGCTTTATACTTCGCCTGGACCCTTTTCCACAAAGTTTTTCCCCTCCTTTTGCTACCTTCACATGGGCTTGTCGGGACAGCTGTCTCTTTTCTTGCCTGATAATTTACTTACTTCACAGGTTATCTTTTTAGCCAAGTTAGCTTATTTCGACCATCCCTACTTCGTGGTTGGTATCTTGCAGGGTACTCCATCTATCCTTCGTAGCTCATGTTCTCCTAGCGGGTTACTTCGTCATGAGACATTATCTCGCTTATGGCTTTTACTTCGCCAATTAGTCAGTAATTGGCGACTCTGACTTGATTTGACAAGTCACTGACGATGATTTTCGGGGAACGGTACAAGATCTTTTGGCCGGATTCTCGCGTCTTCCCTATGTCCATGTGGCGGTTCGTATTTCGGTATCTACATTTTGACTTTTCTTATTCTACTCGATCGTGGTGAGGGGAGAATAAGAACCATCTGAAGTTAAATAATCGCCACTTCTCCCCATCAGTGCTCTCCACGTGGTCCCTTTCCTCGTGCAACTGCTGATCACCAGTTCACATTCTTCGATCGTGGGTATCCCGGTTTAACCAGTCACCTCTATAAATACCCTATTTTTTCAGACTTTTAAAACTTTACCTTCTTCTCTCCTCTTTTATGCCTTCTGTAAGTTTAGGTATTATTTCATTCCCCTTCAATGGCTCCCTAGAAAGTCCCCAGTCCTACTACATCTACAACTTATGAGGAATTTAAAGTCGACCTTGAGAAGTTGGGAATCTCTCTATCTCTGGCGATTGATTCCACCGTTTGTCCCCCTATTAATGCAACCAAATACATGGAACTAAACTACTGATGGATTCAAATGGGAACTTGGACTTCTACGAAGATGTTGATCACCGTCGGTCAACTGGAAGAGGGTTTTACTTTTCCCCTGTATGATCCAAAGAACCATTTTCTTATGAAATCCTAGTTAAGCTTCAGCGATTCTCAATGATGATGAAGAAGAAGAAGACTCAATGTCGGGTGCAACCCATGATCCAAAATGACTCGAAAGAGATAACTTTTCTTTAAGCTGATCAAGTTCGATTCTCAATGAAGAAGTAGAAGATGAAGAATCAGTATCAGATACATTCACTTGATGATCATTATCAACAGTATTAACTCCCACCATATTCCCCTGCTTCGTGTGGTAAAAAAATCACTGCATCTGGTTTAGCAAAGCTGTGTATTATAATAATCAAATGAAGATGAACGGTGGAGTGTCGGAGACCATAGAAAGGCCGAAAAAGACCATTTAGTTTGAATTTTTTATTCCACTCGGTTGAAGAGGTTATCACGTGTACTCCTAAATCATCGGTGATTCTTGGCGGACCCATAAGGGAAATTCCTATGGCAATGAACAAATTTTTTTTTTTTTTTTTGTTGTTAACCATTTGGATGAACAAACAAGTTTTTGCACTATGGGAAACCAAGGTAAAATTAACAAATTATTGGAGTAAAAATAAGAAAGAGAGAAAGAAAGAGAAGAGGTTTTTCATTAACCAGAGAAGGGAACCCCAATACATAGGTAAGTATTCTATTTATACAAGAGTAAAGTGAAAACCCTTGTATACTAATGGACCGAACATCCATGGGCCATAGGCCCTATAACACTCCCCCTTGTGCGGTTCAAAAGCGGAACTTCATATGTGTTGCCTTATTAAAACCTTGACAAGGAAAAACCCAATGGGATAAAAACCTTGATGAAGGGAAAAGAGTACAACGTGTTGATTCATAGTAAAGTTGCTTCATAACGCTGGCCACTTCTCTTCAGAAAATCCTAAAATATAAAAACCATGTGGGAAAAAGATAATCTCAATCGAGAAGTTATAATCCTGGTATTGTTGCCGAGTAACAAAACCCATTGGGACAAAATAAACTCGGTTAAGGGAAAAGGAGTTCAACACTCCCCCTGATGTCTACATCATATCATTAGATACTCCCCCTGATTGCAATCAAGGGAGTTCGGACAATTTTCTTAGTCGATACTTTTGACGTGCTTTTCAAAATTCGATTTAGGCAATGACTTAGTAAATAGGTATGTCGCATTCTCATCAGATTTTACTTGACTAACTTGAATTTTCAGAAGAGATTGTTGTTGTTGATTGTAAAAGAACTTTGGTGATATATGTTTCGTATTATCACCCTTAATGTACCCTTGTTTCATTTGTTTGATGCAAGCTGCATTATCCTCATAAATTCAAGTTGGCTCATCAGTGGTAGAACTCATACCACATGTCCCTCGAATGTGTGTAATGATAGACCTTAACCATACACACTCACGAACTTCCTCATGTAAGGCAATGATCTCAGAGTAGTTCGTGGAGGTAGCCACAAGAGTCTGCTTGGTCAATCTCCAAGATATCGTTGTGTTTCCAATGGTGAAAACATAACCAGTTTGTGATCGACCTTTATGTGGGTCGGAGAGGTACCCAGAATTAGCAAAACCAACCAAAACATTATTTAGGGTTTCAGTGTAGGGAGTTGCATTTCCACTAGCGGTCCTTCTTAGTTTTTCATAAGGATAGAATAAACCCATGTCAATGGTTCCTTTCAGGTATCTGAAAACATTCTTTATATCATTCCAATGACGTTGCTTAGGAGCTGAGCTGTATCTAGCTAACAAGTTCACTGAGAATGAAATATCAGGTCGAGTACATTGCGCTAAGTATAATAATGTGCCTATTGTACTTAGGTAGGGAATTTCAGCTCCCAATACCTCTTCGTCATCTTCCTTGGGACGAAATGGATCCTTTTGTACATCTAAACTTCGAACAATCATGGGAGTGCTAGCAGGGTGCACCTTGTCCATATTGAATTGCCTGAGTATCTTATGGACATATGCATACTGGTTGATTAGTATTCCACGGGATCGGTGTTCTATCTCAAGTCCTAGACAAAACCGAATTTTCCCAAGATCTTTCATCTCAAATTCAGATTAAAGATAGCTTGCGGTTTCTTTTATTTCATCAAGAGTACCTATTATGTTCATATCATCAACATAAAAAGCTATAATTGCAAATCGGAACTCGTTTTCTTTATAAATATGCAGGGGCATAACTCATTATTCATATATCCCTTCCCAATCAAATAATCACTTAGACGGATATACCACATCCGCCCAGATTGCTTTAATCCGTAAAGTGAGCGCTTCAACTTAATTGAAAACGCACTCCGTGGTTTAGAGTTACTTGATTCGGGTAATGGAAGGCCATCAGGCACTTTCATGTATATCTCTAAATCAAGATCCCCTTAGAGATATGTTGTAACCACATCCATAAGTTGTATTTAAAGTCCTTCTGAAACCACCAAGCTAACTAAGTAGCAGAACGTTATGACCTCCATTACGGGAGAGTATGTTTCCTCATAATCAATTCCAGGGCGTTGTGAGAAACCTTGCACCACAAGGAGAGCCTTATACCTCAAGACTTCATTCTTCTCATTACGCTTTCTGACAAATACCCATTTATGTCCTACGGGCTTTACACCTAGTGGGGTTAGCACTACCGCACCAAATACCCGTCTTTTTGCCAATGAATTTAATTCTTCCTGGATTGAAACTTCCTATTTAGGCCAGTCTGCTCTTTTTTGACATTCTGCAATAGAGTGTGGTTCAATGTCATCGTTCTCAATGATCTCTTGAGCAATGGTGTATGCAAATACATCATCAATCTGCGTGGAGGATCTTTCCATCAACATGTATGCACTCTCATAATCCATAGAGATTTCTTTGTTCTCTGGAATCATTTCAAATATCGGAGCGTCCTCCAGTATTGATTCATGGACATAACTATAATCAGAGAAAATTTCATGAGAAGGATTATCTGTATTGATGATAAATGGATAGGGTTGTGCCTTACTCACTCTATTCTTCCTTGGGTGAGTATTCATCGAACCTGGTGGTCTTCCCCTTTTCCTTTGGGTGGCCACGGCCTCAGCTACACTTCCACCAAGTGTACGTTTGACACCTCTATATAGGGTTCCTTTTCCCGTATTAGGGATTTCTAACCTTGCAGGCACGTTTGCAGCTGGTATGTATGATCTCGTCACTTTAGCAATATCAGTGAATGCATCAGACATTGAGTTTGCCACATTCTGAAGATCAATAATTCTTTTCACTTCACTTTCACATTGTGAGGTGCGGGGATCAAGATGAGACAAAGTGGGGACACACCACGACAATTCATGTCGTTCCCTTAGGTAATCCTTTTCCATACCTCCCCCTAACGCCGGTAAGGTTGTCGCATCAAAGTGACAGTCCGCAAATCTAGCGGTAAAGAGATCGTCTGCGAAGGTTCCTAATAGCGGATAATTATTGGGGATTCATATCTAACATAATTACTTAATCGTCTTTGGGGACCCACATTAGTACGTTGTGGGGGCGTAATAAGCATGTATACAGCACAACCGAAAATGCGTAAATGTGAAATATCAGGCTCATATCCAGTTACCAACTGGTACGCAGAAAATGGTTGGCTAATAGTGGGTCTAAAGCGAATAAGTAATGTTTCATGCAATATGGCGTACCCCCAGGTAGTAATAGGTAGGTTGGAGCGCATAACCAATGCCCTAGATATCATATGTAACCTTTTGATGGTAGCTTCTGCAAGACCATTTTGAGTGTGTACGTGGGGTACACGGTGCTCTACGTCAATTCCGATAGACATACAAAAATCATCAAATCCTTTAGATGTAAATTCTCCAGCATTATCAAGTCTGATAGACTTGATTGGATAATCGGGGTAGTGAGCCCTCAAACGTATAATTTGTGCTAGGAGCTTTGCAAAGGCAGCATTTCTTGTGGACAGTAATGCAACGTGTGACCAACAGGTTGAAGCATCAACCAGAATCATAAAATACCTTAATGGTCCGCACTATGGATGTATAGGTCCACAAATAGCACCTTGTATTCTTTGTAAAAATGGAATGTTTTGTTTTGTATCTTTAGCATAGGATGGTCTCGCTCCTGTCTTTGCTAAAGAACAAGCTTTGCAAAATGAGTCGCGTGCTTTTGACAAAGTCCACGAAGTAGAATGAGAGAGAGGTTGCACATCAGTTGCTTTAGATGGCAGTGGTTGGCAGACGTTGTTACTTTGCATTGTAACTGTCTTTTGTCCCATTTTACTTTTCATTCGAAAGAAATGATATCCGTGTGAGTTCTTTACTCGAAAAAAAAATTTATAATAAGAAAAAACAAAGCATACCTTTTACGCAAATTGATGATTGGAAAACAAAGAGACAAGTGAAGGTACCGAAATCAGACTAGACGGCGACAGTGCTTTTCGTAAACAGTATTCACCGATTTGTTGATCAGAGAGCAGGAAAAAAAAATCTTTACTGCACGGTTAGAGCTCGTGCGAGATAACGTATTGGAGTAAGAATAAGAAAGAGAGAAAGAAATAGAAGAAGTTTTTCATTAACCAGAGAAGGGAACCCCATTACATAGGTAAGTATTCAATTTATACAAGAGTAAACTAAAAACCCTAGTATACTAATGGACCGCACATCCATGGGCCATAGGCCCTATAACACAAATCCGATATTTTTGGGTCCACTAGTGATTTTATTACTATAAACCAATATAGTTAATCTCGGCCGAGATGGTCGAGATACCGCCGATAATATCACTTTCTTGTTTCACCGAGATGTCGATATTGCCGGTATTGGCCGATATTTCGCCGATATTTCACCGATATTCACCGAAATATCGTGTCTCGATACTCGGTGGATATTCACCATAATCCGATATTGACTACATTGCTATAAATTAATAAGAGGTTGGCCCCAATACTTATTTAACTATTAAAACAAATAATAAAAAATAAATCCTAATTATAATAACCAGGATTTGGAGAGAGAATATGTGAGGGGAGAGCAAACGTCCAACGCCACGCCCGCATTTATTCTTTTAACGCCAGCGTTTTTTCCACCATCGCCCGGCCTTCCACCGCGCGCTACATGTTCCATATAACTCAGCTTTGTACATTCATTTTTCATGTTTGTTGAGTTCATAGTGGGATCAAAATCAACAAATCCTTGTTTTGTTGAGTCCATATGAACTGCTCTAAAAAACCACATATAAACCGTTCTCTCTCACGTGAAAAGTGCGCCCCGCTTTTTTTTTGGGATAAGCAATTGGGCACTTTTGGGCCCATATTAGAAAAAGATGAGAGTGCACGGTTTTTTCGTGATTTATATCCACTATCCGTAGGGGTGTGCAACGGTTGGACGGTTGCGGATTAGGGGTCACCCGCAACCAAACCGTAAAAGTTGCGGTTTTGGAAAATCAAACCGTGTCCGGTCCAATCACCCGCGGTTTTTTCATCCGCGGATCAACGGATGATACGGTCCGGTTATGGATCAACCGCGGATTTACTCATGAAAAAAAAAAAAGTAAAAAAAAAAACTAAGTTAAGAAAGATAGACAAAGAATGCAATGTTAATTCATTGACAACTTGGCATGTTATTCTTAGGCTGTTTGGTAATGAAAATTATATGGGTCTTGAAAAGATTTAATTTATTTTTATGTTCTTATCTCTTAATGTTTGGGCCATGTCATGTGACTAGAATTTTTGTTGGTGCTTTCGGTATTTACATTGTGCTAACATGCTTTAGAATCATGGTTTATATATAAAACCCAAAATTGTGGCTACACAAGCCCACGGAACTAGATAGGGAAGTTAAGGCCTTTACTACCCTACGGTGCGGTTAAAACGCGGTTCTACGAATCCAACCGCAACCAAACCGCTAAACCTTGCGGATTTGAAAACTCAACGTGTCCGGTCCGTAGCCTCTTGCGGATTGGTTTTCACCCGCAATTTTGCGGACGGTTGCGGGTGAAAACCGCGGTTCCGGTTTTTTTGCACACCCCTAACTATCCGTAAAGAAATTTTGCTAAATTGGGTTTACTACTCAAGAATATCCACTACCGATTTTTTGGGATGAACCGAATAATACAACCTCTCACATTCATTTTCCAATCACAAAATCTGAATGAACCGAGTAAAAAAATATAAAAAATAAACACCAGACACATTAGTGTGCCCTCCTAAACTCCCACGGGTGGGCTCACCGGGGACCAAAGATTTCGAAAAAAAACCGTGAAGGAGCGGTTTTTTTGGTTATTTTTTCCTTTGTTAGTCTAGAATTGCTTTTTTCGGTTGGGTTCATGGTACCGTGTTTGGGACCCATGACTCCTTAAAGGTTTTACTTTTAAGGTTATTTTTGGGTTTAAATGTATTATTATTTAATAGATAACGATTATTACATTAACTAGTTGGAAGCCTAACAAGCTAAGCTCCAACGACATACTACTACATTAATTGAACAGGTTGCTGTGCTAGCCTACCAACGGGCCTCATGGGAAACCTTGCCAGGGGAGCCGAAATGGCGGAGGGGGCGAGATTGTGTCACAAGGGGGCAAACTAACACTACCTTCCATGTTAATTCCTGCAATATCACGCCATTGGGGACTCGAACCTGGGACCTCCTGGAACGCATTAAAATTTGGGGAACGGGAATGACCAGCTGAGCTAGGGGCCCGTTGAAAAATAAACTTTGTATTTTTTTATTTTTTGGTCGGTTCATTTAGATCTGGTGTTCTAATAAGAAATTTCCTCTTAATTTTCCTTTCGATCTTGCCCAGGAAAGAGAAACTAAGGTATCATGTAACTCATTCTTAATCCAAATGTTAGAATAGCAGGAAATCTAGCATGATGCTTATAACATCTGATTCCAAAGAGCTAGTCATTTCTCATTGTTATCAGATTGAATTCTACGAAACTACGGACCAATTTAATAAAATGCATGGTTTAAAATCTGTTCCCACGAAAAATCTTTCTTTACCTCCCCTTAAAACTGTTTCCACGGAATACATTTTTCAAGAAATTATCTTTTTATACGATATAAGTGCAGAATCGTTGGTTTTGTAATAAGTTTGCAGCTTTTTCAAGTATACAAATATTGGGAGAAGGATATAATGGGAATTACACCCTCAATATAACCAAGACTTGGGAGAGCGGAGGATGCAGGATATGCAAGCGCAGTGGTCTAGTGGATTCAGCAGCCTTGGTGTCGGTGGTACACGAAGTGAAATGAAGATAAGAAATAATGGAATGGTTTGCTTGGGAAGGTAGAAGGATCCCCGCGCAACACCGAGAATGTGTGCAAAAGGAGGTAGGCCCGCAAGCAAGGATGATGATGGAGGAGTATGACTTGTGCGGGGTACATTCATACCTCCCCGCCAAGTGTTGGTCGATGACTACGTAGACGAGAGGAACAGGTGATGATGGTCCAGGAGAGATGAGAGCAAGTCTTATGGTGGAATCCAAGCTATTTCAAGTGTGGAAAATCCATGGAATGTCAAGTCTAGTGGCTTCCAAGTTGGTGTTTTCCACACAAAATCCAAGCAAGGTTCCACAGTTTGGTGGAATGGTGCGTGGAATCCATCAAAAACGCCAATAACAATAGCGCTGAACGCCAATAAGAATGGAGCGGTAGAGGACAAAAAACGCCAATATGAATGGCGCTGAACGCTAATTAAAATAGCGTAAGTCAAGCGCTATTAACATTGGCGTTCAGCGCCATTAACATTAGCGTTGCGCGCTGTTAACAATAGCGTTTTGCGCCATTAACATTTGTGTTTATATTTATTTATTTTTCTTACACTCTTCACACATCACTCCTGTTTCTTTACTAAATTGAAAATAAAAACGTTAAAAATACAAAACAAAATTTATAAATTTGAAATTGAAATAGGTTTAAATTAGCTAATTTTCATTTCATAGATTTAAGTTACATGAATTAAAAAAATTAAAAGCAACATGATCCGATTTAGAATAACTAATATTTAGAATTTAACATGATCCGATTTTCATTGTCAAGCTTCATCATTTCTCAAATTTCACTTCATCATCGGTAAGATCAAGATATTTAATTTTCGAAAGCGGGATGGCTCTAGCTTAAGAATTTGGTACACATGATCAAATTCAAAATCTTTGTTGTTTTGTTGAGAATATAGAGTTTTAGCATGTGCCTCCTACAAAATAAATAAACATAATCTCTCATTTAGAAAATTAATGACTTAAAATATGTAGAGAATTGAAAATAAGAGGTTCCATTGAATAATACTTACAACTTCTTCTAACGTCCATCCTACTCCGGGCATATTTGCATATATTGATCGTATGAAACCCATGTAAACTTTGGTTTGCTTTTTCATCACCGACCACCTATTTTCAATACTTTGTCTTGTTCTTCCGTTTTCATTACCACCCGCTTCTTCTACGAAGGCTTGAAGCACCCTTTCCCAATAAATGTGGACTCCTTGATTTTGTTCAACAATCGGTTGGAGAATAATTCTCATCCAAGCTTTGGTGAGAGCAACATCTTCATTTGTAGTGTATGCCATACTTGCACTTGATTGAAAGAAGATTTGGAATTAAAAATATAAAATCAGGAGAGATAGGAAGCAAAGAAAATCTTGAGATTTTGGGATGGTTTTGATTTGTGTTCAAGAAGCCAATTTATTGATAAATTTCAATTTTTAAAATCCGACCGTTGAAACGCTAGTAAGAATAGCGTTAAGCGCCGTTCTTAATGGCGCTTATTCTGAGCCGTTGATTAGAAGGAGCCGTTGAGAATCCAATGGTGCCAATTAAAACGCAATTGATAATAGCGTTAAGCGCCATTCTTAATTGCTCTAATCAGAAAAAACATCCAGTCCCCACTCGACTTCTCCTATCCTATACTTGGTTTTTTTTTTTTTTCTAGTCTCCCATTTTTTCCTCTTGAATGAAATTGAAGAAGATAAAATTGAATGAAATTGAAGAAGATAAAATTGAATGAAATTGAAACTTGATTGATACTAAAATAATTCAACTACATTGATTCCACTACATCAAATTGAAAAAAAAAAAAAGAAAAAAACATAATTGAAGCTACATAGTTCCATAAGCTACATGGTTTCATATATTGAAATGACGAACATTGCTAGTGTTAGGATAACCATAACCAAGTGTTCTAGGAGGATAACCATGTTTTTCCAAAATCTTATTTTGTTTATCCAACATAAATTGCTGCTTCCATTCCGGCAAGGTCTCAACTACCACATCCAACACTTCGAGTTCATGTTTCTCCAAAGCTAAATCCAAGGATTTCTTCTTTGTCTCTGCAACGGTTAATAAATATTCTTCTTGTCCATCCAACCTTGCCATCTTCTTTGCATTCTCTTCACTAAAATGTTTCAAAATGCGGTCGGTTCCTTCGTTGATGGCCGATAGCTCCGAAGCTTCCCTTTGTTGAGCCCTTTTTCTCGTTGGTCGACGAGGGCCATCCTCTTCATGCCATCTTGGGTCGCTTCTTGCCGGAGCATTACTTGTTGAAGCATTAACACTAGGAGCCTCCGATTCATCTTCCTCATTTTGGGTAGGATCAACTTCTTCGGGATTGTATCCGGGAACATGGGCTTTGAAAAGTTTGTACACCTCTTCATTTCTAAAAGGTTTTCCCTTGCTAATCTTACTATATTCCGATCTAGCTTTACTCTCCTACAAAAAGCAAACAAAAACCAAAGTTAGAAATCCTTCAATAACATAAAATGATATACATTAAGAAATCTTAATAAAACTTACAAGATCATCAATTCCAATTCCGCTTGCATTGTTTCTATGCAAATTTCTTAAGATACCAACCCACTTTTTGACATCTTTTTTCAAGCTACCAAATCTATTCTGGAACTTATGAACAGTCCTATCATACTTATTCCCAAAACTGCTTACATAGGTTTCGAATACCCGCTCCCAAAACTGGTTTGATCTCTGATCAAGTCCGGCAACACCATCAAGTGTAATGCTTATCCAAGACTTGGTGATTGCAACATCTTCCGTTGTAGTATGTTTTTCCATGAAATTTGGTTAGAAAGATCTAGAGTTTGAAAAGTTTTGTAATGAATTTTAAGAAGATGAGGAAAGAAATCTAGAGATTGAAAGGTTTTGGTCTTAGCTGAGAAGTGATCAATTTATAGAGAAAATTTCGAATTCAAAAAAGTAGCCGTTGAAACGCAAATCTTATTGGCGTGAAACGCAAATCTTAATGGCGTTTATTTGTGAGTCGTTGATTAGAAGGAGCCGTTAAAGATCTAATGGTTAGAAAATAAACGCAAATCTTAATAGCGTTTGGCGCTGTTAAGAATAGCACCAAACGCTATTCTTATTAGCGCTTTTCTTGAAAAACATCCAGAACTAAGCCAATTCCTCAAGTTCCACACTTAGTTTTTTTTCTTCTCTTTTGAAAATCCATAATTAGTTCTTTTTTCTTTTCTTTTGAAAATCCATACTTAGTTTTTTTTTCTTCTCTTTTGAAAACAATGAAAACCATAAATAATACAAGGAAACTCTTAATGTTTCTTAATTTTAAAATCTAGAAATCATAGGATTGCAACCAAGTTGCTTACATACTGAAAGTTCATTCGAAATCTTACGAAAAAAGACTAAAGTTGTTCTGGTGGGTAAACATCGGTAGGATCGAATTCACCATCCGAACCGTCAAGATTATCTGGTGGCGGAGGGGGAGATTCTGGTGGCATTTCACCATCTTTGAGACCTAGTCCATGTCGTGTCCAAATGTGTTGAACAAGATCATTGCGGAGTTGGAGATATGCTTCATCATTCCTTAACTCGTGGTATGCCATCGACATTCCAGTAACCTGCCGTATTGGTTCATTCACGACTTGACCCCAATCTAAGTTACGTCTTTCATTCTCAATGACCATGTTATGCAAAATCAAACAAGCCTTAATAATAAAGTTTAGATCCTCCTTATCCCAGTAAAATGCTGGATTTTTTGTTATTTGGAACTTGTTTTGGAGAGTTCCAAAAGCCCTTTCAACATCCTTTCTCTTTGCTTGTTGGTATCTATTGAACAACGTATTAGCTGGCCGATTTGGAAGAAGAACTTTGAATAACTGCACAATACAAGACAATCGTGGATATATATTATCCGCCAAGTAGTAACCCTTGTCGTAGCTGTGGCCATTGATGCGGTAATTACAAGGAGCTGCTAAACCATTAACCATCTTATCAAAAAGTGGAGATTGAGCCAAGACGTTCAAGTCGTTGTTCGACCCTGGTGTTCCAAAGAAACCATGCCAAAACCACCGATCATATGATGCCACAGCTTCTAAGATCATGGTAGGTTTTTTCTCATACCCACGGAATGTACCTGCCCATGCTGTTGGACAATTCTTCCACAGAAAATGCATACAATCAACACTTCCAAGCATTCCAGGAAACCCTCTAGCGCATTTTCTTCCAATAATCTTTTCGTGTCTTCTCTTGTAGGAAGTCACATGTACCTTGGACCAAAGTGGCGAACAATTACCCTGGTAAACATCTTCACATACATATAGACGGTCGACGCTCCCATACAGACATAATCATCTATGCTATAAGCGGCTATGCCTTTACACAAACATTTCATTACGGCATACATCTTCATGTGGGGAGAGTGACCAAGTTGTCCGGTGCAATCAACTTGGAAATCAAAAGCAGGATCCGCAATAACTATTTCACTTAGAATACGTAAGAAAAGAGGTGGATACATACCCAAACGTTGGTGGAACTTCTTAGGGCCCCAAGTACAATTAGGTCCAAAGTAGTCATGCATCATCCTTGTATCTCCGTCCTCTCGTTGCCTGTCCAACTTTTGTCGCGTCAATACTTGTTGAGGCACTGGTTGGAAGAGCCTATGCATTCTCTGAGTCATATACTGGTACACCACAATTGCTCTCTCCTAGCTATCATCACTAATGCTAAGATCAATACCATACATCGTTAGTACATACCTCCTTAGCGGATTTTCATCGTCCATATTGCACCTGTAAACAAAACTCAAATACATCAGCATTTATACAAAAGAAAAGAAATGACATTCATTCAAAAGAAAATACATTTATTCAAGAGAATATTAAAGAAAACACATTCAAGTTTTTCTAATTCATACAAAAGAAAATACTATCGGGCTTTTCTACATTAAAACCATCCATTTCATTAAACGAGAAGACATTCTATGTTCCCGAATCATTTGATTCTAATCCAAAATCCTAGACATGTCATCTATATTATAACCAGCCCCACCACTATTCACAAATTGGGTTAATTCAGACCGTGGAACTAACTTCCTCTTGTTGTGTCTCGTGGAACATAATCGGTTTGTGTATCATCTATCGTGGCATCATGACTTGTGGTTTGGTCTTTTACGGTGAACCAGTTTTTCTCCAGGATCATAACATGATTGAGTTGATGTTCCTTTCCCTCCGTAGTTTGATTGCCCAAGAGCATGTGCACGATCTATTTCAAACCAATGTTGGTCCTTTGCAACATTTAACATCACAAACTTGTGCGCTAAATCTTTGATCCTGAAAAGAAACACCAACATAGCAAATATATTAAAAAACTTTTAATGTGTAAAGAAAATCATAATAATATGGCAAACAAAATAATTGAAGGAGTCAAAACCAAAAATGACTAACTCTTGTTCCTCAATTAACATCATACGTAAATGGAGGAGGATCGGGTGCTTGCAAAGGCACTTCAACAGGGTTGCCTTCACTGTCTGAACGTACGGTACAGAAAGAAACTCTTGGAAATTCAGGTGAAGGTTGTGAGAAGTTGTCATACTTATACCGTGATTGATGTATTGGGGGGACCTGATTCACAAGAAATGTCGGATCTTGAGTACTTGCAGCTACAACTTCGTCTCTGTTTTCTTGACGATATATTTCTGGGAGCAAAAATCCAACAAAAGCGAATAACTTCCACCACTGCACATACATGCTCTCATCAACATGCTTATAGTCTCGTCCTTCAACCACATCAATAGGATCATGGGGGGGGAAGCAAGGTCTTCCAAACGTTCACGTGGACTTCTTGGAATTGTTATGAATCCCCTTGTTTGCCTTAAAAACCGCTCACCAAGATACATGATACTAGTAGCGCTTTCCGGATTATAGAAAGCCACTCTTTGATTGGAGATTTCACGAGCATGCACTATATCAGGATGATCTCTATACATACTAGTAGACCATGGTTGCCATTGCGTTCCAACAATTGTCCTCAACTCAATTTATTGGCGAGCTGTATGAAGAGAGTGTTTGGAAGTACCCTTTTGCAACTTAACTAGACTATCTTTCTTAAATATCATAATTTCATGCCATACATCAGTCACTACACCTTGTTTCAGAAAAGGCGTCAAAGTACGAAAATATATGTAAAACCAATATTCTAAAACCATCGCCATTCCACACATGTTTTTTCCACCTCTAACAACCGCACTCATGCTACTATACAAGTGACTAAAACAAGCCGAACCCCAATCATAATTACTAATCTCATTCAAATTACGCAAGGAAATGATCCAACCTTTGCTTGCTCATGTAGTGGAACGTGCCAATAAAACTTTTGAAATCACCCATAATAAGAAGTATCTAGTCACAATCTCCCAATTTCCATCATTAATTAGATTGTTCTTGATATAGGTTGCGAGGCAACTAATAGGAAAATCAGGTGAGTGCTTGTTGTAGTTTGCAAACCCATGCATAGGTCCAAAGTAGGTATTCTCTAATTGCTGACTTTCTTTACTTTTCCATTTACTTGTAGCGGCGTGTTCCAATCTTCTACGACCATTTCCAATAGGAATTTCGGTTAAGTGAACAAAGTCTAAAGGAGTGAAACCAATTTCGAAGTTTGGGAAATGAAATGAATTGGTGCTATACCACCACCTCTCTATGATTGCATAAGCTAGTTGTTGATCAGCTCTCTTAATTCTAATTTCAAAAAATATAGCAAGGCCGGAATTTTGAAGAACTTGACTAGCACTTTCATGAACCGCCACACGGTTATGTAAATCCTCAAGGTCTTCTAGATTACTTCTAAACGTGATATCATGTTGTGTATCAAATGGGTCTATACTTGTAGATATATGTTTGTACCCATTCTTTTGAACTTAACATTATTTACACATCCATAATCTATACAATATCATCAAATAAACACAATTTAGTCACACTGCACTTAAATTGTTTACATAAACTAAAACATGTATCAGGAAACACATACCCCATTAAAATACAAGCAAAAAAGTATAGCCCACAAACTTAGAATTTACATCACTTCTGCAAATTCGTCATTGTATCACATTCATTATCTCATGGAAATTTCACAATGTTCATCATCTAAAACCCTAAATTACATGTCAAATTCGTCATTGTTAGAATCAAAATTGTTATCATTCATCATACAATCGATTATCAAGCAATCATATCCTTCTAAACCATAAATTTTTATCAAATCATAATATAAACTCAAAATTACAATTCAACTCACCTTTCTTTGGACTCTCAATCAAATTGAGAAATTGAAGTATGCTTAGATTCCTTATATTGCAATGAACAAACCCTTTGAACCAATTTGACTGATTTGAACCATCATCAGAGAACAGGGGAAGAAAAAGTTAGGTTTTCATTAGGTTTTCGTTTTTCTTTTTCACGAACAGGATGAACTGGGGAAGAGAAGGGTCGATGGTGTACTGGATAAAGAATTTAATAAGCGCTATTAAGAGTGGCGTTTAGCGCTATTAAGAACGACATTTAGCGCCATTCTTATTGGCGCTAAACGCCAGTAAGAATAGCGTTTGACCGTTGACGTTAGTCAAGCGCTATTATTAATAGCGTTTTCAGCGTTGTTATTATTAGCGTTTTGCGCTATTCTTATTAGCGTTTTCTGTCTTCCACCATTAGACTTGCACTTCCATTCACAGTTCCAAGTGCTGAGGTGGCATGGAAGATGGATGGATTCCACCATAAGACTTGCTCTGAGAGTGACTAGGAGAGCAAGTTGACGAGAGAAGACTGCTTGAGCGGGGGTCCACGCGCCATATTTTACATAGAGTTTTGCTAAGCGTATTTACTTCAAACATTCTCTTGAAATCTCTAAAAACAATAAATAAAGAACCTTGAAGTCCAAATCCAATAACATGAGTGTTTCAATTACTTTTCCAATAGCATGGAGTTTTAGGGACTTCAGAATATTTAAAAAGGTCTCTATTGATTCACAACATGAAAATAATCAACATCCTAAGGGATGATCTCATGATGAGATGATAAGGTAGGAGCACCGAATCATTCTCCATAAAACTGATCTCGTCTGAATCGAGACGCCTACCACGGACGCCACATGAACGACGCATGTGAAGAGTGGTTTAATCGATTCAGTCGGTCGAGTCTAAAAAGCAGAACCGCATTTAATGAAGGATCGGAAGAGGTGTGGGCGAGTCTACATCGCGATAGAAGACTCGGAAGATCTATACTATAAACCCGTAGATAAAGCAGCACGAGGTTCCCCAAGGAAGAGTTACACGATGGCGAACAGAGCAAGATGACTCAGGAGGGGAGCCGAGCATACCATCACGAGGAATAGTATAGAATCATTCCGAAGCAACGAAGACGATGCATGACAACCCACCAAGCTCGGAGAGGACGGACCTTCACGAGTTTAGTTTGCCTATAAATACCAATCCATGTATCGGGAGATGGACAAGTTAGCTAATGTATTATTAGATGGTCTTTCTATAGAGAATTCCTGAGAGAGATCTAGATAGAGAGAGAGTTAAAGATCTAAGTGATATTTGTAACTCCTTCAAGGGTAAGACCTTATGATCAATAAAGAAAACATCTTCTTTCCCGTGGACGTAGGTCTTCATGGCCGAACCACGTTATATGCTTGTGTCAATCTTACATTCATGTTCTTTACATCTTGTTTATCTTCTTATCTCGAATGTTAGATAGATTTTAGTCATTAGATGTATGTGGATGTAGTCATCAAAAAAGATGCAACAACATTTTTGCGCTTGAAACAGGGAGGTATGAAGATATAATCTACCTCCCTAATAACAACTTTATATTATTTTCATACTCTCTCTGAGAGAAGTTGATTTCATACCATTATGTAGTATTCTGTTAAGGTTCATGAGTAGAGCTCGGACTCGACACGGTCATCACGATTTGTGTAGTCTAGAAGATCCTCAAAATAAACAGATATACACCTTTTTCACTTATTTTCTTTAGAATTTTTGATTTTGTATGCTTTCCTCAAGACGCTCAAGATAGTAGAAGATCATAGTGAAAATGGAGTTTTCAAAACTTCGGCACTTGAACGATCACCTCCATGAAAGAGCTGGGAAGAGCTTAGTCAATAGACTTCATAAGGAGTATATCATCCTATGAAGGCTAAAAGGATGACTCAACCGTGATGATATTCTTCATATTCTAAGAAACTCAAGATAACTCACGATCTTCTTCTTAGAAATCTAACTCTAAGTCAATGGGAGTAGTTAATGAGTACATAATCGTTCATCAAACTCAAAGTTTGTTCGAAATCAAGAGTGTAAAGATGGTGGGAAATATTTCCTAAAATGGAAAATCATGTTCCATCATCATGATCTGATTTTTTCTCAGCAAAGATATGACGTATAGAGAAGGGTACTTTTCTTGAAAAGGGAAACAGATGAAACACCTTTTTTCCATCACTAAAACCTTATGCTAGAAGGGAATGTTTTGACATTTTCACATGTCTCCAAAATTTGCTTTAAAAGTCTTCCTGTACTTATTTGTTCAGTCTGAATTATGACCTAGCAATTGCACATGACCTGCAAAACTAGGGCCCTTCTTTTCTGAAAGAAAAGACAAATTGATTATACTGCGTATATCGCAGGAAAGGTGATGGTGATGAGACGATCCGCTCGCACAAGACAAGGTGAAAATGGTGAAAAAGTAGATTCTGTGATTATTTTTTTGGTCACTATATTTTCTCATTAAAGATTGTTTAGGTAACAAAACATTTTTCTTATTAAAAGTAGATTTTGTGATATTTTTCTTGGTCACTGAAAATTTCTTTTCCAGACAAATATATTTGATGTTGAAACCATATTCTGCGATAACCTTTATACTCGTTAAAAAACTGTTTTTATGATAAATTAGTTTGTCGGTAAACTATTTTTTAACGAGAATTTAATTCAATCACTAAAGTCTATTTTCAGTGATAAAAAAATATTTATCATTAAAATTGCTTTCTGTGATGGACTGGCTTTTTAGTCGGCGAATGTTTTTCCTGACGGGGATTTACCGACCACAAGGGGACAAAATTTTTTTCCATCACAAAAAATTTTTAGGGACAAAAAAAAAGGCTTTCATAACAATATAATTTCTCACTAAACATGGTTTTTTTTGTAGTGAGCCCAGCCAGGGGGAGTAGACGAGATGGAGCTCGGTGAAACCATGCACAATGGTGTAATCCCAGTAGAGGGACAACCTGATAACCAATATCAGGAAGGGTTAACTAATAACTCTAGCTCATACGAGGAGGGAAACACCTTCGAAGGCCAAGCTGATATACATCTAACTCAACCAGGAGGGTTGAATCATTTGCCAAGGCACTAATAATACAACCTGTAAGGAACTAGTAAACAATGAGCCCAAAAAGAATGAAAATTCTGGATCCGATGACACTAATACAACCTGTGCAGCCATCCTGAAAGCTCAAGAAACTCAGGACGAGAGAATTCAAAAACTAAAAAGACGTAACAGGAGGCTAGAATGAAAGAGTCAGAGGTTGGAATGCAAAGCCAAGAAGAAGGCGCCATCAATCGCGGTCGAAAAGACTCCCGAGGAGGAAAACCCCTTTGAAAATCTGCATGATAAAGAAAGAGTTAACATCCTTGACACCTCGAACGAGGAAACATCGGATCGCTTTCCCGAGGGAAGTCGAGGCGCACAAGACCGAGAGGAAATCGCGTCTGAAGGATCGTCCGACGTCGATCCAAAGCATATGTGAGAGCTAAACAAAGAGAATGGAGTAAGGATTAACGGTGAGGCCGAGAACCTCGTAGTCACTAACCTAGGCGAGGGGAGAATTCAAAGTCTATTAACTCTAAGATAGTTTCTCAAGCCGAACAATCGGACGAGGACTCAGGGTGATCCAGATATCGCAGATCCAAAATCTCTTTCTCACCCAAGAGGGCACAAGAAAGAAAGAAGAAGGCCGAAAGAAGGTTTATAGACGATAAGTTACAGGCTCGACTATGCCAACTCGAAGCAATGTGCAGAGAGGCCACCAGAAGGCAAGACAGTAAAAAGTTGACAGAGGTGCTTCAAGAGGCGAGACAGTCTCCCTTAGCAATGCACCTATTGTCCAAACCCTTTCCGAGGAAATGCTCGCTTCCAACGTTTGCAACCCCCTTTAATGGGACATGCGATGCCATAGAGGATCTTATATTATATCGCATGATACTAACCCAGTGGAGCCACTACGACATAGTTATGTGTAGATTTTTTCCATCCAGTCTAAAAGACGAGGCCCTAATGTGGTTCAATAACCTACCGAAGGAGTCGGTCAGGTCATTTGCCCACCTATCCGAGCTATTCTTGGAGACGTACATACATAATAGCAAAGTTAAACCAGAAATCGATATGATATTCCAACTAGCCCGATGACCAAATGAGTCACTTCGATCGTTAGTAACACGATAGAGGAAGCTATGTGCTGAGATTGGTAGAGTCCCAGAGGCCTACGCAATCTTGGGCTTCAAAAATAGTCTGAGAAAGACAGATCCAATATTTTTCCGCTTGTATGAAACCATGACACCTAACTTAGGCAAGTGGACAGAGATTCAAGAAGACTACATAGCTTTTGAATAACTCCAAGATGACACTTATGACAAGTCGGTGAAAGGAACCACCAGATGGGCAAATGTAGTAGAACCACAGAACCCTCAAACACCTACCCAAGGGGTAGGGCGATCCAATAAAGGATCTACCCAGTTCGATAAACATCGGAGTGGAGGATGGAAAGGGCGAGACCAAGCCCGACATAAGAAGGAAAAGTTCGCAGACCCTGTCTACACGAAGCTAAATACTCCCATGTCCGAGATCTTTAAGAAGATAGAGGGGAAGTACAAAATCACTTACCCATGGAACAGAGGACAGCAGCCAGAGCGAGCAAAAAATCGCACTGACTTCTGCAAATTCCACTAATTTCATATTCACACCATAGACTCTTGCAAAGATCTGAATAAAATGGTGCAGGAAATGATAGACGAAAGAAAACTTCAGGAGTACATCGCACAACCAGCGATTCAGCCCACCATAGGGACACCTGTTCATCACGTAGAAATACCACGCGAGGCACAATACCTGGGATGCAAGACGATATCACACTCAGTTACTACAACCCCCATACCTGAAAGAGGAGTTACAGGGCGAATCCATAAGCGAGATTTCAAAGGCAATGAAATCTTCAGCATAGCAAAAGAACCTCCCATACAGGAGTGGATGAAAATACCCATTAGCTTCTCAGCTTCAAAAGCGCCCGAAGAAGGACAAAATCACAATGATCCATCGGTGGTAACATTGGACATTACACTTTCCGAACACGAGGGAGATGAAGAAAAACCTAAGGCGCTTCCATGGGCTATGCCTAAAATATTAATAGACGGAGGAAGCTCCGTTGAGATATTGTTTTACGAGACATTCAAACAAATGGGCCTCAGAGATGAATGCCTAATCCCTAGTACATATAACATATTTGGGTTCAATGGCTCATCCACCCAACCGAGGGGCGAGGTTACACTGGAAATTCGAGTAGGAAAAATCCTCACTCTAACTACTTTCTGTGTGGTAGACATACTTTCACCTTACACAGCCATAGTCGGGCGATCCTGGGTACATGGAATCAAAGGGGTTTCCTTAACCTATCATCAAAGGCTGAGGTTCCCAACACCTGACGGAATCGCAGAAATCACCGGAGACTCGGACGGATCCAAATACTGCTACGGAATGGAAGTACAGAATGGCGAAAACAAAGTAAATTCCCGGAAAGCAAGAATGAAAAGGGCTAAACACGCCAAAAATCAGGTTAAAATCGATGCCTATATAGCAACGACGAACGAGGCAAGATGTTCCAATAGAACCTCGTCCGAAGAAGACACAAAAGTCACGGACAAACCCATAAAAACCGTACAAAATCTATCCGACGTAGGATATCACCTACCGAAATTTTCATCTTCAGAACCTACAAAGGAGGTAAATATCAGGACACCCGAGAATCCGGGTATGGTCAAGATAGGGACCGTACTCGACGAGGAGGAAGAAGAAAAGTTAGTACAAGTAATAAAGGAATACTACGATGTCTTCGCTTGGAGAATGGAAGACATGCTAGGAATAGACCCAGAGGTCTGTTGTCACCATCTGATAATCAATCCGAAGCACAATCCTGTGAGGCAAAAATGTGCAAAGTGGCATCAGAATATCACGAGGAAATTCAAATAGAATTCAAAAAGATAGAGGCATTAAGAGTCATCCGAGAGGTGCAATATCCGATTTGGATATCTAACATGGTCATCGTACCTAAGAAAAATGGAGGAGTGCGTATTTGCATCGATTTCAGTGACCTAAACAAAGCATGTCCAAAAGACAGCTTCCCACTCCCCAATATTGATCAGCTTGTGGAAGCAACATCGGGCTATGGACTACTATCCCTAATGGACAGATATTCTGAGTATAACCAGATTCCCCTCGCCTAGGAAGATCAAGAGCATATTGCTTTCTTCACTCCTCGAAGATTATATTGCTACAATAAAATGCCGTTCGGACTAAAGAACGAAGGAGCGACATACCAAAGGATGATGGAAAAAATGTTCGACCATTGGATACATAAAACCCTAGAGGTATACGTAGACAACATGCTTGTCAAGAGTAAGCTTCCACGAGACCACACAAATGATCTCAGAAATCTTCGAACAAATGAGATGATTTAACATGAAAATTAACCTGGCGAAATGTGCCTTTGGGGTAACTTCAGGGAAATTTTTAGGGTACTTGGTCACCAAACGAGGCATCGAGGTTGACCCTGCCAAAGTGCAAGTTGTACTCGAAATTCCCTTCCCTGCCACAGTCAAGGACGTGCAGAGGTTAAACGGTCGGCTAGCAGCCTTGGGAAGGTTTATAGCTAGATCATCCGACAAATGCAAAGAATTTTTCAACACCCTGAAGAAAGGCGAAAAGTTCTCATGGAGTGTCGACTGCGAGAGAGCCTTTCAGCAAATCAAAGAACATTTGGCCACCTTGCCAATTCTCCAAAAACCTAAGCCAGGAAAAAACCTATAAATTTACCTATCAGCTACTAACACCTTGATCAGCGCGGTGCTAACCCGTTTAGACGAAGAAATGGATAAGCCTATCTATTTTATAAGCAAAACTCTGACATCAGCAGAGAAGAACTATTCCAAAATTGAGAAAATCGTGTTGTCCTTGGTTTACGCGACGCAAAAACTGTGAACGTATTTCCACGCCCACCTAGTCACAGTCATCACGAAAGTGCTAATAGAATTTGTTTTGGACCATGCCGACAGATCAGGGAGAATCTCAAAATGGGGAGCCCAAATCATACAATTTGGGGTAAACTATCAAGCCCAAACATCGGTCAAAATCCAAGTCATAGCGGATTTCTTAGCTGATTTTCCTCTAGATGACACAGACGAAATAGAAGAAATCCCAGGAATGGAAGATGAGCTGGAAGATCCACCCGAGCTACTTCGCTCAGAAAATCCCAGGCGATGGGAAGCCTTTGTAGACGGGTCATGTAATTCGGAAGGATCCGGCATCGGGATAGTCTTCACGACCCCGAAAAGCCGAAGGATCATTTACAGCCTAAGGCTAGAATTCCCCGCTACTAACAACATAATTGAGTACGAGGCTGTCATGCATTACCTACGAGTAATAATCGCATTGGGTATCAACAAATTAAGGCTCACAAGCGACTCACAGCTAATCGTACGACAAATAGAAGGAGTATACCAAGCCTCCGATCCATGCTTACAGTGATACCTCCAACTCACTAAGCATTATATCGAACAGATACCTAATATCACTTTTAGGCATCTGAATAGGCACAACAATAGTCACGCAGACTCCTTAGCCTTTATCGCCTCCATGACATCGGACCCAGAGGCCACAAATGTAAGAATCGAAAGGGTCTTGCTCCCCTCTATACCCATTGAAGGAGATATGGAGATACTCAACCTGAACATAATGGACTAACAGATCCTACCCGAGAATGATTGGAGAACCCCAATTTCAAAATTCTATCCAATGGTGATCTCCCAAGCGATCAACAACTCATACACAAAGTCATATCCCGATAGGGAAACTACCAACTAAGAGATGGCATACTGTACAAACAGTCAAATCTGGGACCATTACTCAGATGTCTATCCTTCACAGAGGTCAGGAAATACTGAAAGAAATACATTACGGATATGCCGGTAACCATAGTGGGGGGAGATCATTAGCCCACAAGGCCAGGCTGCAAGGGTACTTTTGGCCTCGTATGAACGAGGACTCAAAACAAATTTCAAAATCATGCTTGGAGTGCCAGAAGTTTGGCAATAGAAGACACGCACCATCAATGGATTTAAAATATGTCCTCAGCCCTTGCTCATTCGCCAAGTGGGGGTCGACATCGTCGGACCCCTACGAGCCGACACAGGGCAAAGAAAATACCTCATCGTGGCTACTGATTACTTTACTAAATAGGTTGAGGCTAATGCCCTGAGGCACATTAGAGACCACAATTTCTTTAAATTCCTTTTCGAGCACATCATATGTCGGTTTGGGTATCCCAACCGCCATCGTGTCGGACAACGGAGCATAACTACGAGTAAAAAACATTGACCTCCTCTTCAACTGCTTTAAAATTAGGAAAAATAAATCCACGCCCATCTACCCCGAAAGTAATGGTCAAGCAGAAGCAACTAACAAAACCATTGCTGACATGCTCAAAAAGAAGCTAGACGGACATGGAGCCAGCTGGTGTGAACAGTTACACAATGTCTTGTGGGCCTATCGGACCACTCGAAGAGAAGCAACAAGGATGACTCCCTTCTCTCTAACCTACGGCACCGAAAAAATCATACCAACTGAGGCAATGATCCAAACGACGAAGTTCGAGGCCTGGGAAAAGAACCTCACCTCGGACATGATACTAGCAAAGCTAGATGACCTCGAGGAAAACCGAGAAATAACTCTGCAAAAGATGGAAAAATTACCATCGAAGGTTGGCACGAAAATATAACAAACGCGTCCACCCGAGGCAATTCGGTCCAGGCGACAAAGTCTGGCGAAAGATCCCTCCATACCAGCGCGAATCAGGAAAATTTTCTCCCACCTGGGAATGACCGCTAACATTTATCGCCAAAGCAGGTGATGGAGCTTACAGATTGCTCAAAACCAATGGGGAAGAGCTAAAGCGCCTCTGGAATATCAAATACCTCAAGCCAAATAATGCTTAAATAGCTTATCGCTTAGGAAAACAAATTATGAAAAAAAGTGGCTCGAGCTCCCAATTGTAAAAGGTCATGATACATTATCAAAATGTACTAAGGGTTTATAAACCCTCTTCTGAGAATAATAAGATTGATCCTGTCATGTATGCATGATGTGTTGTAGAATTGGTAAATAAGTGATTCGATTCTCGAACTTGTGAAGACTTTGGCTAAAATAAAGAAAACTGAGTCGAAAGTGTTATCAGGATTTTAGAAATAACCAAGACTTTGGATTCCACTACTACTCATGATTGATTGATAATGATTTCAAAACTTTAATCAACTTTTAAGTCCTTACTCACTAAAAATCAGCCAGATTCTCAAATATTACTTGTAAACCCTAAGCATAGATTATCAATAGATTTAACAAATCATAACCTATCAAATTGAATGACAAATAATTAGGAAAATCATGCAAACAATTTAAAACTCTGCAGAAGCAGTGATTAAGTGAATTTTATAATAAAATTAGAGAATATAAAATAGTTACCCATCAATAATGTGTAAGTAGCTTCATCCATTGCCTTGGTTAGGACGGAATTAGCTCATCATTGTAAACAAGGTCTCAAAATATTGATTCATGGCTGAAAAAGGTGTTTTATTGAAGAAAAAGTATAAAGCATCCTGTTTTGTAAAAGATATAACTGTTACCACACCCACCGTTACTAAAAACCTTAATAGAACTGTTACGAACTTGAAGTAATTGTTGCGAAATTGTTACAAAAGATATTGAGTTCAAAAAGAAAAGGCAACAGTTTCTGCGACTATTCTTAGGTGTTGTTTTCTGGTTTTCTTCTTCTTCGTCTTCCTTCTCCCTGAAACTTGCAGAACTCGCCTGCACTTTTTGTTCTTTGACTCTGAGCTCGACCCAACTTCCCAAACTACTCGACAACCCATCTATGACTTATCCCCACTCTTTATATACACAGCAAGGTCATTGTAACTCCACGAAATCTCCAGAAATACTCCATTTTCTTTCATGCCACTCCACGGGATTTCTTCCCTCTTTTGTCTTTCTTACGCGTCTGTGGGTTGTCAGAATCCCTCAATGATGGAAAGTAATCGAATCCCAGCGTATACATTCCCTGTATTTGCACGTATCTTCCAAATATACCACCCAAAAGAACTCGAGAAACTCTTCTTCCTCTGTTTAATTGAGACTTACCATAACACGCCTTATTCTTCGAATCCAAGTTATCTACAGTCCCTATCTAATCCAAACAGACCCAGATAAAGTTGTTTTCATGAAAGAACCCGAGTGAATCTCGTCCAAATCTTTCCCAAAAACCCGAGAAAATCATCCTCCCCTGTTTAACTAAAACCAACGATCCAGCCCAACCTAGTCGATCCAAGCTAATGTACCAACCTTGTTTAGACCATTCGAGTCCAACCCAATCGAATTTTGCGGTTGAATCAATCCCAAACATCCCTGAAATTCGAAGCATAAATCTGTTCTTCATTGCATCAGGTTCCCGCCATATTTTTGTTTTTAAATCGTGAAGATGGAGTGCCCTTATCCTGTCCGGGAGTGCCCTTAACACTCGGGTATCCTGGGGTGTAAATAACAGTTGGGTGCCCCTTAGTAATTGAGGGTCCTTTAGTGATTTTCTCCCACGAGCGCAAATACCACTTTTCGAGCCAATTTTTCCACACATGTTTATTTCTTCAAAAACACCTACAAAGACATAAAATACCAAAATAAGGTACTAACAATATAGAAAATTGAGATCAAAATAGACACATAAATGCGTCTATCAGTGCACATTCTACTTGTCTTGACTTTTTCCTAATTTTTTTCTTTTCTGATTTTGAGTTTTTAGTTATTCTAATTTCTTCGGTTTTATTCTTTCCTGCATTTGCATATAGCATATTCATATCATAATTGCATTACAACCAAATCCCATCAAGATTATGGCACGGTGCTAGCCACACCTTTTATTCCACAACAAATGATGCGGGTAAATTACCTAAGCTGCTTAAGACGGACACAGACCTAAGGAAATTCCATCTAGCCTAATGAAGCCAGATGAAGCGGGGGACACCCTAATCTACCTAAGACGAGAACAGACCTAAGGTAATGCCATCACGATCACAAAATCGGATGATGTCCTGCCATAACAGGAGATACCCAGAATCAAGGTACTTACCTTTGGCTAAGGCAAGAATCACTTAACCGAGGCATCGCCCTCCAAATGATGGTTAATACACAAGTGACTCGCACAACCGATCACTTAACCCAGGGGCAAGTATAACCCAAACAGGACACAATTAAATCAAACCCATAAAGGCATCAAAAACAAAGGCAAGAAGGGAAAAGAATCGCATTTTGTAAACCACCACTGTAAGAGATGACTTATCCAATTAAGGAATTGATCACTCCTCGGCTCTGTCACCCATGGTTGGACTGATAGTACATACAAACATCCCAAAGAGCCACTGATGCACAAACACATGGGCACATAAATGAAAACCAGTACCCACGGCAAGAATTTTCATTACTCAGACACAATGCGAGAATATATTACAAAAGTACAAACGAAAAGAAGCATAGCGATTGTGCCTCGCCAGGAGCATCCTCCCCGATAAACCTCAAATCTTCGCTCCCAATAGCATAGACGAAAAAGATCTCTTCATTAACTTCGGGCAGTAGCAATAACTGAGTACTATTAAGCCACTCCAGAAATCTCATACTCCACCCAACCAAGGCATCCGATGCTACGTCATAAAACAGGGGCAAGGTATATATATATATATACGTTTAATACAAGAAATTTTTTTTATACCTTAGCATCCTCAGCAACTCGGGCGAACCATGCCCACCACTCATAAAGAAAAGTACATACCATGCAAACAAAAACCGTTTGTGACAAATCTGTATAAAAGGAAGAAAATGCCCCTAAGACAAAACGTGTGAAGAATACACATAACACAAAGTGTTACCAAGGCCAAACGCATAAGAAAACACCTCACGAAAGTGTTTCCAAGCTTGCCCGTAAAGAAAAACACAATAACAGATCATGAAATCTTCCAGCAAAAGTCTAATGCACTAGCGGATAAACCAAGTCCTTTAAACCGTCGACAGGTTAAAAGAACAGGCGAAAAGATAGGTCTATCCGAGAAAAAATTGTTGATGATCTAGAAACTAGACCAAGAAAAGCTGAGTCGCTAAGCAAATGAGAGGATATACCATCATGTTTGGAAAAGCATAAACAAATGATGTTCCGCCATGAAAGACGAAAAGAAATACACTCTCTAAGCATGAGAAGCTATCACAAAGAAAGCTCTAGAGAAGGGGAGAATGAAATTCAATCCTCTACCATAAGAGAACTTTTATAAAGCAGTGGTATAAAAGTCTAAAAAGCAGAACCACATTTAATGAAGGATCAAAAGAGGTGTGGGCGAGTCTACATCGCGATAGAAGACTCGGATGATCTATACTATAAACCTGTAGATAAAACAACACGAGGTTCCCCAAGGAAGAGCTACACGATGGCGAACGAAGCAATATGACTCAGGAGGGGAGCCGAGCATACCATCACGAGGAATAATATAGAATCAGTCCGAAGCAACGAAGACGATGCATGACAACCCACCAATCTCGGCGAGGACGGAACTTCACGAGTTTAGTTTGCCTATAAATACCAGTCCATGTATCAGGAGATGGACAAGTTAGCTAATGTATTATTAGATGGTCTTTCTACAGAGAATTCCTGAGAGAGATCTAGATAGAGAGAGAGTTAAAGATCTAAGTGATATTTGTAACTCCTTCAAGGGTAAGACCTTATTATCAATAAAGAAAACATCTTCTTTCCCGTGGACGTAGGTCTTCATGGCCGAACCACATTATATGCTTGTGTCAATCTTTACTTTCATATTCTTTACATCTTGTTTATCTTCTTATCTCGAATGTTAGATAGATTTTAGTCATTAGATGTATGTGGATGTACTCATCAAAAAAGATACAACTACAAATAAATAAATTGTTATCTTAAATTATTTGGAAATATAATATAAAAATAAGCATCTTAATCAAATTGTTCTTCATATTTGTTATTTACATATTAAATTAAACTAAATTTGAAAACCTAAGTAAAATAATCAATATATACATTAAACCTGGGTTAACTCAAGTAACCGAAATGTAAAGTTATATAGACTTGGGAAGCGATCCCAAGGGTTCCACGGATTCGACAAGCAACCTGGAAAAAAATGGGCTTTTTGATAAAGTGCCCCTACTTTTAACATTACATTAAAAAAGTGCCATTCCCTTGACTGTTTTTTTTTCCTTCAGAAAATAAGAACGGTCAGTTAACAGACGTTAATGCTTAGGTGGAAGCATCAAAACGTCTAAAAAACCATTCAAACTGAGTTGGGCTGAATCCACTTGAGTCGCCGATTCAAAACACCAAGTCAACTGGAAACACGTGGGCATCCATCTAACCAAATCCAAATCCAAAGTCTTTTCCAGTAGTAAGTACCGGGTCGACTAGAGAATATCTCATAAAAGTAGAACATGGTTTTTACGCCGGCCTGCCCGAGCCTCGCACAACTTGCACTACGTCAAGCAAAATACTTGACGCTTTCTGCGCCGCGTTTGGTTTTGGACCGGATGATAAGTAGTCACCGTTTTAATAGGATTATGAATTCTCGACCATTAAGATATACTTACACCATGTCCGTATTGCAGAATCTACGGGGCGTTCTCCCCTTCACAATTCTTCCTGCTGCAGCGCTACAAGGGGCTTCCCCCCTTTCAGAATCCGCAGGGTTTCCTTTACGTGTGCGATGATTGAGAGTCGGAGAAAGTCAATGGGAAATAAAACAAAAAGGGGTGGTTAGTCTACGTGCCGGAAACCCACCTCTTCCACGCGAATTTCCGCCCTCCAAGCCTGTCTATCCAGTGCCAGTTCCGGAGATAGATTTCGCTTGCTCAAGTCTTTATTTACGGACTCATCCCAAGTTAGCTTTGGTTTGCCTCTGCGTTGCATCCTTCCTTCATGGCGCCTAATCCAACCTACTCGTATTGGAGCATCCGGTGGTATTCACTGGAGATGCCCAAACCAGCACAAACGATGCTGGGCGAGCATCTCCTCAATTGGATCTAACATAGGTTTCTTAAGTATGTACTTATTCCTGATACGGTCATTCCTCGTATGCCCGCACAACCACTTTAGCATCCGCATCTCGGTGCTCTGCATCTTCAATGTGTCCCGACTGTTCGGCGCCTAGCATTCCGCACCATAGAGCATGGTAGGCCTAATTGCCGATTTTTAAAACTTACCTTTAAGCTTTAGTGGAACTTTGCAGTCACAAAGGACGCCAGAAGCCATACGGCATTTCCCCCCAGCCATCTTGAGTTCGATGGTGAATGTCCTCCTCGATTCGCCCATTACTTTGTAGCATCGATCCCAGATATCGGAAAGTATCCTTCCTTGGTACCGGTTGTCCATCAAGCAGGATGTCCCCTTCGATTGAAATGAGTTATCCCCATCACGATGAAATTTTCGTTGATTACCCGGGCCTATCGGCCAAGGCTATATACTTGTTGAATACATCATTGTAGCGTGCGTGCGTCCCAGAACATCTAAGGGCATCAGAGACCTATTATTTCCTCAAACTTCCGTGGCCTAAGCGGTCGTAGTCCCTATAAGAAGATGGTCGCGGAGGGAATCCTCCGCATAGCTAGTAAGCAGGCTGAGGTCTCGTTCTTTAACATAATTAACCAGACAAATCGCTCCACCAACTAAAAACGAACATCCATCTAACCATCAGTTTAAAAGAAAAACCAACTGCTCACAATTGGATCTAATCCTCCGACGATCATATTCCAATTCAATCTTCTTCAACCTGTTTTATAGAAAAGATGAACCCAAGTTTCTGTAAGTCTAAAATTTTCACCAATTTTTATTAAAACTCAAAAACAGTGATGGCTGGAAGTGCAAAAGACTCCTTAGACAGTAGCAGCAGCAATAACAACAACAATAAGGTGAGAATGAAAAAAAAAACATCATTGATTGTACTATTTGTGAACAAGGCAATCATGAGGCCAAGTTCAATAGATCCCATAAATCTATTGAACCGTATTTCTCCTGTGCTCCTTCCTGTATTCCCATAAATCTGCTCACATCACTTGAGAATAGATCCCAAGTTCAAGCCGATCCGACAAAAGATGAGGAGAATTTCACGCGAGCTACAAGTAGCGGTGGAGGCCGAGCTAAAGAAGCTACAAGTAGCAGAAATTATTCAAAAGGCTCAATATCCACAATGGATATCTAACATGGTGATAGTCCCTAAAAGGAATGAAGGTGTCAGTGTGCATCGACTTTAGCGACTTGAACAAAGCTTGCCCGAAAGATAGCTTCCCCTCCCAAAGCATCGATCGGCTAGTAGAATCCATAGTTGGATACAAGGCAATAACACTCATGGACGGGTACTCGGGGTACAACCAGATACCCCTGGCCCCTGAGGACCAAGAGCACACATCTTTCTTCACAACCAGAGGGTTATATTGTTATACCAAAATTCCGTTTGGGATGAGAAACGCAGGCGCCACCTACCAAAGGTTAGTAGAAGACATGTTTGAAGACAAAATACACAACACCATTGAGGTATATGTGGACGACATGCTGGTCAAGAGCAAGGTGGCCACCAACCACATCGATGACCTCCGAGACATATTTCAAACCATGAGGAGATACAAGATGAGGGTGAACCCTGCTAAATGCACTTTCTGGGTTACCTAGAGCAAGTTTCTAGGGTACATAATTACTGGCAAAGGTATCGAAGACGACCCAGATAAGATCAGAGTAGTCGTAGAAATGCCATCACCTGTGACGATTAAAGATGTACAACGACTAAACGGGAACTTGGAAGCCTTGGAGCGATTCATCTCTCGATCATCTGACAAATGCAAGGACTTCTTCGGGACGTTAAGAAAAGTAGAGAAGTTCAAATGGACCGAGGAATGCGAAAGAGCCTTTCAGAAAATTAAGCAGCATCTCGTGAGCCTGCCAGTGTTACAAAGACCCAAGCCCCAAGAGGTACTGACCCTGAATCTCGGGGCGACCAGTTATGCCATTAGTGCCATCCTAGTCAATAACGTAGGAGGAAAAGAAAACCCGGTGTATTTCATAAGAAAAACCATGAACCCAGCAGAGATGAACTACACCAGAATTGAGCAACTGATATTAGCTTTGGTATTTGCAACACAAAAACTCCTGAGGTATTTCCAAACTCACAAAATTCGGGTACTCACAAATTCCTCCATAGAATCAGTACTCGACAATGCATCTAGGTCGGGGCGGATCTCCAAGTGGAGTGCACAGATCAAGCAGTTCGATATTTTCTACGAGATGAGAACACCAGTAAAAGCACAGGCAGTGGCCGACTTTCTCGCGAGACTTTCCTTGAGCGACGAAGATGAAGTAGAAGACATACCTGGAATGGAGGAAGACCAAAAGGATCCGTTCGACTTACTCGAGACCTGTAGCCCGACACGATGGGAAGTTTTTGTGGATGGATCATCCAATAAACACGGATCAGGCCTTGGATTAGTCGTCACAACGCCAAAGGGAAAAAAGATGGTCCACTCGTTTAGACTTGAATTTAAGGCAACCAATAACGTCACGAAATACGAAGTCGTGATACATGCTCATACCGATAGTGGAGATGGAAATTCAAGATGTAAGATTAACAAGTGACTCCCAGCTAGTCGTCAGACAAATCAATGGGGAGTACGCTATACATGACCCCTTGTTACAAAAATATTGGGAATTCGCCAAATTTTACATCGGCCAGATACCAAACATTAAGTTTCTGTATATCTGTAGGAAAGATAATCGCCACTCGGACGCTCTAGCATACATCGCCTCCATGATAACAGATGCAAGTGTTGAAGGTATCAGAGTTATGAGAATCTTAATGCCATCGGTACCTGAGACAGCGGGCATTAGTGCGTATGTGGCAGAAACTACGGCCGATCAATATAAGGCCGATGATTGGCGAAAACCTATCCACGAGTATCTAGAGACAGGAGAACTGCCCAAGGGGCGACCCGAGATCAACAAAATCAAAAGCAAAGCAGCTGCATATGAGCTCCGAGATGGAATTATGTACAGGAAATCATACCTAGGACCGTTATTAAGATACCTAAAAAATGAATAGGGGCACACAATTCTGAACGAATTGCACTATGGGGCCGCGAGAAACCACAGCTCGGGCCGTAGCCTAGCAGCACAAGCCAAGACTATGGGGTATTTCTGGCCTTACATGAATGAGGATGCAAAGCATATGGCACTCATCTGCGATGAATGCCAGAAGTTCGGAAAAAAGATACACGCACCAGCAGTGACGTTATACTCGGTAATCAACCCTTGGCCTTTCGCCAAATGGGGGATAGACATCGTGGGACCATTGCATGTCGGATCGGGGCAGAAAAAATACTTAATTGTGGCTACCGAATACTTTACTAAATGGGTAGAGTCCGTTCCATTAAAGTATATTCGGGATAGAGATGTTTTTCTATTCATTTGGGAACACATCATATGTCGCTTTGGAGTACCAGCGGCAATCGTCTCGGACAATGGAAAACAGCTACAAGGCAAGAATATCGACTTGCTATTCAATACCTACAACATATGAAAGAGTAAGTCCACACCCTTTAACCCTCAGAGTAATGTACAAGCTGAGATGACAAAAAAAACCATTGCCGACAACCTAAAGAAGAAGATTGATGGAGAATACGGGGAATGGTGTGAAGAGCTTTACAACGTTTTATGGGCATACAGGACAACTCGTAGAGAGGCAACCGGGTTATCGCCTTTCATGTTAACATATAAGACCGAAGCTATCCTTCCAACGGAGGCGATGATACCTACAACAAGGACCGAGGCGTGGTGACGAAATATCTCGGCAGATCTTATCCTGGCCAAGCTCGACGACCTAGAATAAATAATAGAAATGGCCCTACAAAAGATGGATAATTACCAACGAAGAATACAACGAGAGTATAACAAGCGGGTCCGGCCAAGAGAGTTCCAGCCGGGACAATTGGTGCTGAAGGATCTACCCAGTTATGAACGTGATAAAAAAGGCAGAAAACTAGCAGCACGATGGGGAGGACCTTATACTATTGTCGAGAAGGATGGTGAAGGCGCATAAGATACTAAAACAGGATGGAACACCCGAGCCACGACCGTGGAACGCTAAGCGACCAAAGCAATATCATGAAAGCAGGTATGATATATTGTTATCTATTTCCTTAAAATGCCACGTGGGGTTGGAAATGTGACAATTGCGTCTAAATGGCCGTTTCGAACCCGAGGCGATGGCATTGTGCAAGTGTCGGAGCGACATACACTGGAATGGTCGTTTCAAACCCGGGGCGACGGTATTTTGCAAGTGTCGGGGCGACTAACATTAAGACGGGCTATTCGAACTTGGGGCGACGGCAGTGTGCAAGTTCCGAGGTAGCCCTAGGGCCCTGGTGGTTGGAAAACAGTGGCCGATTGTCGAGACATGAGTACTCGACAATCGAGCATGCAACATTGCTCCCCTCGCAAGTGGACGGAATCACTTGCCAAAGAAAGTTAATTGATAAATTCTTGGGATATCGATCCCATAGAATTTAGGGCGGACCAAATACCCTGCCACTAGATCTTGAAATACGGTGATGATATACCTCAATCGGGACATGGCATTGGGCACGATGACCCTCCCTGTTGAGTGTGTTCGACAGAAACAACATTTATGCTAACTGATCTACTCATTTTTATGTAGATACCCACAAATTATCCATAAAAAATAAAACCACATATCGTCGGCACAACACAAGAAAGAACAGTAACGTGAACAACAATGTCAGAAAGCAATAAAAACAACCGAATTGGCAACGCAGCACCCCCTTAAAAGAAAATATATGTGAAAATAAAGGTGTTCGAGCGGATTACAACCCAATGCAAAGGGCGAAATAGCGACGCATCGCTACAAAAGATGAGCCTACTCTTTGGGAGGAACCGATCCCGGAACCACCTTCTTGGCAGCAGCGTCGGCCCGCTTCTTATCGAGAACCGTCTTTACACCAGCTTTGACCCTGGTAACGAGCTCATTATTAAACCTCACCTTTTCAGAAGCAAGGTCGAGTGTCAGCTGCATCGATGCTGCCTCAATAGTGGCTACCTGCCCGATTAATTGAGGTTCCCTCGCCAACAGCTGCGTCTCATTTCCCTTCAATCGGGCATTTTCCTCTTCCAACGATGTCACCTTCCTTTGCTCGGATGTCAAAACACGGGAGTAGTCAGTAACATAACAATAACATCAGGACAACAACAATGAAAACACAATACAAGAGACACCACTTTCAAGTAAAGGGGTGACTACTCTAACGGTCTCTTCGGACTAAGACAAGCTACACTCAAAGGAAGATATCTTAGAGGACAGTTTTAAATAGCGTTGTTCGTTAAATTCATTGGAGGGCAGTATTTCTTATGATCATTCCATTCAGCTCTCTGCCGAGAGTGTGCTATCCGCAAACCTGATAACTGAGCTTGAACCCACTCCAACTCCTCGGAGACTCTCTTAGACTCTCTAAGCTTCTCAAGAGATTCTTGGCTACACTTTTCGGCATCACCCTTCTCCCCCAGAATCCGAAGGCGGTCTGCGTGCAAATCCCGGACTTGAAGCCTTAACCATCCACACTGACATTCTAAGTTATCGACCAACAGCTTCTTGTCGGCAGCGATACCCTGGAATCGATACAAGCTCGCCCTAAGATTATCCATCTCCTCGGGGACGTACTCAAAAGTCACATAACGATATAGCTGGGTTTGAAGGTTTTCAATCTCGGCTTCCAGACGATCAATTTTTTCATCCTTATTGACAATCCTTTGTTGTAAATTCGAAACATGACCCCGTTCTATATCAATCTCCCTCTTCAACAAGCGATACCTCGTGGCAGCATCGACCTCCATACTTGAAATTTCGTCTAGTAAGGTAGCACTAAACTCAGGATATTGGTATTGCATAATGAATCACAAACACTTGGAAGATAAATAAATACCTTGAGTCTCGGCCAGTTGCTTCTCCAGCCCCAGGGATCGCTCGCGTTCTTGCTGCAATAAGAGACAAAGGCCCTCTTTCTCAGCGATCTTCTTGCGCTGAATGGCAGCGTTTAACAACGAGCTATTGATATCCTACAAGCATCAACAGAATTAGCACCTACCCCATGGCGTGAACGCATAACCTGATCAACACAACTCACCAGCAGATCGAAAGTGCTCTTTAGACCAGCATCATACAACGAGGAGGCCTTGATCTTATCTTCATCCTAAAGAGAGGCAAATTCAAGAGAAATAAGAGTTCCTAGGGAGTTACACATCGGGCCCGAGACAATAAAAGAGGTGGTACTGCCCTAGTTAGGAACCACAGGAGAAATGGGCTCCAGCAACTCATTCCCAGAAGTGACATTCTCTTCCTCACGAGTAACCACATCATTTCCACCACCACTATACTTCTCCATTTTCTTCTGCTCCTCTTCACCACCATCGACCTCGTCCCCTCCATCAAAAAGATCCTCATCATCATCATCATCAGATTCAGGATACACAACACCGTCAGCAAGAACAATCCCTTTACCAGCTGGCTGCTAGCTAGGGCATAGTTTTTCCCGGGGTAGATAAGTAGCCCTTGGTATCCTTGCCCTTCCCACTAGGCTTCCCACCTACAAGGGTAGATAAAACATCAAAAGTTTTCTGAGGAGACTTCCTCGGGAAATGCGATAAAGGAAGCTGATCCTTGAGATCCTCACCATCTCTTGCCGAAGCACCTCCAGCTCTGTCAACTCTCAGCTTCTGCACATGAGCCGATGTCAGAACTATTCAAGGCAATAAATAGGGGCAAGTACATGTAATGCAATGAGAGAGCAGTATATTTGTTAACTTCCCTGTCTCCTCGTCGGCTCATGCGCTAGAACCCATATCCCTCTTCTGAAGACTGAGAGACTCAGAAGGAACGCTCTGGGACTTAGGCTGTAAAACACAAAAATTAAAACATCACCTTACTAGTCACCCGAGCCGATCAGCTAAATCAAAAACCGGGAAACACACTTACTCGATCAACATTGACTACCCAGAAGGGATAAGACTTGGACGGAGAAGGAAACCTGCCTCTCATAAGAGGACCAGAAATAGCTAAAGGAACTCGGTCCCAAGCCATGTCACTAGTATGACGGGCATGTTTGTTGGAACTCTTCCCCTTGGGATCTTCGTCCAACAAAAACTTCTTGACACCTTCAGTAAGAGTCTTATGGCGATGAGGGATAACAGCAAAACCGGCGAGATCACCATTGGTAGCAGTCTCGCTTCGATAATTATCAGCAAAACTAGCAGGAGTGTAGTCGCCCGCCCGAGAAGAATCGTAGGTGGACCAAGGAGTGGCAGTACATTCACTTCGACTGCATCTCTCCCACTCGGATAAGATTCGAAAAGTGTTGCCATTTCATTGAGCCAAAGCACGGGACGGGCGGATCTTAGAGAGAGCTTCATACCAAAACGAACGGCTAGGATCATACAGAGCAAAACGCAACCCGAGCTCTAACTGACCCCTGGTGACGATGGTCTCCATGTCAGAGTGTGGAAACTTCATGACATCATCCTTCTTCAAAATGCCTTTTTGGCCCGAAAAGAGCCCGACGTCATAGCCATGGAGGTTGAACTCATCTTTCAACTGTTGGATAAACTGATCATCTGACAAATCTTTAGCAATTCTCTTGTCAGTCCTACATGAAAAGGAATAAGGATTATCAGAAAAGATGGAATCCAAAGAACGATGATCATGCTTAGAAGGGCTCTCAACAACAAACAGGGACTCAAGTGGCACACCTTCTTCATCAGAAAAGACATAACTCATGCACCTCTTTTCCGTCATGGAAGGAGTTGAAGACGCCATGGAAGTTAGTCGAAGAAACAGCAGGGAAAGCGAAGAAACGACAGAAATCAGAAGTTACAGCAACAACGGAAACGAAAAACGTCAGCAAATCTAGATAAGACTTGAGATATTGAAAAGAGAAGGAAGAAAACCTGTCGAAAAGTATGACCGATAACGATGAAGAAGAAGCGGAGAAAACATAGAAGGAAGGAAAAAAAAACTGCTGAGGAAAGAATGAAAGAAAAACCAAAGGTTTAAGGGTCAGACTTATAAACCACATTTACTGTAACCGGCGGAGAAGGTAAACAGGTTGCAATAACTAAAGGGAGTGGGGAACAGCATGGCGCGAAACCCGACATGGTCAAGGACGTAGGAAGACGAGGCGGTTTCTTCCCCTCGTGTCGACCACACGAGCGGAAGAAGGGGCATATATGTAGGTGTAAATAATCCACAGGGACAGGTGGAACAGTCCTAGGCAATGGAGTACCAAGGGAAATAAGCACTAGAAGTACTGAATCACCTCACCAAATATGAGCACGAGAAAAGAGGAACTGAAGCAGCCCGTGAGGTCGACATAAAGGGAGAAAAAGTTCTGATGTGATTCTCATCGGGTATAAGAACAATAAATGCGCTGACAAAGTTGGTGAAGAGATAAGAAGAGCTCGGTCAAAGTAAGACTCGGCCAGGGACCTAAAGGGCGACATCGGTCATCTCCACCAAACAAGCGACATCGGGTAGTGGGATATCCGAAGGGGACATCACTCGGCTCGGCTAGATATCTCGACCTAAGCAAATAGGAATATCGGCTGAAGCATCGACTGATCATCCGAGAAGAACATCAAGGAAGCTACGTCAGGCCCAACATCGTAGTACTAGATGTATCATCACCTGTGACTATAAATAGAGACTATGTAGAGAGGTGGAACTCAAGTAAGAAGTGAGGAAAGAGAGTACACCTAGAGCATTGAGAGAAAAGCAATTATCTTGTAATATTGAATCAAGCAATAAGATCATCCCTTTATCCCCATGGATGTAGGTAATAATACCGAACCACGTACATCTCGTGTCCTTCTATTTCTCTTGCTTGTTTACTTCATTGCGTATGTTTGAGATCCTTTGGATGTAGTGGTAGGATTTTCTACATCTACAGAGTGATTAGTGGAAGAGATCGCCAGTTTTCCCATTTTATTTCCCATTTATTTTTTTGCAAATGATTGTATAATCTTTATAAAAGCTATAAACAAGGATGCTAGAAACTTGCCGTTTTTGATTAACCAATTTATTAAGTTCTCAGATCAAGATGTGAACTTTGATAAATCATCTCTAGCAGGTAGATTTTAGCAGAAAAGTTCCAGTATTCTAAGAATCAGAAAAATGTCTTTGAATGAGAAATACTTAGGAGTTCCTTTGTTACTTCAACAAAGAAAATATGAATCTTTTGTCTATCTTTTAGACAATTTTAGAGATAAAATGGATAATTGGCATACACCATTTTCTTAGCATGTCCAAGTAAAACGATAATGAACCATGCTGCTTTGGGAAGTCTAGCAAGTCATCACTTAGTTGTCTTTCCAATTCCTAAGGAACTTACTAATAAGATGGATAACATCCAAATGAAATTGAAAACACGGGGGGTACCAAAATACACCACAAAATATTTCTTAGGAAATATGTATGGAAAAATTCAATACAACTCTGAGAGTTAAACTCAATCAAGGAATAATATCAAGAGTTATTTCTCTTTTTCTCACTTGCGATTAGATCATTTACATCATCAAATCCGTGAACCTAATCACAACGGGATTACTTGAACAGTACCAATGTCCAAGAATCAATCAAGTCGTATCCAACAAACTAGGCCTGATGTATCTACTATGATTGATTAACGCACAACCTGTGATGTTTCAATTGTAAAGATAAACAATATAATGTTGAAAAAGAAATAACACAGACACAATAAGTTTTATTAACGAGGAACAACAAATAAAGAAAAACCCCGAGATCTAGTCCAGATTGAATACCAAACTGTATTAAGCCGCTACATACACTAGCCTACTACCAATTAACTTCAGACTGGAATGTAGTTGATCCCTAATCGAGTCTCCCACTGATTAAGGTACAGTCGCGCTCCTTACACCTCTGAATCCCAGCAGGACACCACGTAATTGATTCACTTAGTTGACATCACACCAACTAAGAGTTACTTCAACTCAATTGAAGACTTTGAACCAATCTTCCTCCCACAGATTAATCCTATGTAAGATTTCCTTTACGATCAAAAACATTTTGATCAAGGTGGTTTGGAAGTTGATAGCAATAGACAAAGTCTAGCTAACCTCGAAATCCAGACTTATGCAACTCGAAGTGCAGCCTAGATTATTATTCACCTCACAACCATAAAACTTGTGAAATCAACAAAGTTTGAGCGAATAGAACTTTGATGATTTCTATTTATCTTGATCGAGTGAGCAGCTCAACAATCAATCAAGATCAGAATAATTGAGTTATCAAGGAAAGATAACTGGACCTGGCTTCATGAATCCCTATGAAGTCTTTGTAGTCGCTAAACCCTAAAAGGGTTAGGAAGAGGACGACTCTAGTTACAACTAGGACACACTAGTGTCGGGATTCAAAGATCCCAATTACTTGAATTTCCTCCTTTTAAAGACATTCAAAGCATAAGTTTCTTTAAGTTTAAGCTAAGATAACTTTGGAACCAAGCTAAGTCAAATGAATCTTGAATCTGATTTACATAAAAAAAGATATACACTCTGGTTAGGTGAAACCATAACCAAACCATATACAAAGACTATGTTCAAGGAAGTTAGCCGAAACTAGCCGAGTTGAACTTAAAAGCTTAATATTCATTTTCATGAACACATAAGACATTAACCTTGATTCACAATCATGTGATCAAATAAGTCTTAGTATTTTTATAGAATTGATCAAATGCTAATTATCTCGTAGAAATAATTTAATCGCACTTAAAAATAATCGACAGGGTTAGTAGGTGTACAAAGTACAAATACCAAAGCTTTTCGTGAGTTGGATCAGTCATTGTACGTGTACCAGTTTGTAATCTAATAAGCCAAACCAAGTTCTGTAGTTAACAGAGCTATTTAGGTATGCGTACTGGTATAGATACCTTAAGACTATGACCGATTCCGGAGTCCACAAAACTATTTTGATATGTGTACCGGTTTGGATACACTACCGATTTCGGGAATACATAAATATTTTGGTATGTGTACTGGTTTGGATACTAACCTGGTTCCGTAACCACAATTCCTAAATGGTTTGCATGCATACAAGTATGCTTACCGATCCGATTCACGAGTTAAACAGATTTTTACATGGTGTACATAAGGATATGCGTACCACAAATCTATAAGTCGATATACAACTACTCTGCTACGTGTAAGAGTACATGTAATACGAATTCAGACAAATAACAGGTTTCCCAGTTTGCAAGACTGATAACACTGTCTTGTATCTGAATTTATAGTAGTTCTATGTTTCTCTCTTAATCGATTCGAAACATTCTCGAATAATGTCAATGACACGTATCACTGTTCTAGGCTATTTTCGAACGATAAAACTTGAATCATGATTTTGATTCCGAACAATAAATTGTCCTTAGCCGAAATTTATCAAGTATGAACAAATTATCAAGATAAACTTAACTCGAAATTTTTGTATATGATAGTCTAATTAGTTATGCGACATCGTCTCAATGATAGAAAAGTAAATATAAATTGAGAAATAGGTGATTCAGTCTTCACTTACCTTTTGTTGATAAAGTTCTCCAAAAACATTCGGTTCATCTTCGCCTTCAAACGGGAGAACGCAATGATGACTGCCGTGATCCACTGTTTCTCAACTACATTTTTATCCTAGTCCGAGACTTAACTAATTGTAGACTAAAAATCAATATATAGTTTTGACAACTAAATTTGACAACAAGCTTGAGATAGCAATACTTGTGAGTTCGACACATCAATGCTCTAACATAAATTATGGTAGGGAAAAAAAGTGAATGAAAAGGGTTATTATCCAAAAGCTTGGAGTGACATTGCTCTTCCTAAGAATTTAGGAGGTTTTAACATTAGAAGAACTGATCTCTTGAATCGAGCATTACTCACTAAGTTAGCATGGAGGATGATTGCAAATCCCAAGGAACCTTGGGTTATTATTTTAATAGAAAAATATTTTTTTGGTTCTAATACTCTAACTCACAGTGTTAACAAGCAAGGATCTTGTATTTGGAAAAGAATATGCGTAGGTTTAAATGGTGAAAAAGTATTAGTTCTTGGAAATTGGTGATGGAGATGTTGTGCACATATGGAAAATACTTGGATTCCAAATATGCATATATAGCACCATCTGATCAATATTATTCTTTTGGTTTAACTCATGTTAGCCAACTTATTGATTATGAGGAAAAAACTTGGAAAGCTGATGTTCTTTGGGAAGTTCCTATGGAATGAACAAATCCATGATTCGTTCATTTTTCTTCCACTATGGACTCAACAAATATGAAAAACGAGTGAACACACCAACAAATTTACACGCGTTTGATGTAAAACCGCGCGGACCAACCAAATCCACATGCGGATCTTCTACAATCGTCTGCAGGTCTTCCCCAACCGCCAAGTACAATTCCCGTTTCCCAAATATTATTTTACTATTTTTTATCCTATTTTATCTCATTTTATCCTATTTTATCTCACCTAAGTATAATATTTTATATTTTAACTTTATTCTACAATATACAAAAGAAGTCGACTTGAAGAGGTTTTTCCTGCAGAAGTTGCCAGACCAACTGAAGGTGTTAAACTTCTTGGAGGTCCTGTCAGTTTGAATCATCAGTTTTGTAGTGATATTGTTCAGAGTTTTGAAGACCCCAAAAGTGAGCTATTGCTACTGCGTAATTATGCAGGTATTTCCAAAATATATTTTACTATGAGGACTACTGCACCAATGTACCTATGATAGGTGTAGAATACACCGTATTTACTATCTAGTAGTTACGCTTTCTTTGCTATTTTTCTTGTGAATTATGTACTTTACGTGTGTTTTTGAGTTATTAGGTACTCTGGAGTCGCACGGAGGAAAAGAAGAAGAAATTATCCAATTTGAGCAAAAGGGGCGAAATTGTCATCTCATGGCAACTACTACTGGGAGCGGAACCGAGCCAATCCGAAGATAGGGGACGAACATGGCAGCTTAGTCTAGAGAAGCAAGGGCAGACATCTTTGGTGGCCTGCATCTAAGGAGGGGATGCCTAAAGACATCATTGGTTGACCCCTTATCCAATTCACCCAAGTGGGTATAGTCATGCCCATTCTTACAGGAACCCTAAAATTCATAAAAATCAGTTGGTTCATCATTAGCCATTACTTCTCTTTCTACGAGTTAAACGAAAAATGGTGCGTTTGAATGCTAGTGAAAAATTGATATCACTTTGAGTATCTTTCTTTGCAGAAGAAGGTGATGAAGCTTGGTCAATGTTCACGAGAGAGGGATTCAAACAAGGAAATGGAGATCGAGAAAGATAAACTGCAGATGGGTTTTGTCATTTTGAAGATTCAACAACTGTGAATGGCGGAATTGGTAGAGAAATAGATTTTAGGGTTTGAATGTATGATGTTGATGGTCTGGTAAAAGAGAAGATGAATTTCTTCTTTGTAAATGAAAGTTAGGGTTTGAAGAATGGGGAAAGATAGAGGTACAAGGAAGCAATTGGTGTTGTGCCATGGATTTGAATCAACAATTAGGTGTTCGAATTACATCAGAGTAATAATAAGCAACCGAGAAAGGTTGGGTTTGATATGAAATCAGGAATTGGAAGTTGTAAATCGGAGAGCCACTATTGTTTACACAACTAGGGTTTGCTTTTGTTCATCTTCTTCTTTATTCAACTCATATTTTTGGTGATGAACTCCATAGCTATGAGTAGCTAAATTCTCTATTATTGGTTAAGGATGTAGTCCGATTTCTAAAACTTGTGTTTGCTTTATGTATTAGTTTTCTCTCTTGAGTATCGTTCAATTCTCTACTGTTTTGATGATCACATGATTGAAGTATTGTGATAGGATTATGGTGTTTGATTAGTTAAGTGGCCAATTAATTGAACTTGCATCTTAGTCCATAGCTATTTTAGGGTTTTTCATCAAGCGATAACCGTGAATACAAGTAGCATGATATGTTTACGGTTTGTAGTGACACACTCTCGTAATCATATGTAGAGTTTGACCATTGTCCGAATTGTTATGTGCAACGCATGACAATTGCATTGATTAGCCTATTTACGAAACTTAATGCTCCTAGGAATTGAACTTGATTAGCGCAAGGAGTTAGGTTATTCTTTAGGTAGAATTCACATACGCAGCCCTAATGTGTGTGTTGATGAACTTGAGAAATTAATAGATTATCTTGCTTTCTTGATTCTCTAGGCTTTTGATAACATAAGAGATTAAATCGTAATTCTAATCATATATGCAAGCACATGTCTAAGATTGAAGATGAATCCCTTGACCAATATCTCTCTCCATTGATTATTTTCTACAGTTTACTTTGCTTTTAATTTACTTTTATTGCTTACATAGAATTCAGAAATCCCCCCAATTGGTTACTTTAAGAAATTGATTACGAAATAACTACAATTGCCTCTCTATGGATACGAACTCTTTCTTATCATATACTTTAGGAAAGTGAAATTATTTTTGACGATACGACAACGATCAAATTTTGGCGCCACTACGGGAGGCACACGGCTAGTTATTAAGTTTTTAGTTTCTTTTTACAATTTCTGCTTTCATCTTTGCTTTTCGTTTCTTGTCTTGTTTCTCACTTGTTTGCGAGAATTGTTTTCAGGTGCCTATTCCCTGGCTTCTAAGGATTGGAATTATCCAAGGTGCGGGATAGCTACTCGAAAAGGCACGATACTCCAACCAAGGCGAAACACAACGGACGAGCACGAGTTGGAAGTAGGAGAAGAGATTTTCCAACAACAAGAAGAAGGAGAACAAGAGGTTCCAATCGTGGACGTACCACAAGTTGAAGTAACAATGGGTGATGCAAATCGTACACTCAAGGACTTGGCTTCTCATATGCTTGATACACAACAGGGATGTATTCAAACAAACTCTACTTTTGAGACTAAGCCGGGGTTGCTTAGAGAATTACCAAAGTTCCATGGCATGGTGAATGAAGATCCAAACAAACATCTTATGGACTTCCACACCATTGTCACGGCTATGCTTCCAGCGGAGGTTGAGGCGGATGGTGCAATGTTGAAAGTTTTCCGTTTCTCTCTAATGGATAGTGCTAAGGATTGGTTATACTACTTGCCGGCCGGAAGTGTCACAACATGGAATGGGCTGAAGAAACTCTTTTTGGAGAGATATTTTCCTGCATCAAAGGCTACTCAACTTCGCAAGGAGATTTGTGGGATGAAGCAAAATGTGGGGGAATCCTTATATGAATGTTGGGAACGATACAAGAGATTGGTGGCAAGCTGTCCTCACCACCAATTCAGCGACGCTATGATCATCCAATACTTCTACGAAGGACTCCAATCAAGTGATAAGAATCTTCTTGACGATGCGGGTGGTGGTGCACTAGTTAACAAGACGGTGGCACAAGCTAGAGAGTTGATTGAAAACATGGAAGCGAACTCACAACAATTCTTGAGTTGTGGTTCGGATGTGATTCTTAGAAGGGTGAATGAGGTGAGCGAGGTTGAGGAACTTCGTCAACAAATGGGTAACATGAATGCAATGCTTCAACAAGTTGCAGCCGCGGTGATACCAAGTTCCTCTCAATCTTATGAAGACGAGCAAGCTAATGCGATCTTTCCAAATCAACAAAGACGGTATGATCCCTACTCCAACACTTACAATCCGGGATGGAGAGATCACCCTAACTTTAGCTATGCCAATAAGCAAGGAGCGATTCAACAATCTAATTTCAACAACCCGAGTGGATTTCAACCTCAACAACAACAATTCCAACCGAGACAACAATTTCAACAACAACAACAACCTCAAACTATGGGGTCTAATATGGAGGAGTTGCTGAAATCTTTTATGCAAAGAACGGAGAGTTCGGTTAAGGAGTTGCAAAATCAAGTTGGTTCTATGGCTATGGAGTTGAATCAATTGAAGGCACAAAATGGTGGGAAACTCCCTTCTCAACCTATCAACCCAAAAAGGGTGTTAATGCAATTACATTGAGAAGTGGTACACAACTTGTGCAACCCGAAGTCACGATTCGGGCGCGGTGGAAACACCAAAGGAACCTGTTTTGGAGGAGAAAACCGAGGATTCTCCCCAAACTTGAGGTACCTATTCCTAACTCTAAAACTCCGGTTTCTACTTATGTTCCTCCTCTACCTTTCCCTCGCAGATTTGCAAGTTCTAAGAAGGCGGAACTAGAAAAGGAGATTTTAGAAGTTCTAAAGAAGATCCATGTGAACATACCACTCATAGATGCTATCAAGCAAGTTCCAAAGTATGCAAAGGTGTTGAAGGACTTGTGTACCAATAAGCAAAGGCTCAAAGGTAATGAAGTGCTTAGTGTGGGGGAGAATGCTTCGGCAATCTTACAATATAAACTCCCACTTAAGTGCAAGGACCCTGGTAGCTTTGACATTCCCGTCACAATTGGTAACACCACATTTAATAAAGCTATGTTGGACTTAGTTGCTTCCGTTAATGTCATGCCTGCGTCTATGTATAATTCACTTGATCTTGGTCCTCTTAAAAAGGATGGAATTTTGTTGCAATTAGCCGATCGTTCTAATGTCTACCCAATGGGTATTGTTGAGGATGTTCTTGTGCAGGTTAATCAACTTGTATTTCCAGCGGACTTTTGCGTGTTAGAGATGGATGAAGGTTCACCGGACTCGTATCTTCCATTGCTACTTGGCGTCCCTTCATGAAAACGGCGAAAACCATTATTGATGTGGACAAGGGAACGCTAACTATGGAGTTTGATGGAGAAATAATACGCTTCAACATTTTCGAGACGATGAGATATCCTAGTGATGTCCACTCTTGTTTCTCCATTGATATGATGGACACATTGGCGCAACAAATGTTTGAGTTGAATGGTGTAGATACTTTGGAAACCGTGCTCACTACACCTATTGACAATGGTTATGCGTATAGTGATGAGATGAAAGAAACCATTGGTTCTCTTGACTCATTACCGGAAAAATCAACAACTAAGAATATTTCATATGCGTCTTTACCTTGCAATAATGAAAAACTTGTGCCATCTATTGTTAAATCTCCAAGTTTAGAATTGAAACCTCTTCCAAGTCACTTAAAGTACTTGTACTTGGGTGACAATGAAGATTTACCCATGATTGTTTCTAACGAGCTTAATGAATTACGGAGCAAAAACTTCTAAGGGTGCTAAGGACGTACAAGACGGCCATAGGATGGACAATCGCCGATATCAAGGGTATTAGCCCCGCCGTCTTGTATGCATAAGATCCGTGTGGAGGATGATTCAAAGCCTACAAGGGAAGCGCAACGTCGTTTGAATCCTCCCATGATGGAAGTTGTGAAAAAGGAGATACTCAAGCTTTTGGACGTGGGTGTTATCTACCCCATATCCGATAGCAAGTGGGTAAGCCCGGTACAAGTGGTACCAAAGAAATCGGGTGTGGCGGTGGAGAATGATAAGAATGAACTTGTCCCAACTCGTGTGCAAACCGGTTGGAGGGTTTGTATTGATTATAGAAAATTGAATGCCACCACTAGAAAAGATCACTTTCCTTTACCTTTTATTGATCAAATGCTTGAACGTTTAGCGGGACACTCTTACTATTGCTTTCTTGATGGCTATTCAGGTTATAATCAGATTGTGATAGCACCGGAGGACCAAGAGAAAACCACTTTCACTTGTCCTTTCGGTACTTTTGCTTATAGAAGGATGCCTTTTGGCTTATGCAATGCTCCAGCTACCTTTCAAAGGTGTATGGTAAGTATCTTTTCGGAATATGTTGAAAACATAATCGAAGTGTTCATGGATGACTTTAGTGTCTTTGGTGATTCATTTGACCTTTGCTTGAACAATTTGTCTCTAATCCTTGAATGATATGTTGAAACAAATCTTGTGCTAAATTGGGAGAAGTGCCATTTCATGGTAAATCATGGCATAGTTTTAGGCCATATAATATCTTCTAAAGGCTTGGAAGTCGATAAATTTAAGATAGACCTTATTCGTGCTCTAACCCCTCCCACTACGGTGAGGGAGATACACTCTTTTCTTGGTCATGCAGGTTTTTATCGTAGATTCATCAAGGACTTTTCCAAGATAGCATCACCACTTTGTAACCTATTGCAAAAAGATGTGGTTTTTAATTTTGATGAGAAATGTATGGCGGCATTCAATCGTTTGAAAGAACTTTTGATTTCAGCCCCTATCATTAAACCACCAGATTGGAGTAAGCCGTTTGAACTCATGTGTGATGCAAGTGACTATGCGGTTGGTGCGGTGCTTGGGCAGCGTGTGGGGAAGATACCTCATGCCATTTATTATGCTTCTAGAACGTTAAATGAGGCTCAACAAAACTACACAACCACTGAAAAAGAGTTATTAGCCATTTTTTTGCTTTAGAAAAGTTTCGCTCTTATCTAATTGGTCCAAAAGTTGTTGTCTTTTCTCGATCATGCAAAGCACTTAGATACTTGCTTACAAAGAAAGAGGGCGGAACCGAGGCTCATACGATGGATATTACTCTTGCAAGAGTTTGATATTGAAATCAAAGACAAGAAAGGAATTGAGAACACCGTTGCGGATCACTTGAGCCGACTTGCTGTGGACAAGGAGACTATCCCGTTGCGTGAGAGTTTTCCGGATGAGCAACTATTCTCAATTGCCTTCGGAGAACCATGGTACGCTGATATTGTTAATTACTTAGTGTCTAAACAAATTCCAAAGAACTTGTCTCGTGCTGAGAGGGAAAAACTTAAGAAGTTAGGAAACCAATACATATGGGATGATCCGTACTTATGGAAGCATTGTAGTGACCAAGTAATACGTAGGTGTGTTCCCGAAATTGAATTTAATTCTATCTTGTCTTTTTGCCACTCATATGCTTGTGGAGGACACTTTGGGAGTAAGAGAACCGCTCTCAAGGTATTAGAATGTGGTTTCTTTTAGCCAACTTTGTTTAAGGATGCACATGCATTTTGTATCACATGTGATAGGTGCCAAAGAACCGGCAATCTAGGTGCTCGAAATAAAATGCCGCAAACTATTATTCAATTTGTGGAGGTTTTTGATGTATGGGGAATTGATTTTATGGGCCCTTTTGTCAATTCTAATGGGAATTATTATATTTTGCTTGCTGTGGATTATGTCTCGAAATGGGTGGAAGCTAAGGCCACCCCAACTAATGATTCTAAAGTTGTTTCAGATTTTGTGCAAGCTAATATATTTGCAAGGTTTGGAATTCCAAGGGCTATAATTAGCGATGGAGGTTCACACTTCAAAAACAGGTTCTTGCAAAGCTTGTTAAAGAAGTACAATGTGTCGCATAGGATTGCAACTCCCTACCATCCGCAAACAAATGGACAAGCCGAAGTTTCCAACCGAGAGGTGAAATCCATTTTAGAAAAGACGGTGAATCCAACAAGGAAAGATTGGAGTTCGCGACTTAATGATGCTCCTTTTAGGCTTGTTTATGGTAAACCTTGTCACTTACCCGTGGAAATTGAACATAAGGCGTTTTGGGCTATTAAGCAATGCAACATGGAGATGGATGGTGCTGGAAAGCAAAGGAAGTTACAACTTCAAGAGTTAGAGGAGATTCGCAATGATGCATTCAAAAGCTCACGGATTTACAAGGAAAAGACGAAAGCATTTCATGATAATATGATTACAAAGAAACAATTTTGCATTGGGCAGAAAGTGCTTTTGTTTAATACTCGTTTGCAATTATTTCCAGGTAAATTAAGGTCACGTTGGATTGGACCTTTTATTGTGACTAATGTGTTTTCTCATGGTGCAGTGGAAATTCGTAGTTTAGCTACAGGTAATGAACTTAAAGTGAATGGGCACCGGTTGAAACCATATTATGAGAACTTCTTCGGATGTCGTGGAAGGAGTTAATCTTGTAGAAGTGCTCCCTCCGGAGGAGTCATAGAAAGCAAGGAGATAGTCGGGTGACGACTTTAAACCAAGCGCTAAATGGAGGCAACCCATCGGTTTTGTATCTTTTTTCTTTTCTTTTCTTTTCTTGTCATGTTTTTATTTTTTTCTGATTTTGTGTCATTTTTCCTTTAGGATTTCCCACCTTGACTTTCTTTGGACGATTCAATTTACATTGAGGACAATGTAAAGTTTAAGTGTGGGGGAGTGGTTTGCGTTGTAAATTTTTGCAATTTTTCAACTTTTTTGTGAACTAGTGAATAAGAAAACTCCAACTTGTAGTTAGTTTAGAGTCACATAGTATACATGTCGCTAAGATTACATCGAGAATCTCATACTAGTGACTGAACTTAGAGATGACAGAGAACATGATCGGGTTTCTTAATTGTATGAGAGTTAAAGTTGGATTTAACCATGCCAGTGGCAAATTAGGTGCAGACTGAATTCGGTATTAGAACAGTGATCCCCTATAGTGGAGACTACCCATGTTACATAATGTGAGGCACCAACCTTCAATTCTTTGTACCTGTCTAAATTTGTGCTTTTAGAGTGTGTGTCACCGTACGTAAATTCCGGGCAGAATGGTGAGCTGTCCAACTTCCCACCATAGAAGCACTATTTTGATCTCTTGAGTGCTATTTTTATCAACCATGTTGGTGACATCGAATTGCTAACTTACATACCACTTGTGATCTTGTTCGCAGTTAGCACCATCCACCTTATCTCTCTCTACACCAACAGGTCCATAGAAACACCATCATCATCAACAAGAGGAGCATCACAAATTTGAAGGAAAGTTGAACACGTTCGAGGTTTACAAGCAACAATACAGAAATGGACAGATTTCATATTTGAGTAAAGCAACAAGACAAGGAGCAAAATTTTTATAAGTTGAAGACTATTGTATAAGAGCGAAATTATCAATGATGAGAGTTCGAGAAGTTTATGATATCAAGACATACAAGTTGTGAAGAATCAAGTGGTAAAGTACTTACACCATGGCCTTTGTATTTTATTTTATTTTGTATTTTGTTTTCTCTTGTCTTAAAAAAAAAAAAAAAAAAAAAAAAAAAAAAAAAAAAAAAAAAAAAAAAAAAAATTAAAAAAATAAAGACAAGAGAAAAATGTTTAGGATTGTTAATAGTTTTTATTATTTTGTTTTATTTTTATTTTTGTATCTGTTTTATTTCTTATTTAAAAAAAAAAATATTAGATTTTGGGTTTGTATAGTTTGTTTTTAGTTTTGTATTCTTTCAATAAAGCCAATGGAAAGAAGGAATATCTATAATGAAGTTTCAAGCGACAAGGAATTAGAGGAAAGAATCATATTGTCAAGATTCTACGATTATCATCAAGAGTTGAAGACCGAAGACGAAGATGAAGACACCGATAGAAGACCGAAGACGTTTCTATGGATGCTGTGAGAGTGGTGCTAGCTGCACGCCGAACGGATACACGGTAAGTAAGCATATTCCCACCTTCGTTAAATGGTTGATTTCCTTTCGAAGAGATCGTCAGAAAAATGGGTTTTCAAAAATATATAAAAGATGTGGGTTTTTAAAACATTCGGAGGGTTTTTACCTTCTTACCATTCAACGTGTCGCAGGATTCTCTCTTCATTCCCACCTGGACACATGTGTTACCCATAAAAAGTCTGTTTATTATTGAGAGCAAATTCATAAAACCCTTTCTTGTGAGCAGAAGAGTCGAGACTTTTGATCACTCCGAACCCGAATTTTAGTCGAGAAGGGATGGTTCTCTCTCTCTCAACTTTTAAGAATGAGATTGTGTTCATTTATGTGTCTATCTTCTTATGACTAGTGTGCATAATCTCTATGTCTTCTTAGCGTGTTGGATACTATCATTACGGAGAACTAGTAAGTTGGAAAAAGTAGGTTTTGTGGGTATATCTCTAGTAAACCCTCACGAGACTATAACTCGTCCACTAGGGACACTTAGTGGTTTAAAGGCTTGTTATTTATGCTAAAAGTGACCGTAGCCTCGACGACACGGAGTTGTTGTATTTTATTGTTTTGGTTTGATTTGCTCGAGGACTAGCAAAGTCTAAGTGTGGGGGAATCTGATAGGTGTAGAATACACCGTATTTACTATCTAGTAGTTACGCTTTCTTTGCTATTTTTCTTGTGAATTATGTACTTTACGTGTGTTTTTGAGTTATTAGGTACTCTGGAGTCGCACGGAGGAAAAGAAGAAGAAATTATCCAATTTGAGCAAAAGGGGCGAAATTGTCATCTCATGGCAACTACTACTGGGAGCGGAACCGAGCCAAGCCGAAGATAGGGGACGAACATGGCAGCTTAGTCTAGAGAAGCAAGGGCAGACATATTTGGTGGCCTGCATCTAAGGAGGGGATGCCTAAAGACATCATTGGTTGACCCCTTATCCAATTCACCCAAGTGGGTATAGTCATGCCCATTCTTACAGCAACCCTAAAATTCATAAAAATCAGTTGGTTCATCATTAGCCATTACTTCTCTTTCTCTGAGTTAAACGAAAAATGGTGCGGCTGAATGCTAGTGAAAAATTGATATCAGCTTTGAGTGTGCTGCTGCAGAGAAGAAGGTGATGAAGCTTGGTCAATGTTCACAGAGAGGGATTCAAACAAGGAAATGGAGATCGAGAAAGATAAACTGCAGATGGGTTTTGTCATTTTGAAGATTCAACAACTGTGAATGGCGGAATTGGTAGAGAAATAGATTTTAGGGTTTGAATGTATGATGTTGATGGTCTGGTAAAAGAGAAGATGAATTTGCTGCTGTAAATGAAAGTTAGGGTTTGAAGAACAGGAAAGATAGAGGTACAAGGAAGAAATTGGTGTTGTGCCATGGATTTGAATCAACAATTAGGTGTTCGAATTACATCAGAGTAATAATAAGCAACCGAGAAAGGTTGGGTTTGATCTGAAATCAGGAATTGGAAGTTGTAAATCGGAGAGCCACTTTTGTTTACACAACTAGGGTTTGCTTTTGTTCATCTTCTTCTTTATTCAACTCATATTTTTGGTGATGAACTCCATAGCTATGAGTAGCTAAATTCTCTATTATTGGTTAAGGATGTAGTCCGATTTCTAAAACTTGTGTTTGCTTTATGTATTAGTTTTCTCTCTTGAGTATCGTTCAATTCTCTACTGTTTTTATGATCACATGATTGAAGTATTGTGATAGGATTATGGTGTTTGATTAGTTAAGTGGCCAATTAATTGAACTTGCATCTTAGTCCATAGCTATTTTAGGGTTTTTCATCAAGCGATAACCGTGAATACAAGTAGCATGATATGTTTACGGTTTGTAGTGATACACTCTCGTAATCATATGTAGAGTTTGACCATTGTCCGAATTGTTATGTGCAACGCTTGACAATTGCATTGATTAGCCTATTTCTGAAACTTAATGCTCCTAGGAATTGAACTTGATTAGCGCAAGGCGTTAGGTTATTCTTTAGGTAGAATTCACATACGCAGCCCTAATGTGTGTGTTGATGAACTTGAGAAATTAATAGATTATCTTGCTTTCTTGATTCTCTAGGCTTTTGATAACACAAGAGATTAAATCGTAATTCTAATCATATATGCAAGCACATGTCTAAGATTGAAGATGAATCCCTTGACCAATATCTCTCTCCATTGATTATTTTCTACTTTTACTTTGCTTTTAATTTACTTTTATTGCTTACATAGAATTCAGAAATCCCCCCAATTGGTTACTTTAAGAAATTGATTACGAAATAACTACAATTGCCTCTCTGTGGATACGAACTCTTTCTTATCATATACTTTAGGAAAGTGAAATTATTTTTGACGCATACGACAGCGATCAATTTTGGCGCCGCTGCCGGGGAGGCACACGTCTAGTTATTAAGTTTTTAGTTTCTTTTTACAATTTCTGCTTTCATCTTTGCTTTTCGTTTCTTGTCTTGTTTCTCACTTGTTTGCGAGAATTGTTTTCGTGTGCCTATTCCCTGGCTTCTAAGGATTGGAATTATCCAAGGTGCGGGATAACTACTCGAAAAGGCACGATACTCCAACCAAGGCGAAACACAACGGACGAGCACGAGTTGGAAGTAGGAGAAGAGATTTTCCAACAACAAGAAGAAGGAGAACAAGAGGTTCCAATCGTGGACGTACCACAAGTTGAAGTAACAATGGGTGATGCAAATCGTACACTCAAGGACTTGGCTTCTCATAAGCTTGATACACAACAGGGATGTATTCAAACAAACTCTACTTTTGAGATTAAGCCGGGGTTGCTTAGAGAATTACCAAAGTTCCATGGCATGGTGAATGAAGATCCAAACAAACATCTTATGGACTTCCACACCATTGTCACAGCTATGCTTCCAAATGGAGGTTGAGGCGGATGGTGCAATGTTGAAAGTTTTTCGTTTCTCTCTAATGGATAGTGCTAAGGATTGGTTATACTACTTGCTCCGCTGGAAGTGTCACAACATGGAATGGGTCAAGAAACTCTTTTTGGAGAGATATTTTCCCGCATCAAAGGCTACTCAAATTCGCATGGAGATTTGTGGGATGAAGCAAAATGTGGGGGAATCCTTATATGAATGTTGGGAACGATACAAGAGATTGGTGGCAAGCTGTCCTCACCACCAATTCAGCGACGCTATGATCATCCAATACTTCTACGAAGGACTCCGATCAAGTGATAAGAATCTTCTTGACGCTGCGGGTGGTGGTGCACTAGTTAACAAGACGGTGGCACAAGCTAGAGAGTTGATTGAAAACATGGCAGCGAACTCACAACAATTCTTGAGTCGTGGTTCGGATGTGATTCTTAGAAGGGTGAATGAGGTGAGCGAGGTTGAGGAACTTCGTCAACAAATGGGTAACATGAACGCAATGCTTCAACAAGTTGCAGCCGCGGTGATACCAAGTTCCTCTCAATCTTATGAAGACGAGCAAGCTAATGCGATCTTTCCAAATCAACAAAGACGGTATGATCCCTACTCCAACACTTACAATCCGGGATGGAGAGATCACCCTAACTTTAGCTATGCCAATAAGCAAGGAGCGATTCAACAATCTAATTTCAACAACCCGAGTGGATTTCAACCTCAACAACAACAATTCCAACCGAGACAACAATTTCAACAACAACAACAACCTCAAACTATGGGGTCTAATATGGAGGAGTTCTTTGAAATCTTTTATGCAAAGAACGGAGAGTTCGGTTAAGGAGTTGCAAAATCAAGTTGGTTCTATGGCTATGGAGTTGAATCAATTGAAGGCACAAAATGGTGGGAAACTCCCTTCTCAACCTATCAACCCAAAAGAGGGTGTTAATGCAATTACATTGAGAAGTGGTACACAACTTGTGCAACCCGAAGTCACTAATTCGGGCGCGGTGGAAACACCAAAGGAACCTGTTTTGGAGGAGAAAACCGAGGATTCTCCCCAAACTTCTGAGGTACCTATTCCTAACTCTAAAACTCCGGTTTCTACTTATGTTCCTCCTCTACCTTTCCCTCGCAGATTTGCAAGTTCTGAGAAGGCGGAACTAGAAAAGGAGATTTTAGACGTTCTAAAGAAGATCCATGTGAACATACCACTCATAGATGCTATCAAGCAAGTTCCAAAGTATGCAAAGGTGTTGAAGGACTTGTGTACCAATAAGCAAAGGCTCAAAGGTAATGAAGTGCTTAGTGTGGGGGGAGAATGCTTCGGCAATCTTACAATATAAACTCCCACTTAAGTGCAAGGACCCTGGTAGCTTTGACATTCCCGTCACAATTGGTAACACCACATTTAATAAAGCTATGTTGGACTTAGGTGCCGTTAATGTCATGCCTGCCTATGTATAATTCACTTGATCTTGGTCCTCTTAAAAAGGATGGAATTGTGTTGCAATTAGCCGATCGTTCTAATGTCTACCCAATGGGTATTTTTGAGGATGTTCTTGTGCAGGTTAATCAACTTGTATTTCCAGCGGACTTTTGCGTGTTAGAGATGGATGAAGGTTCACCGGACTCGTATCTTCCATTGCTACTTGGGCGTCCCTTCATGAAAACGGCGAAAACCATTATTGATGTGGACAAGGGAACGCTAACTATGGAGTTTGATGGAGAAATAATACGATTCAACATTTTCGAGACGATGAGATATCCTAGTGATGTCCACTCTTGTTTCTCCATTGATATGATGGACACATTGGCGCAACAAATGTTTGAGTTGAATGGTGTAGATACTTTGGAAACCGTGCTCACTACACCTATTGACAATGGTTATGCGTATAGTGATGAGATGAAAGAAACCATTGGTTCTCTTGACTCATTACCGGAAAAATCAACAACTAAGAATATTTCATATGCGTCTTTACCTTGCAATAATGAAAAACTTGTGCCATCTATTGTTAAATCTCCAAGTTTAGAATTGAAACCTCTTCCAAGTCACTTAAAGTACTTGTACTTGGGTGACAATGAAGATTTACCCGTGATTGTTTTCTAACGAGCTTAATGAATTACAGGAGCAAAAACTTCTAAGGGTGCTAAGGACGTACAAGACGGCCATAGGATGGACAATCGCCGATATCAAGGGTATTAGCCCTGCCGTTTGTATGCATAAGATCCGTGTGGAGGATGATTCAAAGCCTACAAGGGAAGCGCAACGTCGTTTGAATCCTCCCATGATGGAAGTTGTGAAAAAGGAGATACTCAAGCTTTTGGACGTGGGTGTTATCTACCCCATATCCGATAGCAAGTGGGTAAGCCCGGTACAAGTGGTACCAAAGAAATCGGGTGTGACGGTGGTGGAGAATGATAAGAATGAACTTGTCCCAACTCGTGTACAAACCGGTTGGAGGGTTTGTATTGATTATAGAAAATTGAATGCCACCACTAGAAAAGATCACTTTCCTTTACCTTTTATTGATCAAATGCTTGAACGTTTAGCGGGACACTCTTACTATTGCTTTCTTGATGGCTATTCAGGTTATAATCAGATTGTGATAGCACCGGAGGACCAAGAGAAAACCACTTTCACTTGTCCTTTCGGTACTTTTGCTTAGAAGGATGCCTTTTGGCTTATGCAATGCTCCAGCTACCTTTCAAAGGTGTATGGTAAGTACCTTTTCGGAATATGTTGAAAACATAATCGAAGTGTTCATGGATGACTTTAGTGTCTTTGGTGATTCATTTGACCTTTGCTTTAACAATTTGTCTCTAATCCTTGAATGATATGTTGAAACAAATCTTGTGCTAAATTGGGAGAAGTGCCATTTCATGGTAAATCATGGCATAGTTTTAGGCCATATAATATCTTCTAAAGGCTTGGAAGTCGATAAATCTAAGATAGACCTTATTCGTGCTCTAACCCCTCCCACTACGGTGAGGGAGATACACTCTTTTCTTGGTCATGCAGGTTTTGATCGTAGATTCATCAAGGACTTTTCCAAGATAGCATCACCACTTTGTAACCTATTGCAAAAAGATGTGGTTTTTAATTTTGATGAGAAATGTATGGCGGCATTCAATCGTTTGAAAGAACTTTTGATTTCAGCCCCTATCATTAAACCACCAGATTGGAGTAAGCCGTTTGAACTCATGTGTGATGCAAGTGACTATGGGGTTGGTGCGGTGCTTGGGCAGCGTGTGGGGAAGATACCTCATGCCATTTATTATGCTTCTAGAACGTTAAATGAGGCTCAACAAAACTACACAACCACTGAAAAAGAGTTATTAACCATTTTTTTTGCTTTAGAAAAGTTTCGCTCTTATCTAATTGGTACAAAAGTTGTTGTCTTTTCTGATCATGCATCACTTAGATACTTGCTTACAAAGAAAGAGGCGGAACCGAGGCTCATACGATGGATATTACTCTTGCAAGAGTTTGATATTGAAATCAAAGACAAGAAAGGAATTGAGAACACCGTTGCGGATCACTTGAGCCGACTTGCTGTGGACAAGGAGACTATCCCGTTGCGTGAGAGTTTCCCGGATAAGCAACTATTCTCAATTGCCTTCGGAGAACCATGGTACGCTGATATTGTTAATTACTTAGTGTCTAAACAAATCCCAAAGAACTTGTCTCGTGCTGAGAGGGAAAACTTAAGAAGTTAGGAAACCAATACATATGGGATGATCCGTACTTATGGAAGCATTGTAGTGACCAAGTAATACGTAGGTGTGTTCCCGAAATTGAATTTAATTCTATCTTGTCTTTTTGCCACTCATATGCTTGTGGAGGACACTTTGGGAGTAAGAGAACCGCTCTCAAGGTATTAGAATGTGGTTTCTTTTAGCCAACTTTGTTTAAGGATGCACATGCATTTTGTATCACATGTGATAGGTGCCAAAGAACCGGCAATCTAGGTGCTCGAAATAAAATGCCGCAAACTATTATTCAATTTGTGGAGGTTTTTGATGTATGGGGAATTGATTTTATGGGCCCTTGTGTCAATTCTAATGGGAATTATTATATTTTGCTTGCTGTGGATTATGTCTCGAAATGGGTGGAAGCTAAGGCCACCCCAACTAATGATTCTAAAGTTGTTTTGATTTTGTGCAAGCTAATATATTTGCAAGGTTTGGAATTCCAAGGGCTATAATTAGCGATGGAGGTTCACACTTCAAAAACAGGTTCTTGCAAAGCTTGTTAAAGAAGTACAATGTGTCGCATAGGATTGCAACTCCTACCATCCGCAAACAAATGGACAAGCCGAAGTTTCCAACCGAGAGGTGAAATCCATTTTAGAAAAGACGGTGAATCCAACAAGGAAAGATTGGAGTTCGCGACTTAATGATGCTCCTTTTAGACTTGTTTATGGTAAACCTTGTCACTTACCCGTGGAAATTGAACATAAGGCGTTTTGGGCTATTAAGCAATGCAACATGGAGATGGATGGTGCTGAAAAGCAAAGTAAGTTACAACTTCAAGAGTTAGAGGAGATTCGCAATGATGCATTCGAAAGCTCACGGATTTACAAGGAAAAGACGAAAGCATTTCATGATAATATGATTACAAAGAAACAATTTTGCATTGGGCAGAAAGTGCTTTTGTTTAATACTCGTTTGCAATTATTTCCGGGTAAATTAAGGTCACGTTGGATTGGACCTTTTATTGTGACTAATGTGTTTTCTCATGGTGCAGTGGAAATTCGTAGTTTAGCTACAGGTAATGAACTTAAAGTGAATGGGCACCGGTTGAAACCATATTATGAGAACTTCTCTTCGGATGTCGTGGAAGGAGTTAATCTTGTAGAAGTGCTCCCTCTGGAGGAGTCATAGAAAGCAAGGAGATAGTCGGGTTGACGACTTTAAACCAAGCGCTAAATGGGAGGCAACCCATCGGTTTTGTATCTCTTTTCTTTTCTTGTCATGTTTTTATCTTTTCTGATTTTGTGTCATTTTTCCTTTAGGATTTCCCACCTTGACTTTCTTTGGACGATTCAATTTACATTGAGGACAATGTAAAGTTTAAGTGTGGGGGAGTGGTTTGCGTTGTAAATTTTTGCAATTTTTCAACTTTTTTGTGAACTAGTGAATAAGAAAACTCCAACTTGTAGTTAGTTTAGAGTCACATAGTATACATGTCGCTAAGATTACATCGAGAATCTCATACTAGTGACTGAACTTAGAGATGACAGAGAACATGATCGGGTTTCTTAATTGTATGAGAGTTAAAGTTGGATTTAACCATGCCGGTGGCAAATTAGGTGCAGACTGAATTCGGTATTAGAACAAAGTGATCCCCTATAGTGGAGACTACCCATGTTACATAATGTGAGGCACCAACCTTCAATTCTTTGTACTGTCTAAATTTGTGCTTTTAGAGTGTGTGTCACCGCACGTAAATTCGGGCAGAGAATGGTGAGCTGTCCAACTTCCCACCATAGAAGCACTATTTTGATCTCTTGAGTGCTATTTTTATCAACCATGTTGGTGACATCGAATTGCTAACTTACATACCACTTGTGATCTTGTTCGCAGTTAGCACCATCCACCTTATCTCTCTCTACACCAACAGGTCCATAGAAACACCATCATCATCAACAAGAGGAGCATCACAAATTTGAAGGAAAGTTGAACACGTTCGAGGTTTACAAGCAACAATACAGAAATGGGCAGATTTCATATTTGAGTAAAGCAACAAGACAAGGAGCAAAATTTTTATAAGTTGAAGACTATTGTATAAGAGCGAAATTATCAATGATGAGAGTTCGAGAAGTTTATGATATCAAGACATACAAGTTGTGAAGAATCAAGTGGTAAAGTACTTACACCATGGCCTTTGTATTTTATTTTATTTTGTATTTTGTTTTCTCTTGTCTAAAAAAAAAAAAAAAAAAAAATTGAAAAAAAAAAAAAAAAAAAACGAAAAAATAAAATAAAATTAAAAAAAAAAAGACAAGAGAAAAATGTTTAGGATTGTTAATAGTTTTTATTATTTTGTTTTATTTTTATTTTTGTATCTGTTTTATTTCTTATTTAAAAAAAAAAAATTAGATTTTGGGTTTGTATAGTTTGTTTTTAGTTTTGTATTCTTTCAATAAAGCCAATGGAAAGAAGGAATATCTATAATGAAGTTTCAAGCGACAAGGAATTAGAGGAAAGAATCATATTGTCAAGATTCTACGATTATCATCAAGAGTTGAAAACCGAAGACGAAGATGAAGACACCGATAGAAGACCGAAGACGTTTCTATGGATGCTGTGAGAGTGGTGCTAGCTGCACGCCGAACGGATACACGGTAAGTAAGCATATTCCCACCTTCGTTAAATGGTTGGTTTCCTTTCGAAGAGATCGTCAGAAAAATGGGTTTTCAAAAATATATAAAAGATGTGGGTTTTTAAAACATTCGGAGGGTTTTTACCTTCTTACCATTCAACGTGTCGCAGGATTCTCTCTTCATTCCCACCTGGACACATGTGTGACCCATAAAAAGCTGTTTATTATTGAGAGCAAATTCATAAAACCCTTTCTTGTGAGGCAGAGTCGAGACTTTTGATCACTCCGAACCCGAATTTTAGTCGAGAAGGGATGGTTCTCTCTCTCTCAACTTTTAAGAATGAGATTGTGTTCATTTATGTGTCTATCTTCTTATGACTAGTGTGCATAATCTCTATGTCTTCTTAGCGTGTTGGATACTATCATTACGGAGAACTAGTAAGTTGGAAAAAGTAGGTTTTGTGGGTATATCTCTAGTAAACCCTCACGAGACTATAACTCGTCCACTAGGGACACTTAGTGGTTTAAAGGCTTGTTATTTATGCTAAAAGTGACCGTAGCCTCGACGACACGGAGTTGTTGTATTTTATTGTTTTGGTTTGATTTGCTCGAGGACTAGCAAAGTCTAAGGGTGGGGGAATCTGATAGGTGTAGAATACACCGTATTTACTATCTAGTAGTTACGCTTTCTTTGCTATTTTTCTTGTGAATTATGTACTTTACGTGTGTTTTTGAGTTATTAGGTACTCTGGAGTCGCACGGAGGAAAAGAAGAAGAAATTATCCAATTTGAGCAAAAGGGGCGAAATTGTTATCTCATGGCAACTACTACTGGGAGCGGAACCGAGCCAAGCCGAAGATAGGGGACGAACATGGCAGCTTAGTCTAGAGAAGCAAGGGCAGACATCTTTGGTGGCCTGCATCTAAGGAGGGGATGCCTAAAGACATCATTGGTTGACCCCTTATCCAATTCACCCAAGTGGGTATAGTCATGCCCATTCTTACAACAACCCTAAAATTCATAAAAATCAGTTGGTTCATCATTAGCCATTACTTCTCTTTCTCTGAGTTAAACGAAAAATGGTGCGGCTGAATGCTAGTGAAAAATTGATATCAGCTTTGAGTATGCCGCTTGCGAGAGAAGAAGGTGATGAAGCTTGGTCAATGTTCACAGAGAGGGATTCAAACAAGGAAATGGAGATCGAGAAAGATAAACTGCAGATGGGTTTTGTCATTTTGAAGATTCAACAACTGTGAATGGCGGAATTGGTAGAGAAATAGATTTTAGGGTTTGAATGTATGCTGTTGATGGTCTGGTAAAAGAGAAGATGAATTTGCTGCTGTAAATGAAAGTTAGGGTTTGAAGAACAGGAAAGATAGAGTTACAAGGAAGAAATTGGTGTTGTGCCATGGATTTGAATCAGCAATTAGGTGTTCGAATTACATCAGAGTAATAATAAGCAACCGAGAAAGGTTGGGTTTGATCTGAAATCAGGAATTGGAAGTTGTAAATCGGAGAGCCACTTTTGTTTACATAACTAGGGTTTGCTTTTGTTCATCTTCTTCTTTATTCAACTCATATTTTTGGTGATGAACTCCATAGCTATGAGTAGCTAAATTCTCTATTATTGGTTAAGGATGTAGTCCGATTTCTAAAACTTGTGTTTGCTTTATGTATTAGTTTTCTCTCTTGAGTATCGTTCAATTCTCTACTGTTTTTATGATCACATGATTGAAGTATTGTGATAGGATTATGGTGTTTGATTAGTTAAGTGGCCAATTAATTGAACTTGCATCTTAGTCCATAGCTATTTTAGGGTTTTTCATCAAGCGATAACCGTGAATACAAGTAGCATGATATGTTTACGGTTTGTAGTGATACACTCTCGTAATCATATGTAGAGTTTGACCATTGTCCGAATTGTTATGTGCAACGCATGACAATTGCATTGATTAGCCTATTTCTGAAACTTAATGCTCCTAGGAATTGAACTTGATTAGCGCAAGGCGTTAGGTTATTCTTTAGGTAGAATTCACATACGCAGCCCTAATGTGTGTGTTGATGAACTTGAGAAATTAATAGATTATCTTGCTTTCTTGATTCTCTAGGCTTTTGATAACACAAGAGATTAAATCGTAATTCTAATCATATATGCAAGCACATGTCTAAGATTGAAGATGAATCCCTTGACCAATATCTCTCTCCATTGATTATTTTCTACAGTTTACTTTGCTTTTAATTTACTTTTATTGCTTACATAGAATTCAGAAATCCCCCCAAATTGGTTACTTTAAGAAATTGATTATGAAATAACTACAATTGCCTCACTGTGGATACGAACTCTTTCTTATCATATACTTTAGGAAAGTGAAATTATTTTTGACGCATACGACAGCGATCAACCTACAAGAAGCTCAAGTAATTTTTGACACTCATTTGTTCAGTTATATGCTACGTTTGATTGTGAATGATGGGTCTGGATATGGTGTATTGCAACACAGGTTTACTACGTTGCCTATCCGAGATGGTGGTCTAGGCATATTTTCTATGTCAGACACCTTTCAATCTTGTAATATTGCCTCTTGCGTCCAATCTAAGCAGTTGCAGGATACTCTCTTGCATTTTTCTGGTGTATGTAGCGATTGTTCCAATTACCGGCTTGCTTTAGACTCTTTTTTCGAGGTATGTCATCTTGATTCTGCCTCTTTCAACACTGAGTTAACTGCCCCCATCCTATGTGCTTACTGGCAGCTAAGTACTTTAATGTTGTTGAACAAGAGATGCCAAATCTATATAACATTTCAGTTAGGGATTTATTTTTATGGCAGAGCAATAAGTTCTCACATGCTCAGGATTATTTGTTAGTTGTGCCTATAGGTGGTCTTGGACAATGCATTGGTCCTAGAAAGTTTTGTGTTGTTCTTTGTTATCGTCTTGGTATTCCACTCTTTCTAGCTGGTAGTGTTTGTTCTTTTTGTAGTCGAGATATGGATTTTTTTTGGTGACTATGCTCTTTACTGTGCACACATAATAGGTTTAAAGCTTCGACATGACTTGGTTCATGATGTTTTGTTTAATATATGTTATCGTGCTGGCATACACGCATGTGGATTTGGGTTTTTTATCAGCAGAAGGTGGTGCTTTAAGGCCTACAAATATTCGAATTTATAATTGGGACACTAGTTGCGATGTGTGTTTAGATGTAACTAGAATTTCACCTTTTACAGGAGGTGGAGTTAATACTTTTGTACCAGGGCAGGCTGTATGTAATGCGTTTTCAAGAAAGTGAAACAAGTATCTTGAGAAGTGTACTACACATGGTTATGGTTTTGGTATTGTAGCTTTCATGACGTTGGGTGAGTTAGGCGATGGGACCGTGGATTTCTTGAAGAAAGTGAAGAATTTTGTAAGCAATCATGATGTAAATGTTAACATTGGTGATTTAGTTTTTCATAGATTAGGAGTTACTATTTAAAAAGGAGTTAATTGCTAGGTTGCCGACAAGTTATTTGTAAACTTTATTTTATTTCTACAAAATATTTTATATTAAAAAGAAATAATAGTGGGCCCTAAAAAACCAAATTTGTTGATTTTTCTCTAAATCATGTTTGTTCATCCACGTGGCTCATCAAAAAAGAATTATTTGGTGATTACTAAAGAAATATGGAGACAAGGTTGTTTTTCTCTCACAACTGTGTAGAGAATCAATTCATTGATCGGTTACAATCACAGTAGGTTACAAAGATAAGAATAGAGTAACAAATACAACAAAAGAATAGGTGAGAACATGGGAACCAGAAGACTAAAACTAGTATAGCTAGAAAATAGGTAGACTGAGATTATGTACAACAAACATCGGCTAAGCAGTTAGTCATATGACCTGACTAACTGGACAATTCTAATACCCCCCCCCCCAAGCTGGAGAGGTAGAGCCTGAACGAACGCCCAACTTGCGAACCAAACGGCCAAATTGAGGACTGCAAGCTGATCAGAAGATGGAAGATACTTTGGTAAAATCAAGCCACTGATCAATTTCTCACGAACAAAATAACAATCAATTTCAATATGTTTCGTTCGTTCGTGAAATACAGGATTCTGAGCAATATGAATTGCTGCTTGACTATCACATGAAATAGTGATAGGAAGAGGACATGGAATGTGCATGTCATTAAAAAGATATCGTAACCACTGAAGCTCAGCTGTTAAGTTAGCCAATGCACGATACTCAACTTCAGCTGAAGAACGAGCAACTGTTGGTTGCTTCTTTGATTTCCAAGAAATAGGACTGGATCCTATTGTGACTAAATACCCTGTAGTAGAACGTCTAGTGATAGGACATCCTGCCATGATCGAATCTGTGTATCCATGTAGAGAAAGATTACTGGATGAAGACAAAAAAAATTCCATGTCTAATAGCGCAAGACACGATAAGCAGCATCAAGATGAGCAGTATGTGGATGCTTTGCATGAATTGACTCAAATAATTTATTGCATACGTAATATCTGGACAAGTGACAGTAAGATATAAGAGACGGCCAATTAGACGGCGATAAGAGCTAGAATCAGATAAAGGCTTACCATCGATAGGTAGTAATTTAAGATGCGTATCCATCGGAATAGAAGAAACACGAGCACATGTGAGTCCAGAATACTTAAGAATGTCAAGGGTATATTTTCGTTGACACAAAAAAAAAAAAACCTTTAGATGATCGGGAAACTTCAATGCCTAAGAAATATTGAGAAGCAAGGCGTGCTTTAAGGGAGTTAATAAAATCATCATCTGTGCCAGTAATGATGATATCATCAACATAGACAAGAACAAAAATAGATGTTGTTCCTTGATGATATGTGAAGAGTGATTTACCACATAGAGATTTATGAAATCCTTCCGTTAGTAAAACAGAGGAAAGTTTAGAAAACCATTGACGAGAGGCTTGCTTAAGACCATAAATGGATTTCTTAAGTTTAAAAACTTTTGATTCACCTTTTCGTGCCAGACCTGGAGGGATTTTCATGTATATTTCTTCATATAGATCGCCTGAAGAAATGCATTATTGACATCTAATTGATGAAGATACCAATCTTTAATTGCAGTGATAGACAACAAAACTCGAACAGTCACCAGTTTGGCTACTGGCGCAAAAGTGTCGTAGTAGTCTATGCCTTCCTGTTGAGTGTATCCCTTTGCCACGAGCCGAGCCTTGTATCGTTCCACGGTGCCATCATAATTAAATTTGATTTTAAACATCCATTTGCATCCAATGGAAGTTTTCCTGGTGGCAAATCAACAGTAATCCAAGTATCATTAGCTTCGAGAGCCATTATCTCTTTTGCCATGGCTGCACGCCATTTAGGGCATTCAGTAGCTTGTGAATAAGATTTGGGTTCCTCAGACAAGATGAACCCAGAAAGAAAAGCTTTATGAGATGGTGAAAAACCATCGAATGACAAATAATTAGTCATAGGGTGAGCTGAACTGGATTTACATTCAGTAGCAAAACAATGATAGTCTTTTAAGTAAGCTGGTGGATTTCGAATCCTAGAAGGATGAGAATCAACGGAAACTGTAGGTACAGATTGTATAGGCGCTGATTCAATGGAAGGAATTGCAGGTGCAAGTGCAGGTGCAAGTGTTATTGCAGTTGCAGGTGCAGGTGCGATTGCAGAAGTGGAATCTATAATAGGAATCACAGAACCAACTGGGAAATGCAAAACTAGAATGTTCTGCGAAGCAGAATTGCTAGAATTGCTGATAGGCAATGATTGTGATGGCTGTACAAGTACAGCGGGAGAAACACCTGAAGAAGGATCGATGTTAGAGTAATTAGGAGATAACAAGTCAGAGTTACCTGAAACAGCAGCGGAATCACAATTCCCTGTAGAAATTTCAGCGATAGATATGGTAGTATCATGCTGTGAGTTGGGAGACATATGCATAAAAATAGATGACTGCGAATCAAAAAGAGAACCGTAATCAGTGAATTCTGAATGCTGTACGAGTGATGGTACAATAGAAGGAGTATGGATATCATGAAAAGGAAATCGATTTTCATGAAAAACAACATCCCGTGATACATAAATACTCTTGGATTCCAGGTCATAAATTTTGTACCCTTTCTGACCGTGAGGATAGCCAATGAAAATGCCTGGTTTGGCCATGTGATCGAATTTATGAGATACTTTCGTATTTCTGCCAAAGCATAAGCAACAAAACACCCTTAGAGACATATAATCTGGTGTTTTATGCAACAATAGTTCATGCGGAGTTTTATGATCAATAACTGGAGATGGCATTAAGTTGATTAAATAGGCAGCAGTAAGAATACATTCGCCCCAAAAGCGAAGTGGCAAATTGGATTGAAATCTTAATGAGCGTGTGAAATTAAGAAGATTTCTATGTTTCCGTTCGACAACACCATTCTGTTGTGTGTGTAAACACATCTGGTTTGGTGAAAAACACCATTTTGATGAAACCAAGCTTGTAGTTATTTTGACTTGAATTCAGACCCATTATCAGAGCGGAAAGTCTATAATTGGGGAATGAGAAGTTTATTGATACCAGAAGAGATGCTGGTAATAAAATGACCAAACTGAGTAATAACAAAAGCAAAAAAATACTTAAGAAATTTTAATGTTCCTGATTTAGTTTTCACGAGATAAATCCAAGTGCACCTAGTATAATCATCCACAATAGTCAGAAAATATTTAGCACCAGTAAACGATGTAGTTGCAAAAGGGCCCCAGTGTCAGCATGAATCAATTGAAAAGGTCGTGAAGATAAAGACCGACTTTTATTAAATTTCAAACGAGTTTGTTTTGCCATAGGGCATACATCACAAGAATGAACAAACTGTGAGTTAATATAAGCAAATTTTGAAGCTAAAAAACGAAAACAATCCACACTAGGATGGCCGAGACGGCGATGCCATGTATCCACAGGCTTATTTGCAGAAAATGATAAAGCAAATGGACGAAATATGAAATGATAGAGACCAGCGATGCGTTTACTCCATCCAATCTCCGTGTTCATGGACTGGTCCTGAAAGATGCAACAATCTTTTGAGAATTTGATACAACAATTGGCTGAACTAGTTAATTGGATGACATAGATTAAATTGAATTTAAAACTCGGAATATGAAATACATCTAGTAATTTCAGAGTTGGAGACAAATCAATATTTCCAATGTGTGTCACGGAGGTAAGTGATCCATCCGGCAGTTGAACACTAATTGGTTTGGTAACCAAAGTATAAGTAGTAAAAAATAAAGAGATGAACATATGTGATAAGTAGCACCAGTATCTACTATCCATACATGATTTCAACAAGATAAAATAGTACCTGCAAAATTGGTAGATGGGAGAATGGTTGTACCTTCATTGGCTGGATCAAGTAACGAAAGAAGATGTGCATATTGTGCTGCACTTATAGCTGGTGTAGCAACGGCTGGCACAAGAGCTGTTGCAGGGATGGTAGAAGCAGCAAAGGAATCAGAATCTCTGGGCTTTGGTAAGTCCTTTGGATACCCATTTAGTTTCCAACATGTGGCCTTGGTATGACCGTGCTTGTTACAATGATCACAAAATGGCCACTGTCTTTTGTTGTTTCCAGAATTATTGTGGCTGCTGCTTCCAGATTGTGTAGACGAGAACCTTTGGTTACTAGAATCACCACGAGAAGCATATAAAGATGATGATTCAATTGCAGGAATAGAAGAGGAATTGATTCCCTGTTGTTCCTCCTCCTGCCTAACATGGTTGTAGATCTTAGCAGGAGATGGCATGGGTTCCATTAGGAGGATCTGACTTCTCAGAGAAGAAAACCTTTCATGCAAACCCTGCAAAAATTCCATTGACCTATCTTGATTATGGTGATCAACATAATTCTTACCTGCTCCGCAGATACAAGGTTCGATGGGTCGAAAAGTATCCAGCTGATCCCAAAGAGTCTTCAGTTGAGTGTAGTACATCGCTACATTCAAGTTTTCTTGTTTCAGAGTGGCAATTGATTGCTTAATCGCATACAACTTTGATGCATTATGGTGAGAAAACCGTGATTTGATCTCTAGCCATTGCTCTCTGGCAGACGAAAAGTTCATGGTGCTGGATCTAATCGACGGATCTACTGAATTGGAAATCCATCTGCCGACTAAATCATCACAGCGAGTCCAGTGTAGGAGATCAACTGTGGAGGTTGGATTTTTTACGGTACCATCAATATAACCAGTCTTCCCTTTTGCACTTAAAGCCTTGGTCATGCCTTTACCCCAAGTGCAATAGTTGTCACTTGTGAGTAGAGGAGTGAAGATAACTGAGGTCGGGTTATCGGAAGGGTGTACATAGTATGGGCTTGATGGTGATAAAACAGAATTTGTTTCAGAAGCTGATGGAGGAATGACTGAAGAGGATGGGTTTGTTTGGTTTTCTTCTAGAGTCATGATGATTAGGTTTCAGAAAAAAAAATCTAACCTAGCTCTGTATATACCATAAAGAAATATGGAGACAAGGTTGTTTTTCTCTCACAACTGTGTAGAGAATCAATTCATTGATAAGTGTATATATACTCGGTTACAATCACAGTAGGTTACAAAGATAAGAATAGAGTAACAAATACAACAGAAGAATAGGTGAGAACCCGGAACCTGAAGACTAAAACTAATATAGCTAGAAAATAGGTAGACTGAGATTATGTACAACAAACAGTCGGCTAAGCAGTTAGTCATATGACATGACTAACTGGACATTTCTAATAAGAACTACCCTTAAGGCTTTGTTTGATGACAGCATTGTTAAAGAAATTACTAACATTAGAATTCCTTTGCAGGTGTTGATAAACTTAGATGGGAACCTTTTTTAATGGGATCTTTACAATGAAGTCTTCTTACAATGCTATTTCGAATGAAAACTTAGAATCCAAACCAAGAATGATCTCAGTATTTGCTGGAAATCATTTTGGAGACATAAACTCCCTCTTAGAGCTCATCTTATGAAAGTTCATGCATAATAGTTTACCAACAAAATATAGACTTGCTAGATTTTATGGCCACCAAGATAATACTTCTTCCTTATGTAATGTAACATAGAAACTCCACAACACTTGTTGTTTTATTGTCTTGTCGCCAGACCAATTGTAATACTAATTTTTTTTAACGACGTATATATATATATAAATATAGTTTTAGATGCAAGGGAGGCCCTTAGTAAATCTGATATTTTAATTAGCTTTATCCTAAGTAACCATTAGGAGGAAAATTATAAATTAGGTCTTTGACCTATTCTGCATATTTCCTAATCGTATGGGAAGTGGAATGCTTATAAGAGGAAGTATTAAAGAATTGAAACCTAGGAAAACAGCTGCCGTACTTAGATCGATAGATATTTTGGTGAAGAGATTTATCAAAGTATTGGTTGGTAGAGGTAAGGATTTAAATTGATTATTTCATTCGTTTGAGTATAAGAAATTAGATTTGATCTGTTGTGTTTTCGCTATAGGGTGCGATCAACGAAAGTGACATTTCGTAGGGAAAACTTAAGTGCTACCGGTTTGAGGCAAGTTTATTGTATCTCTAAATCTCGGATATATGTATCAGTGGTAATCAAATATCTCGTGAATCTACAACATGCTTGAGTTTTTGTTTCTCTGCTCCCTTATCCTTCTAATCAAATTTCTTTAGATATTTTGGTTCTTTGTGTGGTGAACACAAGAAGCTATTATATGTACGAAACTATGAGCACAATGGCATGATAGCTAGGTAGTAAACACCAGATTATTAGATGTCAGTTTATGTACTAAGGTGATGCGTGTTTAGTTTCTTATGCGAAATTTTATGATCTAATTGATGCACTATGTCTATTTAAACTGGGTATAAGATTTCAACCTAGCCGTATAGTTAATGATGAATTGTTGTCGTCTAGGATGTATTTTTGGAGGTGACGTTACGGACATAGTGCTGTTAGGGGCAGTGGGATCTTACGGTGTCCTTTGTGAAATCAGGTCTAAATTAACATGATTACTTGCATAGGAAATTGGTTTCTTGTATGTACTTGGACATGGTGCTATTAGTGGCAGTGGATAGTACGTTATCCATTGTGAATGATATTGGTTAAGTAATTAATCCTATAGACATGTATGTTAACACCAAGAGAAAGCACTATTAAGTGATGCTAGTGGAGTTTTTGTTGAACGTCTGGGTGCGGGGCTAAACTACAAATTTGAAATGTGGAGATAGATAATGGTTTGAACTTAATTTAGTAAGCTAATGGGGATAATTGGCGTAACAAGTACCTCTAGTAAATTACCGAAATAAGGAGCTCGGTGTTTGGCGGTTCACTATTGGTGTCCAGGTATGTCAAGATATAAGGATTTTAAAAGTGTTCACTTTCCTCACATGTGCTGTTCATAAGTGGTGAATGTGATTAACTGGGTGCGTGGTAAGACCCTTGGATAGGTGGTCTTGAGTAGGCCATCGAGGCAGTGAATTAAATCTCATTTCCTAAATACGGAAATGGGGTGTGGTTATAGTCTTAGTACATCTATATATGTGCTAAGAGTACAGACGTATATACCGATATATTATGTGTCGATCGTTGCGGATATGTCCCGGACGAGGTATATTATCCGTGTTAGACGTTGCGGATATGTCCGGACGCAGATTAATGTGATTGCGGATAGGTTCGGTATCGCATTTGGATATAGGTTTTTACTAGAAATGAATTCTTTTAGTAATATATTGTTGAGATTGTTAAACAGGGGCTTTAGATTATTTATGCAATGACTTCTCTTTTTGATAAATATTATTTTTTGGATCATTTTGATTGGCGATATAGTTGTATATCATTTTATATGTTTCTGTGACTCGGAGATTGAGTGAACTTGCTTGGAGTTTAACTCCTGTTGATTTTTTTTTCAGGTGTTGTTAGGAACCGTGAAGGAGTTTGATTGATTCCAGTATCGGTGGATATTCAGAAGATATCTAACTGAGGGTGGACATCTACACTTCTTCTTTTATTTTATTTTTATTTTTCCGTTATGTAGTTGTGAGGCAGTGGGGATTCTTATTTTGGGTAGACTTCATTTTATTCTCCTTCGTTAGTTCGTATTGAAGTCTAGTACATCGTTTCAATTCTTTAGACATGTTCATTATTTTTGTTAAGAAATAAAATTCTCTTCTTCCTATACAATTGTAATGGAACCTGTGTTCTGGTTTTTCGTGGTTATGTACCTTGTTGTAGAAAATTAACGACATACTTTCTATTTAATCATCTACGGGGGTTATGTGGAAAGTAGGGTTGTTCTGATTGGTATCATGAGCTTAGGTTAGAGTAACTCTAGGACTTGGGGGGAGTGAGCCTAGGACGTTTCGTTATGTATATCCATGGATTGGATATGCTTTATAAATATTAGTATATTTATTGTATTTTTTTTTCTAAGATTATCATTGACTTATATAGGAATGTCAAGGCGTGGTACTAGAAGACGTCTGCATCTTGGAAGAGGTAGTACCGGAAATGATGGTCCTATTGATGGAGATGAACCACAATTAGGAAATCAGATGTAAATGTGAATATGGCACGGCTGACCCGATTAATAGCCCAAGCAATGCGCTCATTGTTATGAACCAAAATGCTGGACAAGTTAATAATCATCAGAACCAAGGACCGCCTGTTGAAACTGAGGAAGATAGGTATAGAAAGGTTCAGTTTCAGTTCAAGAAGTTGAACCCGAAAGAATTTTCTGGAAAGTCTGATAACCCAATGATAGCCCATGAATGGAAGGATGAGATGGTCAAGATTTTTAGGGCCATAGGACCTTCTTGCACAGAAGTCTTCAAGCAGAGATTAGCTACCTTTGAGCTCACTGGAGATGCTCATACTTGGTGGACTTCAGCTTCACGTGGATTGGATCATGCCACCATGACATGGACAGACTTCATTCGTATGTTTGATGACAAGTATTTCCCTCAGAGTATTCGAAATGCTAAGGAGAGAGAGTTTCTTTCATTTAAGCAGGGTACTTTATCTGTTACAGAGTACGAGATTGAATACTCAAGATTATCGATGTTTGTACCTCACTTGGTGGATACTGAAGAGAAAAATAGACGTAGGTTTGTTTATGGTCTGAATGCTGTGTATCGGAGGCATATTGTTGCAAATCATATGATTGACACATATGTTAGGGCTGTTGAATGTGCCAGAGAGCTTGAGCAAGATTTCTTGGCTCATAAGAAGGATGAGGAATACTTGAAGAAAGACAATAAGGTTGACCGTGCATCAAAGGTTTCTTCAGGTCAACATGGAAGTGGTAAGAACCAGCAGACCCAGAATGTCACTCAAAAAGGTGATCATCCAGGGAAGAAAAGGAAGGGGTATTGGAATCAAGGGAACCGTGGTCAGAAGAACGGTGGTAATGAAGGGGTAGTAGTGCCAGCCGAGGGCGAGGCTCTTGCTGCCAAACCAATTAACTTCTATGGGTTTTGCTATAACTGTCGTGAAAGGGGGCACAAGGCATCAGAATGTACCAAAGAGAAAGTTCAGACAGCAGATAGACGTGAGCAACCAAACACTGGAGTTGCAAACCGTAATGTGCAGCCTCGTGGCCAGGGTCAACTCTTTGCTGTGCAACCTTCTGAGACGGAGAGTGCTACTTTGGGAGGTACTTTCTTTATTTTAGGAGAGCCAGTTAGTATTTTATTTGATACCGGAGCTACTCATTCTTTCATTTCTGCTAAGCTAGTTCGCATGGTAAATCTTTCTATGAAAGTGTGTGATTTTCCGTTATGTGTTTCCACCCCTACTAGTAGTATGGTAGAGTTGAGTAACAAGGTCGATGCTTTTCCTATTATGATTGGTGATGTTGAGCACTTGGCGGATCTTTATGTGCTGGAGATGGTTCCTTACGATGTAATATTAGGGATGGACTGGTTATCTTCTAATTTTGTGCAATTGGATTGTGCTGACAAAACAATCACTTTTGCAAAGCCGGGTAAATCTAAGGTAGTGGTGCAGACTACATCTCGAAGTCTGTTTGTAGAAGCTTTCCTTAGCCATATTGAGGGTGAAGTAGTAGATAATGAGTCTCTACAGATTGCGAGTATACTAGTTGTGTCTGATTTCGCGGATTTGTTCCGAGAGGTTCCTGGATTACCTCCAAATAGGCAAGTGGAGTTTCGCATCGAACTTCAACCAGGCACGACACCAATTGCTCGTGCTCTTGCTGAATGGCTCCAAAGGAAATGCAGGAGTTGAAGTCTCAGATTGACCAGCTTTTAAGTCAAGGATTTATTCGACGTAGTTCTTCACCATGGGGTGCTCCTGTTTTATTTGTGAAAAAGAAAGATGGTTCTTTGCGATTGTGTGTTGACTACCGTGAACTGAACAAGGTCACGATAAGAAACAAGTATCCTTTACCTAGGATTAATGATCTTTTGACCAGGTTGAAAGGGGCTATATGGTTTTGAAGATCGATTTGCGATCCGGCTATCATCACTTCTTGTTAGAGAGAAAGATATTTCTAAGACTGCATTCCCGACTCGTTATGGTTCTTATGAGTTTATGGTGATGCCTTTTGGGCTTACGAATGCACTGTTGGTTTTTATAGACTTGATGAATCGAGTATTTAGAGATTTTCTTGATCGGTTTGTGATTGTTTTTATCGATGATATTCTTGTGTACTCTAAGACTCGGGAACAACACGTGGAACACTTACGCTTAGTGTTGCAGACTTTGAGAGAGCATCAGTTGTTTGCAAAGTTCTCGAAATGTGAATTTTGGCAACAATCAGTTAAGTTTTTGGGGCATGTGATATCCGCCTTAGGAGTTTGTAGACCCTTCCAAGATTGAGGCGTGTTGAGTTGGAAACAACCTACAACGGTTTCAGAGATTCGAAGTTTTCTTGGTTTAGCTGGATATTACCGTCGTTTTATTAAGGATTTTTCTAGAATTTCGGGACCACTTACTAAGCTAACTAAGAAGGGAGAACCGTTTGTTTGGGATTTTAAGTGTGAGGATGCTTTTCAGGAGCTTAAGACTAAGCTTACTTCGGCACCAGTTTTGACCTTACCTGTAGAAGGAAAGGAACTAGTGGTTTACACGGATGCCTCACTTCTGGGATTGGGGTGTGTTTTGATGCAGGAAGGTAAGGTTATTGCTTATGCGTCTAGGCAATTGCGTGTCCATGAGAAGAATTATCCGACCCATGACTTGGAGTTGGCAGCAGAGTTTTGCTGAAGTTGTGGCGTCATTACTTATATGGCGAGAGATTTGAGCTTTTCACCGATCATAAGAGTCTCAAGTATTTATTTTCCCGAAGGATTTGAATATGAGACAACGTCGATGGATGGAGCTCATCAATGATTACACTTTTGGCTTACAATATCACCCGGTAAGGCGAATGTTGTAGGCGATGCCTTGAGCGAGAAAACCAAGGGGTTTGTTGGCTTCCATGATGGTTGAAGAGTGGAAGATGTTGGAGACAAAGTGGCTGAGTTTGTCTTAGACGCCAATAATTCTTCTACTTCTCAAGCATTTTTAGGAAATCTTGTGGTACAACCCGCACTTATTAGCCGTATTGTTGAGGCTCGGTCCAAGGATGATTGGTGTGTGAAACTACTTGGATCTGGAGACTTAAGTGAAGATTTTGATGTTGGGATGGATGGTGGGCTTCGGATTCGAGGTCGGTTATGTGTACCCGTGGACTCCCAGTTGAGACGTGAGGTGTTAGATGGAGCTCATCGTAGTCGCTACACTATTCATCCTGGAGCTACAAAAATGTATAAGGATTTGCGCAGACAGTTTTGGTGGAAAAGTATGAAGCGAGATATTGCAGAATATGTTTCTAAATGCCGAACATGTCAGCAAGTTAAGATTGAGCACCAAAAGCCAGCTGGAGAATTACAACCCCTCCCAATACCAGAATGGAAATGGGAAAATATTTCCATGGATTTTATAGTTGGACTACCGAGATCAAAGAGAGGAAATGACTCTATTTGGGTAATAGTGGATCGGTTAACTAAGTCGGCACACTTCTTACCAGTGCATACTACTTACAGCGTGGATAGATTATGCAAGCTCTATGTAGAGAAGATTGTGGTATTGCATGGAACGCCAGTCTCAATAGTTTCAGATAGGGGTGCTCAATTCACTTCCAAGTTTTGGAGAAGCTTTCAGCAAGCTTTGGGTTCAGATTTGGATTTTAGTACTTCATTTCATCCTCAGACTGATGGTCAGACAGAGAGAGTTAATCAAATATTAGAGGATATGCTTCGAGCGTGTGTGCTAGATTTCCAAGGAAATTGGGATGATTATTTACCTTGGGCAGAATTTGCTTACAATAATAGTTATCAGTCGAGCATTGGTATGGCACCTTTTGAAGCTCTTTATGGAAGACCTTGTCGTTCACCGGTGTGTTGGGTAGAAGTAGGTGAAAAGAGATTTTTGGGGCCTGATTTGGTTCAGCTCACCACAGAGAAGATCCTAGTAGTTAAGGATTGTCTTCGTAAAGCCCAGAGTAGGCAGAAAAGTTATGCAGATAGGAAACGGCGACCATTACCTCTTGAAGTTGGAGATGAAGTTTTACTCAAGGTGTCTCCGATGAAAGGAGTAATGAGGTTTGGGAAGAAAGGAAAATTGGCTCCTAGGTTCATTGGACCTTTTCCTATAACTAAGAAGATTGGAAACGTAGCATACCAGTTGGAGTTACCACTGCAGTTGTCTGGAGTGCACAACGTATTTCATGTTTCTATGTTACGTAAACACTTAAGAGATGGTGAACGATCTCAACAAGCAGACCTTAGTGAGTTGGTTGTGAAACCGGATGCCACCTATGAAGATAAGGGTATTCGTATTTTAGAACGACAAGTTAGGCATCTTCGATCTCGAGCAATTCCATTTGTCAAGGTGCAATGGAATCCACTAGACGAGCGAGAGGCTTCATGGGAACGTGAGGATGTTATTCGACGTTCTCATCCACATATTTTCAATAACGAGGTAATTTTGATTCCGGGGACGGAATCCCTTTTCTAGTGGGGTAGATTTTAACGACGTATATATATATATAAATATAGTTTTAGATGCAAGGGAGGCCCTTAGTAAATCTGATATTTTAATTAGCTTTATCCTAAGTAACCATTAGGAGGAAAATTATAAATTAGGTCTTTGACCTATTCTGCATATTTCCTAATCGTATGGGAAGTGGAATGCTTATAAGAGGAAGTATTAAAGAATTGAAACCTAGGAAAACTGCTAAGAGTACTTAGATCGATAGATATTTTGGTGAAGAGATTTATCAAAGTATTGGTTGGTAGAGGTAAGGATTTAAATTGATTATTTCATTCGTTTGAGTATAAGAAATTAGATTTGATCTGTTGTGTTTCTGCTATAGGGTGCGATCAACGAAAGTGACATTTTGCGTAGGGAAAACTTAAGTGCTACCGGTTTGAGGCAAGTTTATCGTATCTCTAAATCTCAGATATATGTATCGTGGTAATCAAATATCTCGTGAATCTACAACATGCTTGAGTTTTTGTTTCTCTGCTCCCTTATCCTTCTAATCAAATTTCTTTAGATATTTTGGTTGCTGTGTGGTGAACACAGGAAGCTATTATATGTACGAAACTATGAGCACAATGGCATGATAGCTAGGTAGTAAACACCAGATTATTAGATGTCAGTTTATGTACTAAGGTGATGCGTGTTTAGTTTCTTATGCGAAATTTTATGATCTAATTGATGCACTGTCTATTTAAACCTGGGTATAAGATTTCAACCTAGCCGTATAGTTAATGATGAATTGTTGTCGTCTAGGATGTATTTTTGGAGGTGACGTTACCGGACATAGTGCTGTTAGGGGCAGTGGGATCTTACGGTGTCCTTTGTGAAATCAGGTCTAAATTAACATGATTACTTGCATAGGAAATTGGTTTCTTGTATGTACTGGACATGGTGCTATTAGTGGCAGTGGATAGTACGTTATCCATTGTGAATGATATTGGTTAAGTAATTAATCCTATAGACATGTATGTTAACACCAAGAGAAAGCACTATTAAGTGATGCTAGTGGAGTTTTTGTTGAACGTCTGGCTGTGCGGGGCTAAACTACAAATTTCAGAAATGTGGAGATAGATAATGGTTTGAACTTAATTTAGTAAGCTAATGGGGATAATTGGCGTAACAGTACCTCTAGTAAATTACTGAAATAAGGAGCTCGGTGTTTGGCGGTTCACTATTGGTGTCCAGGTATGTCAAGATATAAGGATTTTAAAAGCTGTTCACTTTCCTCACATGTGCTGTTCATAAGTGGTGAATGTGATTAACTGGGTGCGTGGTAAGACCCTTGGATAGGTGGTCTTGAGTAGGCCACTGAGGCAGTGAATTAAATCTCATTTCCTAAATACGGAAATGGGGTGTGGTTATAGTCTTAGTACATCTATATATGTGCTAAGAGCATGACGTATATACCGATATATTATGTGTCAGTCGTTGCGGATATGTCCCGACGAGGTATATTATCTGTGTTAGACGTTGCGGATATGTCCCTGACGCAGATTAATGTGATTGCGGATAGGTTCGTATCGCATTTGGATATAGGTTTTTACTAGAAATGAATTCTTTTAGTAATATATTGTTGAGATTGTTAAACAGGGGGCTTTAGATTATTTATGCACGACTTCTCTTTTTGATAAATATTATTTTTTTTGGATCATTTTGATTGGCGATATAGTTGTATATCATTTTATATGTTTCGTGACTCGGAGATTGAGTGAACTTGCTTGGAGTTTAACTCCGTTGATTATTTTTTTGGTGTTGTTAGGAACCGTGAAGGAGTTTGATTGATTCCGATGATCGGTGGATATTCGAAGATATCTAAGTGAGGGTGGACATCTACACTTCTTCTTTTATTTTATTTTTATTTTTCCGTTATGTAGTTGTGAGGCAGTGGGGATTCTTATTTTGGGTAGACTTCATTTTATTCTCCTTCGTTAGTTCGTATTGAAGTCTAGTACATCGTTTCAATTCTTTAGACATGTTCATTATTTTTGTTAAGAAATAAAATTCTCTTCTTCCTACACAATTGTAATGGAACTGTGTTCCTGGTTTTCTGTGGTTATGTACCTTGTTGTAGAAAATTAACGACATACTTTCTATTTAATCATCGGCCGGGGTTATGTGGAAAGTAGGGTTGTTACACCAATTTGGAATATAGTGAACTCCAGATGTAAATCTCTTACAAAGTTAGGATTTGCATCACTAGATGTGTAGTTTTTTTTTTTTTTTTTTTTTGAGAACCAATAATATAGGGATTTTATGATGTATGAGTTAGTCTGTTTTACCACTTAGGATAATCTAGAAAGCAAGATGTGCTAAGGTTTTTTATAACAAGCCTACTGATACTACTGATGTGACTAACAATACTATCTTGCAGATGGGAGATTGGAATAGAGCTACAATGTTACAAACTAAACAAATTGGTTTACGTTGTCAGTCTATTAAACACTGGATTCCTCAAGTAAATGATGTTTGCAACATTAATTTTGATGCTTCTCATATAGATAAAAATACATTGTCAGAGTGGGGACTAATATGTAGGGATTTTGCGGGAACAACAATGGACTGCGAGGAGGTGCATGACTAGTAATTGATCCAAAACATGCAAAAGCGCAATCATTACTAGAGGAAGTATTATGGGCACAAAGAAATGGTTGGAGAAAGTACATCTCGAGGGAGATTGCATTAATGTAGTTACAACAATTAATGGGAAGCCGGCTGCAATGAAATGGAAGACATACAATCTGGTCCAAGACACATTGTCGCTTTTAAAGTCTTTTGATTTATGGGTATGCACTTATGCACATAGATGTGCAAACCACGTAGCTGACTCTTTAGCAAAGTTTGCAAGAACTCGTTCTGTTTGTTTTATTTGGCTTACTAATGTGCCTGACTGGATTACAACTCGAATTCAGCAGGACAAAAACAATATGTAAGCTTCCTATATCAATTGAAATCATCTTTCCTAATACAATAAAAAAAAAAAAAAAACATCTCTTTCACTATTGTGATATCCCCGGATGGGGCCGCATTGTTGTACATCCAGTAAGCAAAACAATGAGTATCACTGGCCTCCTGTTGCAAGGGATCACCAATTTGTACGAGGGGATACCAATTTAGGGATTTAGTAAGGAGAATTGTTTTATTTTATATGGATTTGGTTACCACATGTAACTTTATTTTTTCTCCAAACACAATTGTAATGAAATTATACATTTGATATGCAATTCCGAAGTTACAGTCTTATCTTTGTTACCTAGTTGATAACATATATATGTTCCGAATTTCCGATGATTGAATTATATATCTTGCATGGAATTTTATCGACCTTCAACTGCGGTGATAGTAACATAATTACTTGAGCCGCGGTTTGGACCCGAATCTGGCTTATCTGATAATGCAGGGAATGTATATGGAGGTTCTTTCGGAGATGGACGATTAGTTTCACTGGTAAGCATGATATCTACTTCAGCCATGGTTGGCCTGTCTAATGCTCTGTTTTGAACACATAACAAACCAATATGTATACATTTTATCACTTCTGATGGAGAATACAAATCACCCAAAGCCTCGTCCAGAACCTCTGACCATTTCCCTTCATTCCAAAGCTTCCAAGTCTTGGACACAGATTTCAAATTATGTTAGATAATACTCCATAACTCATTAATATACTGAAGAGTTGACTAATATAAATACTTACATGAAGTAGAAGATTTGAAGGTTGTTCAGGATTGTAAAAGCTATTATTTCTCTTACTGCTGACAATTTCTAGTATCAACACTCCGAAACTAAAGACATCTGACTTCTCCGAAAATGTGCCTCCCATTATATACTCTGGGGACATGTAGCCACTGCATTGATTGTAGAGACACGTTATATAATACGTATAAGTAACTAAGAAGATACGTTGAAATTTAAGAAGAAGATTAAGGGAACATGGAGCTCACAATGTTCCAACAACACGATTAGTTTTAGCTATAATTTGGTCACTACCAAATATCCTTGCCATTCCAAAGTCTGAAATTTTTGGGGTCATGTTTTCGTCCAATAGAATGTTACTGGCTTTAAGGTCTCTATGAATAACTCTTAAACGAGAATCACGGTGAAGATAAAGAAGACCCCGAGCAATCCCTCCAATAATATTGAAGCGCTGATCCCAATCTAATTTTGCTTTCTTACTTGGATCTGTCGTCATTACACAAATTCTTGAATTAGCCATGGTGGAACATTGATTCATAATAAATATAGCAAATATGAAAGATGGAACAAACTTTAAAAGATTTCTCGAAATGTTTCACATGCAAGGCCTGCCTTCAAGAAGATTTGATAGCAAAGTCGAAAAGAAACAAACCAAATAGAAATGCGTCCAGGCTACTCTTGGGCATGTATTCGTAAATTAACATGTATTCTTCTCCCTTAATGCAGCAACCCAACAGTCGCACGAGGTTACGATGTTGAAGCTTGGATATTAATACAACCTCGTTTTTGAACTCTTCAATACCCTGTCCAGAGCTTTTAGACAGACGTTTCACTGCTATTTCCTGCTCGTTTTGCAGTTTACCCTAAAAACCATCCTTCATAGTGATTATTAGATATGTCCATTGTCCAGTAAGTTGAGCCCTATATTGTTATAATAACCAAGAACATGCAAACTTACCTTATAAACTGGCCCAAAACCTCCTTCTCCCAATTTGTTTTTCAAGCAGAAGTTGTTCGTAGCATTGGATAAGCAAGCAAAGTTAAATAATTGCAATTCTCGTGTTTCTCCTTGTGTTTTACCATCGTCAAACATGTTTGTATCTGGAGTGTCGCTGTAGGTAGCCTTTAACAAATCTTTCAACACCCATTTAAGTCCTTTCAATCGTCCTGGGTATTCACGAACAAAGGAAAAAATTGAACTTATTGGTGACAATCGCATTAACGGTGTTGCTTGATATGATGAAGTACCATTAGTAAAAAAAGAAGAAGAAGGTTTGTCTACCTCTTTTATGAGTCTTATTTCTCTTGAACAGGTAAATGTAGCCTAAGACGCACATGATAGCTGCCACCAAAGTGAAAACAGGTACGCTGATCTTCCAAACTATCGTCTTTCTCTTTCTGACTGAGAACTTTGAAGATGTAGTAAGCAAAGATGCATTCTAGGAATACAGGGATAAAACATCATAATATTTTGCGCTAGGGTGGGATCACCGAAGGTAAAATAAATTAGAGAAAAACTTTTTTGTTTCAGATAATTACTATTAACGATAAATTAAATTGACACAAAAATTTCATTTTTGAGACAATCATTTTGTTTTAAAATAGTTATCACTAAATACAAATTAGCTAGAAAATGTTTTTTGGTGTCGATTTTTTTCGCTGTTAAATTAATTTTTACGGAATAAAATATTCCGTTGGTGAAAGATACTTTTATTGACAATAAATTTTTAGTTGTTAATTATTTTTTCATGCGGCGTTTCGTAATTTTATCACGATATACTTTCTCAGACGGGATAATTGAGACAACTTCGTGAACAAAAAAACTTTCATCTCAAAAAATATTTCGAGACCAAAAAAAAAAGGATTTCCTGACAATATTTTTTGACACTAAACCCTCATTTTTTTGTACTATACCTATATAAGCCTTAAGTTGAGCGGCGGAAGAGTCTATTCACAGGTGGCTAATTACCTGGAGTTATAGGAGCAGGGGCAGGAGCAGGACCTGACTCAGTGAAATGTGTCAATAACTGGATGTAATGGTTGTCGATGTTCCACTTGAGAGACCAGTATTGCTGAACATTCTTGAGTGACCAAAATGCCCATCCAAAAGAAGCTGAACCATACACATCTAACTTCGCTCTGCCTAAGTTTTGATAATCCTCCCGAGATCCGCCTCTGCTGAATTCATTCACCCATGCACCTGTATTCATTTCCAGCGAAATACATATCATGAATTTTGTTTTTAATGTTCCTGTGAACAAACTACTTTTCTCTTGTTTTTAATTGACAGCCAGGTAACTAGTTTATAAAGTTCTTTATAAATAAGAACTTCCAAAGAACACAAATTATGTTTCTGGGAATAAAGCCTTACCAATAAACACCAATGGTCCATCAGCAGCGTCTAGGGAATCCATTTGAGTTTTCCTGGTATTATATAAGAAATCCATATTTTCCTGTGGGCTCATTTCTTTGAGTTTATTATCGAAGAAATTATAGTAGTGCAAGTCCAATACCACGTTTGTTTTACCAATATTGGGCTTATAAATGTCAGATGGGTCTGAATCATCACCAAGAAACTGACACATTATGACATAAGCTGTAGATGAATGTTTCCTTACAATGTCATATCCGTCTTCGTAATACTTCAGTAACGTACCTAAAGGAACTTCGGGAGAGTGTGGTTCATTCAAAAGCTCAATCCCCAATAGAGCTGGATCGCTTCTGTTGAGATTATTAGTCCCACATGGTTGGGTTATTTAAGATCCTGCGGTTTATAATCTATTAGGGCCTCTCCACTCATTGCCAATTGGTTTTGAGTTGGATGCCCGTATTCTCACATGGTATCAGAGCAGGCTATTTTGTGTCGAGTCAGTTGACCGCACCTTTACTCGCGTCACCCGATTTAATTGTCCACGTGTTTGTAAGACCCGCCGAGGCTACACGTGAGGGGGCGTGTTGAGATTATTAGTCCCACATGGTTGGGTTATTTAAGATCCTGCGGTTTATAATCTATTAGGGCCTCTCCACTCATTGCCAATTGGTTTTGAGTTGGATGCCCGTATTCTCACAGCTTCCATACCTGCAGATGGAAGATGACATGCTCATTAGAAGCTGCAGATAGGAACACAATAAAAGTGTCCAGGTAACTGTTTAAGTTGATGTTAATACGTAAGAGATAAACATAGTTTACCTGGAAGCTAGGAATTTTATAACATCAAGGCTTTGCTGGATATTAACTGATTTCGTCCAGTCAATAAAACCATCACGACTAGAACTGTGATACTTTCCGTTTTGGGAACCCGGAGCTGCGTGAAGGTCGACTATGCATTTTATGCCAAACTCCCTAAACAACAAGTATAGGTAAGTAAATTTTTAAAAAACTCGGGAACCAGGATGACAAGAAAATTAGGAAAGAGAGACCCACTGTGCCCATTTGAATGCATTATCTAAAGCTGCCAGACTTCCCCCAACATAAGGAGCTGGTGGATTGGGATCATTGGTAATCCACCACCCAACAGGAATCCTGACGGTGTTTATGCCGTGTTGGCTGAGATACTGAAAGTCTTCTCGTGTAATGTAGTTGTTCCTATGTTCCTGCAGTTCAAATAAAATTTTTAGAGATCATTGATATTCTATCGTGTCCACTTTTCATCTAGAGCACTAATATTCTATCAACCAAACCGGTTGTAACCGGTAAGTTATAACTTTCATACAACCAAATAATGCAAGAAGTTGATATTCACATTGATTACTACGGATATGCGACATAGAAAATTACAGTAAGCACTTTTGTTGCATTTTCCAGTCCATGCCCATTGCAGAGCTGGTACTCTCCGAGCATTTGGTCACCAACAAAAGTCATTCTGAATATAGCTGCGTTACCATCATTAAATCCTGGGGTCCCAACATAGTCTGCTGTGAGCTTATTACCGGAAGATGCCTAAAAAGTAAAAAATGTCAGATCCGAGTTACAACAACCCGAAAGTCAGATGAGAAGGTTAAAGGGCTGAGAGTATCGTACCTGCAGATATGTACCGCTAGAATGTTTAATTCGAACTCGATCAAAGCTAGATCTTTCGACAGTAAAAGTTTCATTCAAAGACGGTGATTTTGAAGTTGCAGTGACAGGGGCACCTTTTCCAGTACATGACAGAAACTGTCCTTCTAGAGCACGAAACTGATAGTCTGACTGATTTACCCTCCATAACTGCAACAAAGTATTTATATGAGAGAGTAGTTTAATGATCTCACTCATTTCCGTGACTGTCTTAACTAAGGGATACACAAACAGTTTAACAAAGAAGTATTAAATTTCTGTGACTGTCTTACTTTGAAAGTTCCCCAAGTATTAGCTTTGTTTTGGTCGACAAAGACACCTGCACCTCCTCCATCCTTTGCAGTTACATACTTATTTAAGATCAGAGATTGAAACTGTACCTTTGCTCCGTCCTGCATCGATAAATACACAACCACCAAAATTTAAGAATTTAAACAAAATCACACAAAACCACACCATAAAGAATACTTACAAGCATATCTCCTGCAGGAATCCCATCAAATAGTGAAGGTTTCATCCATCCTTCAATAACCAACCAATTACCTAAGTTCACACCTCTTACTCTCCCTCCGTTCACTCCATCCACAGGCCTCAAAGCTGAAACCAAGGAACAAACTCACTAACATGCTCATTACTGAAACTGAAAAAAACGAGAGAAAAAAAAAGAAAAAAAAAAAGAAAGAAGAAGAATGGAGTGTCGTTCCACTGTCTAGTACAGCGTTAATACTCATCTTCTTTCATCCATAGACAGTGACCGAGGTAAGTAGGGACAAGTGGAGTCTAGTGGTCTCATTCGATTTTGATTTTCAGCCAAATCAGGTTGGGGTTCTTAAAATTGATATGTTCTAGCGGAGTATGAATTTTGGCTGCCCAGTCCAAAAAATCGATGCCGTTACTCTGTAAGTAAAGAAAGGAAATAAACACTAGCATTTTTCTTAGAGTAAATCGAACTACTATCACATATTGTACCCACCAGGGATGCGGCATTTGTTGACCATGGATGCATAGGTATAACTTCCGTTGGAGGAGACGAGCAAAGAATAATCCGGTGAAATGTTGCTTACCATAGACTTACAAACTACCATACAAAATAGATCGTCAGCCATGCAGAACTGTTAAACAATCAAAATTTCAATATATTTGGAATGTACGGAAAGAATGAAAATCAAATCCTTGAAATTTTGGTGGAGAATGATGCCACAAGATGAACTAACTAGTAGAAAATAAGGTAGAGCTAATTAATGGCAGCCATGGAGTGAGCTATGACCTCCTATTTAATTGCTCTTCAAAAAATAAATAATTGCTTCCTATACGTCATCTCATTCGCCATTACTTTCCATAACCAAATTTTCTCAGTGAGAGTTCCTTACAGAATTCAAGTTTTTATGTGGAGAGTAGCTAGAAATGCTTTGCCCTCCAGAACTATCCTTCACACAAGAATGCCTATGCATAGTGTGGATTGGCCTAGGTGTTCTGATCCTCAGGAAATTATTATGCATGCTCTGATCCTTTGTCCTTTTGCTAGCAGAGTCTGGTTCATCTCGGACTTCAACATAAACACTCAATTTTTTCAAAATAAGTCTTTTATTGATTGACTTCTAATCTGGTTAATTGATCCTCAATCTAAACTCCCTGAGGATGACCAAAGTCTTTTTGTTGCTATTTTATGGTCTCTTTGGACCAGTAGAAACAATTTCATCTTCCAAAACATTACTGAAAACCATACTACTATCCTAGTTAGAGCCAGAGCTATGCTCCTCACTAGGAAAACTAGTTTGACTGTCTCTACTACTACTTCTGTCAGCATTTGTGATAAATGGATGCCCCCTCTTTTGGCTGGATTAAATGCAATACTGATGGTGCCTTTGATGATATTTCTGGAGCAAATGGTGCAGGGTATGTGATGCGAGACTTCTCAAGAAAAGCAACCTTTTGTGCATCCTTCGTCTTTGAAGTACATTCCGCTGAAGAAGCTGAAGCAAGAGCCATCTGGGCAGTACTGAAGAAAGCCTTGGAGTAACAGTTAACTCATATCATCATAGAAAGTGATGCGAAATCTCTCATCGACCAATTTTCAGCTGGAAACTTTGATGGGGATTCGCGTACGGATGCTATCTTTAAGGACATTCAATTATTCTCTTATAAGTTAATTGCCTGTATTTTAGTTTCCAACCTCGTTTGTGTAACTCTGTAGCTCATGAGCTCGCTTTGTGGGCTAAGAAAAACAATTCTACCATGTACTAGTCTGCCCCTCCTGTTTGGCTTCTACCAACAGTTGAGGAGGACCATTAGCTTTTTTGAAGGACTTTGCTTGAAAAAAAAAAAAAAAATCTCGATTTTAAAAGGTTTTCCCTATTTCCCAACCTCATTTTTCCTATTTCCCATCCACATAAGTTCGCATCCCCAATAATCCTATGTACATTACCAACCATTTAGCATGGTAAATACCATCCATTAACTTTTTATTTACACCTTGTACTAAAATCACCCAACAAACAAAAACAACAACTTGTAATTTATTCTCCAACTCCACCACCGATCACCACACCTTCCCCACCTACACAACCCACTTGATCTAGTGCTTAGTTACCTTATGACTGTGGATTAAATACAAACAAGATCAAAATTTAGTTAACTAAGAGACAAAACGCAAGATACGCTTTATCATTGGTCAGACGCTGCAACTAAAGGTTCTGGACTAAAATCTAAACCTATGTACAAAGTAAAAACAAGTTAGAATAAGATTTGATTATTGCACTAGCAGGTGATGGTGCAAGTGAACCTATGCGTGATCATAAAATAATTGGCTGGCCTAATTAAGTGACCGCCAACGAAAAGGAACACGATACTAATCTGGATACCACGAAGACCCTGTAGAAATTCACATAACTGCAACCTCAATCCATGTTGAGACCAACAAAAGAGTGGCTCTGCTTAGGAGGTAGCTACGTATTCGATTTGTCAAATCGTCACCCTTACCCACTCAAAATATTATGCATCAAAATCGATTGGAACTGTATCCGGCCTGTTAGTCGGTGGTGTAAAGTTGGCTTTTGGTCAAACTTTGTCTTGTGCCAACTTATTCCTAAAGTTTAGGAATTTAGGGACCAAGTTTGGAAAACTTGATTCCAAAATAAAGTTTTCTTAAGGGTCAAGTTAGTTTCTCTCTATATATATATGACTAAAATTGTAGGTTTGTAGATAATCCAACCTAGAAGAGTGGTAAATCCTTGTGCTTAGGATTTTAGTCTCTTTGGTAGTAGGGGGATCGTGTGCTACCGTGAAGGTTAATTTCGGTGTGAGAGAAAAACTTGCAGAGAGAGGATTTTGGTGTTCTAGTGTTTAGGGTTTGCGGCTTTGGTGGGGTAAAGTTGGCTTTTGGCCAAACTTTGTCTTGTGCCAACTTATTCCTAAAGTTTAGATAGTAGAAGTTAAATTCAATATTATTACAGTGTCAGTTAAGATAAAGGGTTTGTTATGCTATGTGTCTTGTATGTATGGAGCTTTAAATACAAATAACAGAAAAGATCAGTGGGATTATATTCATAATTTAAATGACCAGATTAAAAATCCTTGGATGTTAGTTGGAGATTTAAATTTCATTTTAGACAGTAGTGAAAAAGAAGGTGGAAATGAGGCGACATCTAGTGCTTCTGCCATGATACAAACGGTTATTCAGCAAATATGTTTAATTGACTTAAAATTTCAAGGTGATCCATTTACATGGTCCAACCAGAGAGAAGGTGACGCTAACATTAGGGAAAGAATAGATAGAAGTCTAGTTAATGTTACTTGGTTTGAAAATTTCCCAGATTGCACTGTTCATCATCTCACAAGGGTGGCGTCTGATCATAGTCCTTTGTTTATTGAAGTAGATCCGGTAAGGTTGAGATTTAGTAGGCCGTATAAGTATTTTAGAGGCTGGAAAGAACATAAAGATTATGATATGTTTTTTGAAAATGCTTGGAGAAAAAACAGAGAGGTTTCAGAAAATGACATTGTTAAAACTCCGGGTGAATTGTCTGTAGAATTTAGAAAATGAAATAAGAATGTGTTTAAGAATATTTTTAAGAATAAAGAGATTATAATAAAAAAGATTGATAAATATAATGCAAAACCAGGTCACTTAGTCTCTAAAAAAGTTCTGAATGCCTTAGAAAATGAATTAGAAATTTGGAATAAGATAGAGAACATTTATTGGTTGGAAAACGGTAGGGATAAGTTTTTTAAAGAACATGACAGATGCACAAGGTATTTCCATGTGGTGGATTCGAATAGAAGAAGGTATTATTCTATCCATACTCTTAGAGATGAGTCAGGGCTTTGGGTTGAGGGTAAAGATCAATTGAATATACTGTTAAAAAACCATTTTGCGAGTATTAGTACGTAGTCTGGAAATCAAATACATCAGATTTTCGATACTATTATCCCTAGTGTAATTTCGGAGGATGAAAATTCCAAATAGAGATGAAATAAAGTCTATTCTTTTTGAAATGAATTCTTGGGGATCTCCGGGTCCTGATGGATACCCGTCGGGGTTTTTTAAAACTCACTGGAGCACAGTGGAAGATGATGTTGTGCATTTGGTTCAAAAGTTTTTCGAAACAGGGAAATTACAAGAATCTTTAAATGACTCTGTTATTTCTCTTATTCCGAAAATAGAAAGCCCAATCACTCCCATTGATTTCAGACCAATAAGCTTAAGTAATGCTTTGTATAAACTTATATAAAAAAATCTTGCAAATAGGCTGAAGAGGGTTTTAGATAAGATAATTTCGCCAAATCAGTCAGCTTTCATTCCAAAAAGATAAATAGTTGATAATATTTTGATAGCTCATGAAATGTTGCACAATATGAAAACTAGTAAGTCTAAAAAAGGTCACTTTGCTCTTAAATTGGATTTATCGAAAGCTTTTGATAAAATGTGGTGGAATTTTTTGATTCATATTTTTAGAAAATTTGGCTTTAGTTCTAAATGGTGTGAGATGATATTAGAATGCATTTCTACAGTCAAATCGACGGTGTTGTTAAATGGAATTCCTGGTATTCAGTCTTGCCCTACTAGGGGTCTTCGATAAGGAGATCCGCTTTCTCCATATTTGTTCATCACTGCGTTAGAAGGATTATCTAGATTATTTAATTATGCTGATTCTAATAATCAATTCTCAGGTGTTAGAATCAATAAGAATTATCCTGTTGTCTTACATCTGTTGTTCGCGGATTACTGTTTTATTTTTGGTAAGGCTGATTTGTCTAAAGTTAGAAAAATTATGAATATCTTAGATGATTTAACTAGTTCTTCAGGTCAGACAATAAATTACCACAAGTCGGGTGTTTATTTCAGCCGGAAAATGCATAACAGATATGAAAAAATAATAACAAGGATGTTAAGATTTAATAGGATATCAAATGATGAAAGATACTTAGGAACTCCACTGTTTTTTAATAGAAGAAAAGCCTTAAACTTTGAGCCTCTGTTAGATAGAGCTTATAAAGCTCTGAGTGGATGGAAAGCAAAATTGTTATCGCAAGCAGGAAGAACTGTGTTGATTAATTCAACTTTGTCTGCTTTTCCCAGCTATCAGATACAATGTTTTGAATTTCCTAAGGCTACATTGGATAAATTTGATAGGATTCAAAGAGATTTTTGGTGGGATAAAGATAATCCCAAAAAGGCTTATTATTCTAAAGCCTGGGAAAAAATTAGAATACCAAAGATGTGTGGAGGAATAGGAATCAGAAACCCGCATAATGTGAATTTATCCTTACTTACCAAACTGGCATGGAGGTTGATAAATAATCCAAATGATATTTGGGTTAGAATTCTGAAAGGAAAATATTTTCCGAGAAATAATCCTTTGCATAAGAACATAGATTATGAAATCTCTTGGATTTGGCACAGCATTAGGATAAGATTAAAAATTGTTAAAGAAAATAGTATTTGGGAGGTAGGAGATGGTAGAAATATCAATATATGGAGTGGATGATTGGATTACTGGGGTTGGACAGTTAACAAATTGGCATCATGATAAGTTGAAATTGGTGTCTGACCTTATTGATGAAAATGGTTACTGGGATGTTAATAGGATTGACACAGTGTTTTCTCCTGATGTTGCTGATAGACTGAAGTCTATTTACTTAAATAATGTCAGTCAGGATAAGATTAGATGGAAGAGTACTAAAAATGGTGAATTTACCACAAAGTCTGCGTATAAAATCCTGTCTAATAATATGGAAAATGTGGACAATTGCTGGCTTAAAATATGACACTTGAATGTTTTGCTTAGAACTCGTCTTTTTGTGTGGAAAATGGCTGCTGGTATCTTGAACTTGAAAGCATAAATGCATGAAAAAATGAAAAAAGGGGATCCATTCTGTGTTTTGTGTAATGGAGATAATCTGGAAACCGCTCGGCATGTATTTATTAAATGCAGCTTTACAAAGGCAGTTTGGTTTGGGTTAGGCATTCAGTTGCCATTGTCTAATAATAGTATCATAAATTGGGTAAAGTCATGGTTTACTGTCCCTTTAAATGATTGGAAAGAATTCTTTAGTATAACTTGTTGGCAGATTTGGGAATATAGGAATTATGTGGTTTTTCAAAATGTCAAACCTAATCCAATTGAGTGCATCACTTTAATAAGAAAAGTTTATAAGGAATGGGAGTTGTCTTTGGGAAAAAAAGACTTTCAAAATAGGGTGGAAGTTAAAAATAAAAATGTAATTCATAAGGATGCAATAGAATATAAAGACAATGTATTTTATGTTGATGCGACTTATGAAGAAACAGATGGTTCTTATGGGTTAGGTTTAACTCTTTAGAAAAATAATGTTATTGCTGACATCTAAGTTTTTGCAGGAAGAACAAAAAGTGCAACAACAGCAGAAGCATTAGCTGTAAAGAAAGCAGTGGAATGGGAGTGGGGGCTAAATATAAGGCGTATCAAAGTTATGTCAGACTGCAAGGATGTTGTCAAAATTTTGATTGAAAAGCAAGTTAACTGTGATTGGAGGACAAAGAATATCTTATTGGATGTGCTTTCTCTTTTGGGTTCAAATTTTTTGGTAGATATCAAATATGTAAATAGGAATGTAAATAAAGAAGCACATAGACTTGCTAAATGGAATCGTGTGAAAAAAGGTTTTTTTGTGGAAACAAACTCCGAAAATAGTATTCTTAAAAGTAAAGTGTTAAATGGAATTGTAAAGGGAGAAAACATTATGTTGTATGATTTCTAGCTTTTAATATATTTTCTGTTTATTAAAAAAAAAAATCCTACAGTTTAGGAATTTAGGGGCCAAGTTAGGAAAACTTGTTTCCAAAGTAAAGTTTTCTTAAGGGCCAAGTTAGTTTCTCTATATATATGACTAAAATTGTAGGTTTGTAAATAATCCAACCTAGAAGAGTGGTAAATCCTTGTGCTTAGGATTTTGTCTATTTGGTAGAGAGGATCGTGTGCTACCGTGAAGGTCAATATCGGTGTGAGAGAAAAACTTGTAGAGAGAGGATTTGGGTGTTTTAGTGTTTATGGTTTGGGGCTTTGCCGTAAACCAAGTTTCTAGTGTTTCCATGTTTCTCCTCTATTGTTAGCAGATGTGAAGACGATGTAGAAGAGAGGACATGAGGCTGGTTTGAGGAATGGTTAGAGAATTGCTTTATATGGTTTCTTCGATGGTGTTCTCGGGTATGTCTTGTTAACTCTTTGTGTCTTGTCTTGGGTTGCGGAAAGAGAATGTAATGATCTTTGATTTAATGGAAGTTTTTATGGTGGTGTTGGCCGTGGATGTAGCCTGTAAAGGTGAACCACATATATCTTGTGTTTTTGGTTGTGTGTGCTTCTTTATCTTCCGTCTCTCTTATTATTTCTCCCATGTTTGGTTCAAATTACCAACGCAGAGGGTGCCAATTTCCCCAACAAGGCCATTATAGAAATATATAGTCAACAATACTATCCAGTAGATACAATGATAAAAGGAATAATTGTATTGAAATTTAACTTAGGGTTTTTAGCTTGATGATTTTCTAAGTGGGTTTTTATTTTGAACGGCAAGGAAGAAGAAGACAAATAAAAATGGTAATAGTTGTGGTCATACACTACACCAAATTCAAGGATTAATAACTAGAAGTTACAACATCTTATCCCCTGTTGCGAATTTTCAATTGCGAAAATCTTGCAACAGTTGGTTTTTGTTACAAAACTCGCAACTGTTTCAACTTGTTACAATTCGCAACTGAATTGAGTTGTACGCGTGCGACTCGTGTATGTGGCTGCCCACACTTTCAAGCTGACTTGGTTTCAGCCCATTCAGATACTCGGAGTCAGCTTCAAAACTTACTCAGTCTATATGATTATCGAGACCACCTCGTTCTCTTCTCTACCTCTCATTATCTTATCTCTTCCTCTCTCGTTCTCTGCTCCTCTCTCGTTCTCTTCTCTATCAGATAAGAAATTTCTCTCTTATTCCACCAAATAACCACGGAAACCTAAAATACATAGCTTTGTTTAATTTCAGAGAAAAAACTTATTATTAGGGCTCAGACACTAAATTCTACTTTCCATTTCAATTTTAGACTCCAAACCTCAGCTAACTAAGGCTTCGGTTAAACTGATTCAGGTAATAAACAATCTATGTTTTTAAATTTGTTTTTTTTTAAACTGCATGATGATTTAGATGAAGAATGGAGTTATAATTGAGTTGTAAGATCTGTTAATTAGGTTAAATCAGTTGATTCAGTGAGCTCTTTGTACAGATCGATTGTTCATATCATTCTGGTTTACTAGGGGATCCAACGGGTTCAAATCTTATTTGTAAAGGTGTGAAAAATTTGGTTTCATATCGGTTTCAATCATTTTTTTTTTTTACCATTGTTGAATTGAATGACTGAGCATATGGATTGAATATCTTCATCTCTCTCAGTGAATTGAATGACTTAGCAGTATGAATTGAATATCTTTAGATGAACTTGATATATTGTTAGAATTACCCTTAGAGATCTTTATTTTATTTTTGTTTTTGCTTCTTAGATTCGGGTTCTGAAAATCAGGATGAGTTGATGTTGTTTCTTTAAACAGTGCATCCATCAACCAAAAACTCAGGAAAGTAATGGTGGGAATACAAATCATCTGGTTGAGGGAAAATAAGAGAGTTAGGCCTGATTCAGTGTGCGAAGCTGCAATTCTAGCAGCCCTTTCAGATTATTAAGAATCCTGGAGCAAGCACCTCGTGGTTCTGTGTGAAAGGATGCCCTACTCGGATGTGCTGGTTTATGGGAACCATATCAGCTGCCCAAGTTGTTGATACAATGTGTCAAAGTTGAAGTGCAAAACACTTGTACATGCTTTCACTCATATCTGTTCTGCATAAGGACCAAAGAATGAGGTCCAAGCACCTTTAATTTGCTTTTTTAATAAGAGGTTTTGTTGCATCTTATTGTTCACAGGCATACCGGTGGGAGCTGATGATGTTGTGGTCGTAGTTAGAGGCGACGAACCTCTTTACGAGATCTGCTGGGATGATTTAATTTTTGTGTTGCTTTTCATTGTTCTGCTCTAATTTCTTATATCTATATTTGCTTCTTGCACTGATTAACATCCTTAAGTAATCATGTCTCGTAATTTCATGACTTTTAACTGTGTAAACTAGATTTTCTTTTCCAGACTTATTGCGAAGTTTGACACTGTTTTTAGTCAATTATTTGCAAGTGTTAGTGAAAGATGGCCATCTTGTCTATACCAAAACCCTGTGCTGATAAACTGCATTATTGTACTTGCTGCGCTACATACTTTTGTGATCTTTTTTCCCCTTAATGTATACTTGCTGTCCTATCCCATTTCCTGGTTCTCATTGTTTTTTTCCACTTTCCACATGCATACCAAGTGGTATTACATTCTTCCTTGGAGATGATCCTTGTTGGTAGATTCGCACGCATCCCAGCTGTTCATGAGCTTGTTAAATCATTGATTGGTACCCAAATGTTACTGTAAATCTTGGTGAAGTTATTGCTCTTGGTGTCGCATTTCAGGTTAGTTACGGCTCATTCCTTGTGTTTGTTGTTAGGTTAGATGTTGCTATTATTAGTGGTGATGTTGTATATATGACTGGTAGTGTTGGTCTTGATATAAGTGGTGGTTTTAGTGTTGATATGTCTGGTGCTAGTGTTGATATAGGTATAGAGTACGGATCGATACTAGCAGTAGTTAAAGTTGCGCAATAAGTGTTGCAAGGAATTCAGGTAATATTTTGTTGTACAATACTTATCCAAAGCATTGATATGTTTATTCCCTATGTAAATTTATTGACAGGAGATGACTCGAGATGAATTTGTTCCAGATTTCCTATTGAGGTTGGCTCACATGGTTAGATTTTCCAAGGATCTCGGGATGCCCATGGTACGATACTCAACACGTCTGCCATCTGTCTCGAGTGCAGTTTCTCTCGTACATAAACACATTTGAGATATTTGCATGATTCTTATAACTTTACAGCTTAGTGTAACATTGACGTTGTTTGTAGTATGTGCTTAGCATGAAAGAGTTGTTAATTTAGGTTGGATATATGAGATGCTTAACCTGTCCATGGTGTCACTTCTAATTGCAATCTTGGTTTGGTTTTGGTGATCATTGGACGGACCATAGTTGGATATCATATAGGGTATCCATTAGGTACCCAATCCAACAAATATTACATTTTGCTAGTATAGCTTTTTGTCTTGCATTGAATGTTATTGTTGTGACTGTCTACTGGATTTTTTTGACCTTATAATCTGTTGCATTCAAAAAAAGGATTATGTCACATGCCACTTCTTCTTAGGTCATTTAGGATGATATGTAAGAAAGAGATGAAGCCTTTTGCCTTTGTTCTAATGGTACCTGTTAGGTTTTCTATTTCACACTTTTATAGTTGTAGGTTCATCTTCATATGAAGCTAAAGAACAATAAGTTGAGATGAAACAGTCATGTATGCTTACACATGTATACTTTGATCTTATCTTGTTTTTCGTGTCTTCATTAGAAAAGTTCACTAAGATCAACTCCTAATATATTGTTTTTCTTGTGTTCACAAGAAAGTATGCTCGACAAGTAGCTGGCCGGCTCTCTTGGTCAATACTTCTGCAAGTCCTTCTGCTAGTCCAGGTTCACCAATGGTGTTTTAATTTTTGTGTATATTTTTTGGTAGTTTCTCTGCAAGGATGTATACTTCATTCTCAGATTTCTATAGTTATACAAATTGTTTTCACATTTGGAACTTGAGAGATTGTACTTTGTTGAACTTGTAAAATGAATTCAGTTAATAATTTTCATTTAATTTCAATTTTTTGATAGTTTTGTTGGATTGATTTGATTACCAAATAAAAAGCGTAACTTGATTTTGCTACAGGAATTCTAATTTTGACCTGGTTTTGACCGGTCAAAACCACTATTTTTTTTAATGTTGCAAAAATTTCGCAACTGCAAGCTGCTGTTGCGAGTTTTCAATTTCGTAACTGTTCCAAACTGTTGCGATTGCCTAATTTCGCAATTGTTTGAAACTGTTGCGACAAATTTACGTTGCAACAGTTCGTAACTATTGCAAATGAAAATTCGCAACTGCTTATGAGCCGTTGCGAAAATTTACAACATCGACTTTCGTAACATATTGAAACTTTTGCAACCCCGCTTTGCAACTGAAATGTGCCGTTGCTAATCACTAAAAATGGTGTAGTGATAGTCAAATTGACCTTTGTAGGTGGTAAACAGGAAGAAAACAAAATTGAAAAGTGACTGATTTTAGAAATTGTGAAGAGGATGGGAAATAGGAAAAATGGGGTAGGAAATAGGGAAAACCTTTTAAAATGGGATGAAATTGAATGATAGACTTTCATAAAATAATAGAAGAATCTTGGCTCAGCTAATTTGAGTCAAGTGTATAATGTTCAATTAGTCTAACAACACTTTTTTTAGGGTATTATTTGAGTACTTTGATATGTAATTGGAATGTTGTCATTAATAACATCTAATTGTACTCTTTTAAGGTGTTACCACTTGATGTGTCCTGAATTTTTTGGTGACTTCTACTTATTAAAAGAAAAAAAGATCCTTAAAAGAAAAAAAGATCCTGGATCTTAAGGGAACATTTTACTTTTTGTTAAAGTAATTTAAGCCACTTTTTTCTTTTCTTCAAATCTTCTGCTAACCTAATTTTAACTACCTTTGCTACAAGGAGTACCATTAGTATTTTGGGGGTTTATTAAGGTAGAGCCCAAAAATATTCGGCAAAAAATAACAAAACAAGAAAAAAAAAAAAAAAAAAACATGATTGTATACGAACCGTGAATATGAACAACGTAAAAACCCCTATACACATAAAATGGGTGGGTCCTGTCCCTGGGAAAAAATAGGGGGTCCCCCTAAAAGTTGGTGTGAGTATACGGTTCTGAGGGAGCTCATTTCCACGGTTTATTAAGAATTTTGAAAGAAATATTAGCCACATTATTTGTCTCCAGGGAAGTCAATTAGACAGGGACGGAACTACCTTGCGATTAGGGCTAGCTTAAGCCAGCCCCAACAAGAAAAAAAATCATTTTTTTCAAAGTCTTTTTCATGTTGGGCCATAGTTGGTGTATGAGTTTTACGCTTAAGTGATGAGAGGCGGAAGCTTATACTTGAAACAAATTCAAATTAATAATTTGGAAATGGATAAATAATCAACCAATTTAGTTTCTTCTACCCTTTGAATAAAGGAAGAACCTAATAATGGAGATCTCAAATAACTTACAATTTTTACCCAATTTAGTTGGAAACTATAAGATTATGAGAGGCATCTAGTTGATACTCTAGAATTAGATGATCTAATTCCCCCTAGAGATAACAATTAGGTTTGAAAGAAGAGAACCTCTCATTCTTCACACAATATTCTAAAACTCCAAAACTCTTCCTCCTTTAGCCTTATCTCTTCTAATTTATACTAGCACCAAGGGCATACTTGGCATATTCAAAGTAATTCTAGGATGGACTATAAATGGTGCTTCAATATCGATATGGGACATCCACAATACATCATCCTCCCCTTCTTTAAACAAATTCGTCCTCGAATTCTTCAAAGCGTTTTCTCCATTTGTGCTTGAATTTCTTCCTTGCTTGAAGACAATTCTACCTCTACACCTTCCATTGTAGTTACTCACCAAATGTAGCATTTTGTGGTCATCGTGGAGAGCATCCCCAAGTAGTAATGACACACCGAGTATTTCTTCGTTTGTAAATACATCATCCTCTCCTTGTTTGAAAAAAAAAAAATTTGTCCACGAATTCTCCAAAGTATATTCTCCATTAGTGCTTGAACTTCTTTCTTGTTTGAATACAATTATACCTCTACACCTTCCATTGTAGTTACTCACCAAATGTAGCATCGTGTGGTCATAGTTAAGAGCATCTCCAAGTAGTAAAGAAACACCAAGCATCTCTCTCAACCTTGCACGAAGATCACAACCATGAAACTTATCTTCGATGAAAGCCCAAATTGGATTCATATATATTCCCTCCCCATTTTGTTGTAGCTTGAGTGAATGCTTGCTTCCGGTAGTCGGTTCACATACTTGAAATTGTTCTTGAGATGCTTCTATTATAGCATTTTCCAATTCAATATCATACCTTGGTACACCAAAATCTTTTACTTCACTACAATTAACTACCTCATCAAAATTGAACACAAAGGATTGTATTCTTCTTTATCTTGATTCTTACGTGATAGCACTTGGTCCATGATAGTAAAATAATCAAATATTTGATCCACATTCATGCCATCTTGATAAATTGGAAGAACACCCACTATTTCATATTCCTCATAACTCAAATAGCTATCAAATTTTGGTGGAGACATTTCATCAAACATCTTGTGGGCAATTTGTTCATCCTCATATCCACCAACCAAAATTGATACATCTAGTTCACTTACATCATCACAATCATTAGGTAGATTCCTTTCTTGGATATGGAGACTTACAAGTTTCCAATAATATTCTTCACAAATTTCTCCCATTCTTAGATACATATCATTAAACACTTCATGTACAATATTCATTAACACATCATTTAATTGAATCCTACCCAAATTAACTCCTCTTTTGTAAACCATGGTGAAATCAATATAAGATTCAACAACCCGATTTGAAAACACTATCAAAGAACATATCAATCAACCCAAAAATACTTGAGAAAGAGATAGTAGTGTTGACTTCAAAAAACAAATATCTTCACCAATTACACCTTTTCCCCTTGAGAATCAAACCAAAGCTCTTGATACCAAATGATGAGAAGCGGAAGCTTATAATGAAAATAAATTGAAATTGATAACTTGAAAAGGATAAATAATCAACCAATTTAGTTTCTTCTACCCTTGGAATAAAGGAAGAACCTAATAATGGAGATTCTTCTCAAATAACTTACAATTTCTACCCAATTAAATTGGAAACTATAAGATTATGAGAGGCATCTAGTTGATACTCTAGAATTAGATAATCTAATTCCCCCTAGAGATAACAATTAGGTTTGAAAGAAGAGAACCTCTCATTCTTCACACAAATGTTCTAAAATTCAAAAACTTTCTCCTTTAGCCTTATCTCTTCTAATTTATACTAGAACCAAGGGCATACTTGGCATATTCAAAGTAATTCTAGGATGGATGGTGCTTCAATATCGATATGGGACATCCACAATACATCATCCTCCGCTTCTTTAAACAAATTCGTCCTCGAATTCTTCAAAGCGTATTCTCCATTTGTGCTTGAATTTCTTCCTTGCTTGAAGACAATTCTACCTCTACACCTTCCATTGTAGTTACTCACCAAATGTAGCATTTTGTGGTCATCGTGGAGAGCATCCCCAAGTAGTAATGACACACCGAGTATTTCTTCGTTTGTAAATACATCATCCTCCCTTTCTTTGAACAAATTCGTCCACGAATTCTCCAAAGCATATTCTCCATTAGTGCTTGAACTTCTTCCTTGTTTGAATACAATTCTACCTCTGCACCTTCCATTGTAGTTACTCACCAAATGTAGCATCTTGTGGTCATAGTTAAGAGCATCCCCAAGTAGTAAAGAAACACCAAGCATTTCTCTCAACCTTGCACGAAGACTACAACCATGAAACTTATCTTCAATGAAAGCCCAAATTGGATTCATATACATTGCCTCCCCATTTTGTTGTAGCTTGAGTGAAGGTTTGTTTCCGGTAGTCGGTTCACATACTTGAAATTGTTCTCGAGGTCCCCTTGATATAATATCTTCTACTTCTATGTCGTACAATGGCTCACCAAAATCTTCTATTTCACTATCATCAAGTACCTTAATAATTGTTTGAGACAATGGAGAGTGCTTTTTTACCTCTTGAATGTTAGATGATAGTACTTGCTCCAATATAGTGAAATAATGAAAGATTTGATCAACATTCATGCCCTCTTGATATATTGAAAGTTCACCTTCTATTCCATTTTCTTCATAACTCAAATAACTATCATATTTTGGTGGAGACATTTCATCAAACACCTTGTGAGCAATTTCACCCTCTTCATAGTTTAAAGAGAAATCAAATCTTGGTGGAGGTATTTCATCAAACACCTTATGGGCAATTTCTTGATTCTCATACCCACCTATGGAAATTGAATTCTCTAACTCCATTTCATCTTCATAATCATTAGAGAGTTCAAATGAGTCCATATAAAGACTTTCCAACTTCTTAATTTTCTCTTCTACTAGTTCACACATTTCATCAAACATCTTGTGTCTTATTCTATCCAACCATTCTTCTACTAGTATTACTTCCCCATCCATTTTCATTCTTCTTGTTGATACTATAATGAACTTACCATATAATTGAAATATCCAATTTGAACAAATTATCAAGCAAATTAAATACAACCCAATGTAATTGATTATGAAATAAGTAGTCTCTACTAACAATTAATATCTTCACCAAATCTCCCCCAAAAAATCAAACCAAAGCTCTGATACCAAATGATGAGAGGCGGAAGCTTATACTTGAAACAAATTCAAATTAATAATTTGGAAATGGATAAATAATCAACCAATTTAGTTTCTTCTACCCTTTGAATAAAGGAAGAACCTAATAATGGAGATTCTTCTCAAATAACTTACAATTTCTACCCAATTTAGTTGGAAACTATAAGATTATGAGAGGCATCTAGTTGATACTCTAGAATTAGATGATCTAATTCCCCCTATAGATAACAATTAGGTTTGAAAGAAGAGAACCTCTCATTCTTCACACAATATTCTAAAACTCCAAAACTCTTCTCCTTTAGCCTTATCTCTTCTAATTTATACTAGAACCAAGGACATACTTGGCATATTCAAAGTAATTCTAGGATGGATTATAAATGGTGCTTCAATATCGATATGGGACATCCACAATACATCATTAAGCAAGCCCTAAAAAAAGCTCAAGCCATCCCTATATCGAATGTCTAGTTCCGCCAGTCCAGCTAGAGACGTTAAAAAACTCCACAATCCCTTTTAAACACAGACCGCGATAACAAAATATTCCTCGGCCACTAAAAGCTTTTTATGGGTTTTGTTTTCGTGTGAAAAGTATATATGTAATTTTTAAATAATACTTTAACTCGTTGAAAATTGGTGACAGTATCACCCACTTGCCCTTAGCTTTCCATACGCCTACAGGCTACAGACGTGAAACGGGAAATGCTTGAAACCCCCATAATCCTTCCCCATTTCTTGCCCCCATTAGGCGGCTTTCATTTAGACCATTAATCCCAGACACTAGACGATGCAGAGAGGGTCCACTATTTGAAATGAACCACTACCGTCGTGAATCTCGTGATACATAATGGGGGAAAATGGTTGGGGCAAATCTGGGGGAACCAAGCATTTTCGCGTGAAAATCAAATAAGGCCGCATTGTAAATATCAGCGCATTTTAATTATCATCACTAATACAATAAAACTAGAGGTGTCAAACAGGCCGGCCTGGACAGGCCAGGCCTGGTTTTTGTCAGCCTAGCCTGGCATGTTGCCTGGCCTGCATAATAGACGGGCCTGGTCAGCCTGGCCTGTTGTGACTACAACGAAGCCCAGCCTGAGCCTGGATTTGTATCTTTAAAATGAACAGTATTTTTTATATTTTTTATTTTTTTGACGGGAAAAGGGGAATACATATATAAAATGAACAGAAATTAGTATCTAACCTCTTAATGGGACATCAAGAACTGAATCAATCACGAGCTCTGCAGCACCATCAAGTTTATTAAGCGTCAATAGAGTCTCTTCTTTAACCCCAAACTTCTTCCCAATCATCTCTAAAGTTTCATTCGGAGACACTTTGTGTGCATAATGAAAGACTTGGTTTCCATCCACAGCATCGCAGCTACAAGTAAGTGGGATCCACAGAGACACAATTTCAATATTATCACTATAATAATAACTACTATTATTATTAACGGCAGCGATCTCATCGGATGTAGTTAACGACGAGAATATATCCATGGCGATGCGGTCTAAACTCTCCCCTGTTTTTACTTTATAAAGCGGAATCTTATCAGATATTCCAGCACCATTTTTACAAGAACAAGTGAAGGGGATTTTGATAGTCTCGTTTTCCGACACTGATTTGCTTGGTGATGTTCCAATAGGTAGAGAATTAGCTCCCAGGAAATAATCGAAATCTGTTATTCCGAAAAGATCTGAGATTGTTAAAAGAGTGGTAGCTTTGGGTGATACATAACCAGCTAGAGATATACATTTGGAGGTGGATTTGCAGTCGAAACCGTCAGCGGATCTCACAGATGAAAATGTTAGAAGAGAGATAAGTAAGATGCATGAGAGGAATTCGCTCAGCATCTTGCTTCTGTTTTCTCTGTTTCTAAATCTATGAGTATTAGGTTGTTCAATTAATATTAGAAGAGTTAAGCGGATAGAAATTCAAAGACGCGGGAGAAAAGTATTGATGAGACAAAAGAGGGAAGCCGGGGAGCGACTGACTGTAGTAAAGTCGGCCCCAGTGGCGAATGTTGACAAAGGAAGACTTTGACTAAATAAACAGACGGGTCAGTTACGACAGGGCCGTCGTTCGACATCCACAATTAAATGAGACTCGACCACCTAGGAGGTAAAAAAATAAATAAAAATCTACGTTCTGAATTTAGACACTAATCCTTTCATGTAGAAATTGCTCAAACAGTTGTTGCTTCAGTTGAATTTTCATCACTTGAATTTGCCTCTGTATAACTGTATTCCGTGTGATTTCTAATATGGTCATTAAGTCGTGATGACTCATGTCTCATAAGAACAATTTATTCAAGCAGCGACGGACCCAGGAATTTATGTTTGGGTGAGCTAATTTTTTTTTCTCGAACTCTCAACTGTAAGAATGACAAATGCGGTAATATACTTAAAGCTAGTATCGGTATGCCACACGATCTGTTTTCCTTGGAGCATAAAGCTTTGAATCAATTTTTTTCACCTTTTAACTAATATTAGGAATAATTTGCGTATCGAAAATAATAATCTTGATTTATTTAGCGGCCGAAGGCCGCCCAATTTTTTTCTAGTTTTAAAGGTTATTATAGGTGTTGATGGTGGTTTTTAAACAAAGGGTAAACTCGTAAAACCCTAAAAATAACCTAATGTCACCAGTGACACATTTATTAGGACATGTAAGGCAGGTAATCAGTATTTAATAGGGGTATTTTTTCAAATTAGGGTTACAACGAACAAAACCCTAATTCACCTCCATGCAAATGGAAAATCATGCCAAGCCACATTTAGCCCGAGCTAGTTGCGCCATGCCAAACGCACTCGCCTTGGTCCTAGCTACGCTAGTCACGTCCACGTCAAGCCAAGCACTCACGGCTTGGCCCTAACGGCCACGCATGCCATTGGCACATTCCAACATGCTGCTCGGGTAGCTTTTCTACCAAGGCCACGGCCCTAACGGCCACGCATGCCCGTTGGCACATGCCAACATGCTCATTGGTAGCTTTTCCTACCAAGGCCACGACCCTAACGGCCACGCCCATTGGCACATGCCAACATGCTCATTGGTAGCTTTTCCTACCAAGGCCACGGCCCTAACGGCCACGCATTCCATTGGCACATGCCAACATGCTCATTGGTAGCTTTTCCTACCAAGGCCACGGCCCTAACGGCCACGCATGCCATTGGCACATGCCAACATGCTCACGGTAGCTTTTCCTACCAAGGCCACGCCCTAACGGCCACGCATGCCATTGGCACATGCCAACATGCTCATTTGGTAGCTTTTCCTACCAAGGCCACGGCCCTAACGGCCACGCATGCCACCACGCATGCCATTGGCACATGCCAACATGCTCGCTGGTAGCTTTTCCCACCAAGGCCACGGCCCTAACGGCCACGCATGCCATTTGCACATGCCAACATGCTCGCTGGTAGCTTTTCCTACCAAGGCCACGGCCCTAACGCCACGCATGCCATTGGCACATGCCAACATGCTCGCCGGGTAGCTTTTCCCACCAAGGCCACGGCCCTAACGGCCACACATGCCATTGGCACATGCTAACATGCTCGCGGGTAGCTTTTCCTACCAAGGCCACGACCCTAACAGCCACGCATGCCATTGGCACATGCCAACATGCTCGCTAAAGCTTTTCCCACCAAGGCCACGGCCCTAACGGCCACGCATGCCATTGGCACATGCCAACATGCTCGCTGGTAGCTTTTCCTACCAAGGCCACGGCCCTAATTTGGCCCACGCATGCCATTGGCACATGCCAACATGCTCCGGTAGCTTTTCCCACCAAGGCCACGGCCCTAACGGCCACGCATGCCATTGGCACATGCCAACATGCTGCCGGTATCTTTCCTACCAAGGCCACGGCTCTAACGGCCACGCATGCCATTGGCACATGCCAACACGCTCGTTCGGTAGCCTTCATCACCTAGTCGTGGCCTAATGCTTGCCGGGTAGCCTAACTTGCAAGCCGTGCAACCTAGGCCAATTCGACCGTACGCGCCACTGGCACACGCCAAAACACACGCTGGTAGCCTAATTTGCAAGCCATGCAACTTACCACCAAGGCATTCCGCACATGCCATTGGCACATGCCACACACGCCACTAGCAGCTCTGGCATTGCCACTTACACTCAACGTACAACCTACCACCAAGGCATTCCACACATGCCAATGGCACATGCCACACGCGCCACTAGCAGCGCCACTTGCACTCAAGGTGCAACCAACACTCGAGATATCAACACAAACTGGGGGATGCTTTCTGGGTTTTGGTTTGGCGGTCCACACTTGCATCGTACACTACGCTCACATTAAGAAAGCGTGAAAAGGAATAAAGCTGGTCAAATAAATGAGGAAATAATGGTGAAAACGTTTTCACCCATAAACACCTTGCGGTTACCACCTCCTCCCATTATTTCACCCTTTACTCTCTTCCTTCATGAGGCCGTGGTACATTTCAATCTCGACTTGTATAAATAGATCTTACCTATTTCCACCGGACAACAAGTCTCGGTCAGGAGAAAAATACTACACTCTCAGAAAAGGCAACTTTGCAAGCTCTCCAAAAAGCTTTCATCTCTTGCAAGCTTACGAAGCTTCCACTTTATGATACAAGTCGAGATACTACTCTCCTGCATTATTCTGGTCTCAACACCTTTCTTTGCTTCCCTCCCCAAATCAACCCTTCTCCTCCACTTTGGATCAAGCAAGTCTGGAACGGCCATTTCTTGGTTTAGGCCGGACTTGTACAGATTGATCTCTCGAATCTATAAAGTGCTCACATGCAGCACATTTGTTTAGGGTTTGAACCAGTTTCTCACTCACCTACCGAATTTACCGAAATCGGCAGAAATGATTTTTACCCATAAACAATTGGCGACCACAGCGGGAGGATTGATCTATCGGTTACAATACCAACTCCGACTCCTGATTTCGTTTCCCGAACGTCAAATCCCAACATGGTGGAACTCAGGTCCGGAGCGGCCGCCGAGAATACCAAAGATGTGAACGTATCCCTGATGTTAGCGTCTCTCCCAATAACGTTGTTGCATCACCTGCTGACTACGGTAACATCGAATGCACTCCCTCAAGTGTAACACCGCCAATCACCAGGGCAAGAGCCGCTGCCTCCTCTAGTGTCTCTGCACAACCCTCTAATCATGGCAACGAAAATATCTCTTCGGGTGTCACGCCACCAGTCACCAGGGCCAGAGCCGCCGCTACGACCCCAAATACTTCATCTAGCATGGCGCATCCAACCACAACTAAGGTTCCAACTACCCCGCCGACGGGACGAGAGACCGGAGGAACCAGAGGAAGTCGTCCTTATGTCACCATCGCCGATTTGATGGAACGACAAGAGACGCCGCGAGCCCAGACAGAGATATGGTTTCAACGCAGGAAGGAGGTACTCGTTTTCTCAAGACCGACAGAGCGACTACCACGTGAGTCGCGTCATCCGTGAGCCGTTTAGGAACGTCTCCAACAACCCCGACGCCAGCACCTCGGCAAAGAGCACGCCTCCACGGATGAGGAAACTCGCTTAGAATCCCGTTGGAAAGAAATCAGCCGCCCAACTTCGTCACGAGAGAAGATTTGGAACAACTTCTCCGCAAGCGAATCAAGAATGATGAGTTAGACGTGCATCATCACCAACCCCCCTACCCGTCAGAAATGCAGAGAATCCCTCTCCCAAGGGGGTACTCATCTCCTCAATTTACCATGTACGATGGTACCGGGAACGCACCTGAGCATGTCTCTCGTTTCCTAGACACCCTAGGTGAACATGAATATAATCACGTTCTTCGTTTACGGGAATTCTCAAAGTCGCATACTGGAAGGGCGTATACGTGGTACAACAGCATCCCACCGAACAGCGTTCCCAACCGGAGTGCATGGTCACTGCGTTTACAAGAAATACTTCTTCGTATCTGAACAAGTTACTTTCTCGCACCTCGGAAGAATGTACCGGTGGGATAACGAACATCCGAATGACTTCGTCAAAAGGTTCGGTGGTTCAAGCACTTGACTGTCACGACCCAAATGTGACCGAACAACAACTGGTGAACGCATGCATCAATGGTATGGTTCCAATTTACCGCGCCCTACTAGAAAACTTGCGCTTCCAAACGTTCTCCGAACTCCATGAAGCCGCCGAGACGATCTGGAATAACAAAGACCAAAGATTACTAGAAAGAGCTAGGCCAAATCGAACTGAAGACGCGCGAAACTCGCGGGAGCAGACGCCTCATCAGCAAACAATTTAATGCCGGCTCATCCTCCGTGAACATAGTAAACGAAAGGGGAAAGAGGAAAGCCCCAACTACGAGCCACCAGCCAAAACGTGAAGCGTCGTCGCAATGGGAACCCCCGCCACGAAAGACCCTCACTAAAACCCCCATGCAGCATCATGAGGCCGAGGGAAATACCTTTGATTTCCGTTTCCCATCGAAGAGGTGATTGACCTCCTAGAAGCCCGGGTTCAAGATGATATTATCGATCGCCACCTCTCGACGTCTACCAAGCGAGGCCGAGATGGCGAACCCTGGGTACTGCCACTACCAGGTTCGTTCACCACCCGACCAGCGATTGCAACATACTAAAGCAGATTTTCAAAGAAAAGATAGAAGCGGGAGGACTCCAACCAGGAGATGAAAGAGTGCATAGAGACCCACTCCCAATAAGAAACTGCGGATCCTCTGGGGACTCCGTACACGAGACTTTACAATCCATGATGCAACATGTCTGCGAAATTCTCTATCTTTCCAAGGTGCGGCGCCAAGATATTTTCAGACTCTCAATCGTGTTGTATCCGGCAAACGACTTTTCTCTCTCGGAAACCATGCCAAAGGCCCAAACTTTCCAAACAAGGCGGAACCAAAAGGAGAACCGGGGACCGCCGACCACATCCCGTTTAAGAGGTAACGAATTTAACGACACACTCATCGACACGCCCTCGACCACAACATCATTACTTTCAAGACACCGAAGGCAAATGGATTTACAAAACAAGACGCTACCTATTCCCCGTCTGTGATTAAAAGCTTGAGAGGAGAAACTTTGAACGCGCATGGCTACATCAACCTAGAGGTCAAAATAGGAGACGCTATAACGCATAGCAAGTTCCACATTGTCAAAGAACTAGATCATGACATGATATTGGGACGCTTATGGGTACTCGACAACAAAAAGAAATTGGATGTACACCCTCTGCCGACGTCCACAACCGAAGGAATTCCCAACAAATCATCCCACGGGTTGTCACATCAACGAGCTATTGAAGAAACCCAGACATCCGGAGAGGACCCGTTGGCGCTAGCTCATGGTTTTCAAATGCAAGTAAGTCTGGCCAAGCAACCTTTTCTGCAATCAGCTTTTCCTGGACTCGGCGCGATTACTAGCGCAAACGCCGTCAAAAAATGTGAATGTGGAGCTGGACCGTTTGAACACTTCGCAAGAAGCTTGGAAACTTCTATCGAAACCAACGAAGCCAAGGCTCAAACGGTTACACGACGCCCGAACCGTTCTCAATCGGAGATGTAGTGGTTAAGGAAAGATCGTTTCAAGTTGGGAGGATGACAAGAAATGGATTTGCCCAATGAAGGTGAAGGCGAGTCAGATCACAGTTGCGGATACCCTTTTGGGAGGATATTGCAAGCTCATCAATGAGACACACCGAAGGCGTGATAGTTCACTCGCGATGGCTCAGGAATCCAATCCCTAAAATGCTTTGTACTTCCCAATCACTCCCTTTTCAAGACTTCCTTTAACAATTCCTCTTAATAGATGTAATTCCCCAAGATGAATATACCGTTTGTATTTTTTCCTAGGGATTTCCTTTTGTCAAAAATAAATAAATAAATATATCTCTCTCCGAGCGAATCCTTCGTGATATCGGAGAGAAATACATCGAGAAAAACCCGAAGAAAACCATTGCAGAGCCATCATACCACAACCTCTTCAAAAAAAAAAAAAAAAAAAAAAATATACATGAAGCAAAATGTTGATTGATGAAGAAGAAGGAAAAGACGAGTTTACAAAAACAAAGGGACACCGGGGGAACCAAGCAGCTAATAGAAATGACAAAGGGGAAGAACTATCCCTCGAAGGACGGAGTACAAGTCCCTCGGTAAGACTATCTTCAAGCATTTTCCCCAAAGAATCCCTCGGGCAACAAAGGTTCCATTCAACGGTGTTAGCAACAGCAACCTCAACATCCCATCCCGAAGCAACCACGGCATCAACGGTGTCCTCCCCGACGGCCCGGTCCAAGATACACCACCATGACCCCTCCCGGTATCACCAACGACACCTTTGGGATCAACTTCGAGAGGGTGTCTCGTTTCCGTCATATGCTCCTTCGAAGGTTTTCTCAACGACACTTCGGAGAAAGTTTTTTGATTCATCCACATCGGGGTCAAGAATCATGGTGCTCTCCCCAAGACCACCACACGTTCACTTTTCCGACGCTTCAACCTAGAAACGATCCGATCCGCCCCATGCCCGGATCGAGGAAAGGCTTTGCCACACCGAAACCTTTCAACATGCCAAGACTCTTCCTTGTTCTCTCGCCCTCCTCCATGCTCACCGAACCCAAGAAAGTCCGAATATGCACTGTTTTTCGTGGGGATAGATGGAAGGGAGGTCCTTAATGATTTCACTAGCTTCGTGGAACGGAGATTCAGTCCCAACCAATGCCTCCTCAAAAGAAGAAGACCGATCTTCACCAAACCAAATCCTTCTCCGAAGAGTTAAAGGCGCAGCCATCCCTGGAGGGTCCCATCATACACTGCAAAAGATGGAAAAAATGACCCAGTTCTATCATATCTATGCACATGTAAAAGAGGATAACACGAGCAGAGAAGAATAAGAAAACATACCGGTATGATCTTCTTAGCCCGAATAACCCCGGTTGGGGTGCTTTTGCAAGAATTAGACCTCACGCCTTCACTTGGAGAACTTGGCTGGTTAGGAGATGATTCATCTCTGTGCGACATGACAAAGAGAGGAACTCGACAAGAAGAACCCTTTTCTCAAACGAGGAGACGATGCAATTATTTTTGGGTTAAATACGGAATCTTAAAAGGGAAAGGAAGCAATGAGGGACATAACGCTTCCAGATTTTAGCATGAATAATTCCCTAATTGAAGCCGCAAGTGAAGGAAAGCAAGATAAGAAAACTTTGATATCTTTAGAAACACCTACTCTCTCCTTGTTTACATCAGTCCCTCCAGCAAGCACGCACAGCTTCCCCACATTGCGCCGGTCCCACCAGCTAGCACGCTTAGTTTCCCAACTCATGCCAACTTCCCAACGTCGCCCAAGCTGCACCGGCCCCACCAATTGTGCCAGCCTCCCGATTTGTGCAAAACGCGCGGAGGCAAGGATTCCAAATCCTATTTATAAAAGGTCGACGAGCCTCCTCAATCCTCTTTACGGTTCTTGTTGATAGTTTGTCACCATCTTATGCTTACCTCGCAACAAAGCCCCTGTTCCGAGCTAAGCAGGGGACTTAATGTTGATGGTGGTTTTTAAACGAAGGGTAAACTCGTAAAACCCTAAAAATAACCTAATGTCACCAGTGACACATTTATTAGGACATTTAAGGCGGTGTAATCAGTATTTAATAGGGGGTATTTTTTCAAATTAGGGTTACAACGAACAAAACCCTAATTCACCTCCATGCCAAGCCACATTTAGCCCGAGCTAACTGCGCCATTCCAAACACACTCTGCCTTGGTCATAGCTACGCTAGTCACGTCACGCAAGCCAAGCACTCTTGCTTGGCCCTAACCACGCCATGCCAAAATGGCGCCGCGCCAGAAGCTTACAAACTATACAACCTAGGCCAAGACGGCCACGCATGCCATTGGCACATGCCAACATGCTCGCTGGTAGCTTTTCCTACCAAGGACACGGCCCTAACGGCCACGCATGCCATTGGCACATGTCAACATGCTCGCTGGTAGCTTTTCCTACCAAGGCCACGGCCCTAACGGCCACGCATGCCATTGGCACATGCCAACATGCTCGCTGGTAGCTTTTCCTACCAAGGACACGGCCCTAACGACCACGCATGCCATTGGCACATGTCAACATGCTCGCCGGTAGCTTTTCCTACCAAGGCCACGGCCCTAACAGCCACGCATGCCATTGGCACATGCCAACATGCTCATTGGTAGCTTTTCCTACCAAGGCCACGGCCCTAACGGCCACGCATGCCATTGGCACATGCCAACATGCTCGTTGGTAGCTTTTCCCACCAAGGCCATGACCCTAACGCCACGCATGCCATTGGCACATGCCAACATGCTCGCTGGTAGCTTTTCCTACCAAGGCCACGGCCCTAACGGCCACGCATGCCATTGGCACATGCCAACATGCTCGCTGGTAGCTTTTCACACCAAGGCCACGGCCCTAAAGGCCACGCATGCCATTGGCACATGCCAACATGCTCATCGGTAGCTTTTCCTACCAAGGCCACGGCTCTAACGGCCACGCATGCCATTGGCACATGCCAACACGCTCGCTGGTAGCCTTCATCACCTAGCCATGGCCCTAATGCGCGTTGGTAGCCTAACTTGCAAGCCGTGCAACCTAGGCCAATTCGACCGTACGCGCCACTGGCACACGCCAAAATACACGCTGGTAGCCTAATTTGCAAACCATGCAACCTACCACCAAGGCATTTCGCACATGCCATTGGCACATGCCACACACGCCACTAGCAGCTCTGGCATTGCCACTTACACTCAACGTACAACCTACCACCAAGGCATTCCACACATGCCAATGGCACATGCCATACGCGCCACTAAAAGCGCCACTGCACTCAAGGTGCAACCAACACTCGAGATATCAACACAACCGGGGATGCTTTCCGGGGTTTTGGTTTGGCGGTCACAGCTTGCGGCAGACACTACGCTCACATTAAGAAAGCGTGAAAAGGAATAAAGCGGTCAAATAAATGAGGAAATAATGGTGAAAACGTTTTCACCCATAAACACCTTGCGGTTACCACCTCCTCCCATTATTTCACCCTTTACTCTCTTCCTTAATGAGGCCAGGGTACGTTTCAATCTCGACTTGTATAAATAGGTCTTACCTATTTCCACCAGACGACAAGTCTTGGTCAGGAGAAAAATACTACACTCTCAGAAAAGGCAACTTTGCAAGCTCTCCAAAAAGCTTTCATCTCTTGCACGCTTACGAAGCTTTCCACTTTCTCGATACAAGTCGAGATACTACTCTCCCGTAATTATTCTGGTCTCAACTCCTTTCTTTGCTTCCCTCCCCAAATCAACCCTTCTCCTCCACTTTGTGACCGAAGCAAAACGGAATGGCCATTTCTTGGTTTAGGCCGGACTTGTACAGATTGATCTCTCGAATCTATAAAGTGCTCACGTGCAGCACATTTGTTTAGGGTTTGAACCAGTTTCTCACTCACCTACCGAATTTACCGAAATCGGCAGAAACGATTTTTACCCATAAACAACATGCTACATATTATGTCCAAAGATTTAAGGCATTTGTCCTTCAATAGCATATACACCATTTAATTTTGAACCACGAAGCATCTAGTAAATGGTTATTTGTAGAGTCCCTTTTATGTTTGTTTCTCTAAGTTTGTCCTTCAATAGCATGTACACCATTTAATTTTGAACCACAAAGCATCTAGTAAATGGTTATTTGCAAGAGTCCCTTTTATGTTTGTTTCTCTAAGTTTTTACGTATCATAATAGGTCTTTTACTTTGAATATCAATTTAAGTTAACTTGGATGAATGTAAATTTGTTACACTGGCAGGTTAATGTGAAATACTTTCGGCAACTCGGTTTCAGCTATAATTTTTTTTTTTCAAAATAGTTTTATGAACACAACTTCTAATAAGAGTTGTGTTCCGTATTTCAACTACACAAACCAGAGGTGGTGAAAGAATGTCTTTACGACATAACTAGGTGTTGTCCAACATAGTTCTACAACTCTAACAATTGTCGTTCAAATCTTATTCATAATAGTAATAAGAGTTGTTACAGATTTCTACAATACACATCCTAGGTTGTCTAAGATAGTTCTTCAACTTATACAAGTGTTGTCTTACATATTTCTACAATACACATCCTAGGTTGTCTAAGATAGTCCTTCAACTTGTACAAGTGTTTTGTTACATATTTCTACGATACGCATCCTTTGTTGTATAAAATAGTCCTACAACACAAGCAAGAGTTGTGTTAGGCTTTCAAAAAAATCGAAGAGAATCACAACTTTGGCAAAATATTGTCAAAGCATGAATCACATCACCCTTTACAACACTTAGTCAAGTATTGTAGAAAATCTTGGACTTTCTACAATACCCCACCTACACAGTACACAAAAAAGCGTTGTAGTAGGGGTACCACAACCCTAATATAGTGTTGTAAATGATGATTTTTCCCGTAGTGGTATAAGGCAGTCATACTAATGGACGGATACTCGGAGTACAATCAAATCCCATTGGCCCCTGAGGATCAAGAACATACGCAATTCTTCACACCTAGAGGACTTTATTGTTACACCAAAATGCCATTTGGATTGAGAAATGCGGGCGCTACTTACCAAAGGTTAGTGGAGGACATGTTTGAAGACAAGATTCATCACACCATCAAAGTCTACGTGGACGACATGTTGGTAAAGAGCAAGATAACATCAAGCCACCTAGGCGACCTACGCGATATTTTTCAAACTATGAGGAAATATAAGATGCGAGTTAACCCTGCTAAATGTACTTTTTGGGTCACTTCGAGTAAATTTTTGGGTTACATAATTACGGACGAAGGCATAGAAGTGGATCATGAGAAGATTATGGCTGTGGTAGAAATGCCATCTCCAATGACAGTGAAAGACGTACAAAGACTAAACGGCAACTTAGCCGCACTCCGGCGATTCATTTCTCGATCTTCCGACAAATGCAAAGACTTCTTCGGGACACTCCGAAAAAGGGAAAAGTTCAGGTGGAGCGAGGAATGTGAAGAAGCGTTTCAAAAAATAAAACAACACCTAGCGAGCTTGCCTGTTCTACAACGACCCGAGCCCGATGGAGTGCTTACCTTATACCTCGGGGCAACGGGTTATGCAATAAGTGCGGTCCTGGTTAAAAATGTTGGGACAGAAGAGAATCCTATATACTTCATAAGCAAGACCATGAATCCAGCCGAGAAGAATTACACTAGGATCGAGAAACTAATTCTCGCTTTGGTATGGGCGACACAAAAGCTACGAACGTACTTTCAGAATCATAAGATCCGTGTACTTACAAAGTCATCCATAGAATCAGTACTCGATAACTCTTCAATATCGGGACGGATATCTAAATGGAGTGCTCAAATTAAGCAGTTCAACGTCTTTTACGAAATGAGGACAGTAGTCAATGCGCAGGCAGTGGCAGACTTCTTGGTCGATTTTCCTTTGGACGAGGAGGATGTGATCGAGGATATCCCGGGCATGGAGGAAGACAGATAATTCGTCGGATCTCCTCGATACATGTGACCCGACAAAGTGGGAAGTATTTGTAGATGGGTCGTCCAACAAAGATGGGTCCGGCTTAGGACTAGTCTTCACTACGCCGAATGGGAAGAAGATGGTTCACTCGTTTAGGCTCGAATTTAAGGCAACAAACAATGTTACCGAGTATGAGGCGGTAATACATGCCCTGCGAATGATAGTCGAAATGGGAATCCACGATGTAAGGCTCACTAGTGACTCTCAACTAGTCATTAGAAAAGTCAATGGACAGTACGCCATACATGACCCGGTTTTGTAGAAGTTGATGAGTGCCAAATAGTGCATATTTATACACCTTTTTATTGGCATTTTACTCATCTTTTGTGCTCAAGAATCAGATATTATCCCAGATTCTGTGTTTTCTTTGTTTTCAAGAATAAATATTTGTATTAATTAATTTTGTGTTTTTAGGTAATAAATAAAGCTCGGAGAATATGAGGAGCCAAGGAGCGAAGAATTGAGTCGAGCATCTATGGAGCAGATAGCCAAAGCCCGCGCGCGAATCAGTTGCAACCCAACAAGGAAGACATGGGCTAGAGCTACCCACGACCCGGATCCGAGCTCCGCCACTCGAGCCGTCAAGATCTCGCATGGCTACATCCAACGGCCGCTCCATCGCTTACATCTATATCTCGATGATCCCGTGCAACACGAGATCACTCCAAAAACCGGCTACCTCTCTCAGCCGTTCAGATCGCACCCGCTCCATCCAACGCTCGCTAGGCTAGTCTCATCATTCCCCTGATGCACCCGCTCAACACCACAACAACCTATACCTATACCCCCATCGCACCCATTCCTCTCTTCTTCTTTCTCTTTCTTTTTCTCTGAAACCCTCTGCAAGAACCATTCCCCCATCACCCGACCACCTCTGCAGAGCCGCTCCACCTCCATCTCCTCCACCATCTCGTCTGACACCACCTCCATCTCCTCCACCATCTCGTCTGACACCACCTCCATCAACAACTCTGTCAGCTACACCATCTCTGCCCTCACCACCTCTCTAGAGCTAGTTTTCTCTCCTTAGCTTCTCTTAACCTTAGAAGCTAACCTAGAGAAAACTAGAGCTAGGGTTAGCCACAACCGACGCATGGAGTTCTCTCGAGGCGATTGGACGGAAGAGGAAGGCGAATCGAGTATGGGCTGCAATGTTTTTCAATTAATTTCATTTTATAATGAATTAGGGTTAGGGTTTTATTTGCATGTATAAATAGAGATGATTTGTGTTTGTTTATGGGCACGCCTGGATTAGCTTGATCTTTGTCAATTAGGTTTAATTTGTGTTTTTCATGTTTTAATTTAGTGCTAGGGTTTCTTTGAAACCCTAACTCCATGATTTGTGTTTTTAACTTTGTTGAATTATCTTGAATGCTTAAAATTACAATTATGTTTTCAATTACAAATACCCAATGCTCTTCTCTCACAAAGTGTATACCAACGCCATGGATACTTGTAGTTAGGTCACAATTGTGTTGAGTGTATTGCAGCTCAACCTTAGATACAAATGCTGATTCCCTTGACTAGTTGTACTAAATTAGACAACTAGTGCTCTGGGTCAGCACTTTAGCTGTTAATTGAGGCATTACAGGGAGAAACACCTTAGATAGGTGGTGGGTTTGACACCCGCCCTTATCATCACGGGGGCAAGAAAGTCTCAACTCGGTTGAGCACACAAGAGGAGCTAGAGGTGAATTTGACCACCCCAAAGACACATTTGTTTTCACCGTTATACCTTAGTTTAGGTTTATTCCACTCAATCTTAGCCGTTTCGGCAAAAACCATCTGTTGTCCTTTGTTACTCCACTTTGAATTTCAGTTTAAGCAAGCCTTAGATCACTAGAGCACCACAAGTCTCGTGGTTCGACTCGTACGTGCCTGGATTCTACAACCAGACACCGTGCACTTGCTGCGTATCACCGTAGGCCATTAAATTTACCCATCTTTCGGGCCTACCAAGTTTTTGCGCCATTTGCTCGGGACTTGGCGCGTGCCCCGTTGTTCAATTGCTTGCTTTACCGATTTTCACCCGTATATACTCAATTTGTTTTTTTTTGGCCTGTTTTTGCTATTTTTAGTCCTGTTGTTAGTATAATTTAGCATATTAGTGTAATTAGTCACTTGTTCTCTTTTGTTAGCCTAACTTAACTGTCATTTTTTTGCGCCTCTATATTATTGCATCATCCATCTGTGTTAGTGTAACTTAGTTAATTTGTCTTGCATCTTCTTGTTAGTGCATCAATACCTTAGTAGTGCAACTTAGTTACAATCATATTTTTGTTAAATGTAGTAAACTCATATTTGATCATCTTCATCCATATCGGTGCATATATGTAATATAGTAGCATCATTTGTAAGCTCATTTGTGTTTATCTCATTTGTGCTTAGCTCAAGTCACCGACACGGTGTAGCACCCTTGTTCATTTTAATTTGTGTCATATCAGCATAAAACATATTGGCATTTCTCATCCATCAAGAGCCCCCGTGATTAGCTCAAACACACTCTATTGAACCGAGCATTTATGAATCTCATTCTCGCCCGAGTTGTAACTCAGAGAGCGGTTGAAGCATCTCATCTATGTCAGAGTAGTCATAGCTAATTTTGTTCAAATCAGTGCATATCTCTTTGTCATTGCTTTAAACGTTGCAAGTCCGAGCACCGAAGCTAGCCGTGGGTTATGGTGTACTGCTATGCTACTTGGCTGCTGCTGTCGCCGAGCAAGCCAAAGGAAGGGAGACCAAGGAAAGGCCCGGATCTTGAGCATGTCTTCTTTGTGCAACCTGTTGTCGAACCAACCCAGTGCAGTACTTGCCGTGCTTGCTGCGCGGTTGAGCTATTGAGCGCCGAGCTGCTAAGCAACCAAAGAAAGGGGAGGCAGGGAGCGGAATAACACAGCCATTGTGGCTAAACCGGTTGGTCAATTTTTGTTATACTCTATACCTGCATGTTCTGTGTGCAAGCAGAGTACAACCCTGAATGTATGCTAAAACCTTGAATGATTGAATGAATGAAAGCATGTATGATTGGATGAATGACAAAGATGATATACGCCGCCCGAGCTCCACCAAGGCTGTTGAGCCTCAACTGCAAACTTTGTTGAGACTCTGTTGACTTGAGTTGTGTGTAACCCTGAGACCTTGAGTGAGCTAGAGGTTGCAAACCTTAGTGCCATCAACCCTGAGTTACTTTTTAACCCATTTGGCATACCCTGAGCTCTGACCTGTGCAAGCCTTGTGTGCCATTACCTTGCTTGAGCATAGCGTGTATCACCCTTGCATGAATCCCTTGGCATGAATGTATGAAAACAAGTATGCTGTGAACCCTTGAGTTGTAGTTAAGCTTTGTGGTCGTGTTGCAACTTGGCTAGCCAAGTCAAGATCTCGCCCTGTGATAACCTGCCAGACTCACCGCAACTCGTCACAGAGTTGCCAACTCGCACCAATGAGACCACTCGTAGCTGCAGGATGTAAGCATTTCTTGAATAGACCAAGGTTGAGACCAAGCCCTTAAACATATACCAAGGTTGTGATCAACCCTTAGCTGACTGTGCACTGAGCATCTTGTAACTCTGTATTGCTTTGCCTTGCAAGCCCCACAAGCCTGCAGGCTTAAGCCATCGAGCAATTTATGCATGCTTGACTCCATATTCGTGCTTGCCGGAGCAGACCTGCAAACCATTGAGCCCTGTATTGCCATTTGCTTTGCCTTGCTGAGCCCTGTATTGCCATTTGCTTTGCCTTGCTGAGCCCTGTATTGCCATTTGTAAACCTTGCTAAGCATTTTGGCGACCGTTTGTGTGCCTGTATTGCCTTGCCCTGTATTGCTCAGCATCTAAGCATTTAAGTGTACTTGCTTTGCCATCTGTACTGCCTTGCTGAACCCTGTACTTGCTTCTCCTTGCTAGCCCCTGAGCTTAGCTGCAAACCCCTGGGCATTTGTCTTCTGTGTTGCTTTGCCTTGTGTGGCCTGAGCATTTTTGTGTGGCCTGTGCATTCACTAAACCTGGGCTCTGTACCCAAACAAAGCCCACATAACCAACTTCAGGCCACCTCACTTAGCCTTCATCTGCTGGCCGACCGACCACTTGGTCGATCCCACATAAACCAAAACTTTCAGCCCACACCGCTGGATTAATCGAACTGGCTCTACACACAATCTTCACCATATAACTTGGCTCGCATAGCTGGGCCATTCAAAGAACCTCGGGCTAGCTAAACCCACATCTCATTAATGACATCACCGGGCTAATCGAACCCAACCCGGGCTTAACTCAAACTCAGCCCACATATCGGGCCATCAATCTGGGCTTGCACTCGCACAACGAAGCCCACAATCAAAGCTGAGCTTTGCACCCACCTGAGCCCACATAACTTGGCCTATCTAGCTGGGTCCAAAGGAAGACTAAGCTACACACCTGGGATGTGCAACCAAGCTGGGCCAGACTTTCCCAACAAACCAAAATCCCAATAAACCAAATCAGCCAATTTAAACCAAATTTTCCCACAAAAACCAAACAATCAGCCCACACAAACCAAATTCCCACATAAACTAAATCCCATTTTCATGTTGATGTTTCTGTACATTATTTTTTGGGTTAACCCTCAACTTTTTAGGACTTGTTAAATTTTCTTTTCTTGAATCGGTTGAGTCTTCTTGTGCATTTTTTTTGTGCTAATCCGATATAATCACCACTGAGAATGTTGGATTTTGCCTTGACGAATGAAGCTCAACCTTGCTCCCGCCGACATCCGGTAATCTCTTCCCTTTTCTCTTATCAGCATAGTTCTCTCGGTATGTGACTGTTTAAATTTTTTCTATATGTTGACACATTGAGGACAATGTTTGATTTAGGTTTGGGGGTGCATTTGCATTTAGAGTTTTTAGTTTTTATTTTGCATTTAGAGTTTTTAGTCTTTTATTTTACCTTTTATTTTCAAAAAAAAAAAAAAAAAAAAAAAAAAAAAAAAAAAAAAAAAAAAAATCATAACTCTTTTGTAAAAACCTCCAACTTTAGAGATTTTAGAGTCACTAGCATGCTTTTAGCTATGTTTACATAGAGAATCGACCGAAATAACAGAAATTGGAAGTACTAGGAGAACACAATCGGGTTCCTTAGTTGATTAGAGCGTTAAAGTTGGATTTAACCATACCGGAGGGCGAATTAGGTCTTTGTTTAGATATTCGGTAGTAGAATTGTGATCACCCATAGTGGAGACTACCCAATTTACATCAAGTGAGGCACCAATCTTCAAATTTTTGCAACTTTCTAGAAAAGTCGTTAGAGTGTGTGTCACCTTACGTAAATTAGGGTAGGAATGGTGAGCTACCCAACTTCGCACCATTTTCAAGACTACTTTTGATCTCTTGAGTGCTAGTTTTTGTCAATCATGAGGGTGACGTCTAAAGATGAAAACTCCTTCTAAATACCGATTTGTAGTTAGCATCATTCTCTCTCTCAATCAAGCAAGACCCATAGAAACACATCATCATCAAAGAACCCGGAGAGCGAGAATCAGAATATTGAAAGAAAAATTGATATAGTCCAAGGTTTATGTGCAACAAAGAAAAGAAAATATGATGAGAATTAATAAAATTTATAAAATCAAGACAATACAAGTTGTGGAAAAATTGAGTGATAAAGTCCTTTGTCCATGGAGTTAGTTGTTTCACTATTTGTATTTTTATTTTTATTTTCACTTGTTAGAATAAAAAAAAAAAAAAAAAAAAAAAATCAATCAAAAAAAAAAAAAAAAAAAAAAAAAAAAAATCAAAAAAATATTGTAGTTTATTTTCTTATTTTTGCTACCACCATGGTAAAGAAGAGTTTAAAAAGAAAAATCCAAACAACAAGGAATTTGAGTAGAAAAGTTAAAAATTGTCAAGTTTTGTGAAGTTTAGAAGTTCGTCATCAACATTTGAAGACCAAGACCGAAGATTGAAGACGTTTCTATGGTTTCTTATGAGAGAGTGATATTAATTGCCGATCGGGTGAGAAGTGAGTGAGTACTCCCACCCCTTGCTAATGGTTGATTTTCCTTCTTAGAGATCATTAGAAAAGATTCTTTTTGTCCACACTTTTGTGGAGTCTCCGATTTATTTTTAAGGTTATCCTTCTTACCTACAACGTGTGCAGGATTTTCTCTTTACTCCCGCCCGCACACATGAGAGACTAAAAAGCGATCTTTTTGAGTGCAATTATCATAAAACCCTAATGGTGAGGCGAAGTCGAGGCTTATGATCACAATCGAATCCGAATTCTTTCATATGGTATGGTTACTTCTCGCTCAAAGACTTAAGGATGAGAATGCGTTCTTCGATAGTTCTAACTTCGTTACTAGCATGCAGAAACTCTATGTCCTCATAGCTTCTTGGAGGCTTGAGACTCTTTTACACTCGAAGTTGGAGAAGGTTTTGTGGGTACACCTCTTGTAAACCCTCACGAGACTACAACTCGTCCACTAGGGACACCTAGGGGTTTAAAGGCTTAGTGCATACGCTAAATGCATTCGAGAGACCTACGACAGTGGTATAGTTAGGATTTCTTATTTTCTGTTTCACTTGAGGACAAGTAAAATTCAGGTTTGGGGGTATTTGATGAGTGCCAAATAGTGCATATTTATACACCTTTTTATTGGCATTTTACTCATCTTTTGTGCTCAAGAATCAGATATTATCCCAGATTCTGTGTTTTCTTTGTTTTCAAGAATAAATATTTGTATTAATTAATTTTGTGTTTTTAGGTAATAAATAAAGCTCGGAGAATCCGAGGAGCCAAGGAGCGAAGAATTGGAGTCGAGCATCTATGGAGCAGAGATAGCCAAAGCCGCACGCGAATCGGTTGCAACCCAACAAGGAAGACATGGGCTAGAGCTACCCACGACCCGGATCCGAGCCCGCTCACTCTGAGCCGTCAAGATCTCGCATGGCTACATCCAACGGTCGCTCCATCGCTTACATCTATATCTCGATGATCCCGTGCAACACGAGATCACTCCAAAAACCGGCTACCTCTCTCAGCCGTTCAGATCGCACCCGCTCCATCCAACGCTCGCTAGGCTAGTCTCATCATTCCCCTGATGCACCCGCTCAACACCACAACAACCTATACCTATACCCCCATCGACAGACCCATTCCTCTCTTCTTCTTTCTCTTTCTTTTCTCTCGAAACCCTCCGCAAGAACCATTCCCCATCACCCGACCACCTCTGCGCAGAGCCGCTCCACCTCCATCTCCTCCACCATCTCGTCTGACACCACCTCCATCTCCTCCACCATCTCGTCTGACACCACCTCCATCAACAACTCTGTCAGCTACACCATCTCTGCCCTCACCACCTCTCTAGAGCTAGTTTTCTCTCCCTTAGCTTCTCTTAACCTTAGAAGCTAACCTAGAGAAAACTAGAGCTAGGGTTAGCCACAACCGACGCATGGAGTTCTCTGAGGCGATTGGACAGAAGAGGAAGGCGAATCGTAGTATGGGCTGCTAATGTTTTTCAATTAATTTCATTTTATAATGAATTAGGGTTAGGGTTTTATTTGCATGTATAAATAGAGATGATTTGTGTTTGTTTGCGGGCACGCCTGGATTAGCCAGTGCTGTCAATTAGGTTTAATTTGTGTTTTTCATGTTTTAATTTAGTGCTAGGGTTTCACTGAAACCCTAACTCCATGACTGTGTTTTTAACTTTGTTGAATTATCTTGAATGCTTAAAATTACAATTATGTTTTCAATTACAAATACCCAATGCTCTTCTCTCACAGTGTATACCAACGCCATGGATACACTGTAGTTAGGTCACAATTGTGTTGAGTGTATTGCAGCTCAACCTTAGATACAAATGCTGATTCCCTTGACTAGTTGTACTAAATTAGACAACTAGTGCTCTGGGTCAGCACTTTAGCTGTTAATTGAGGCATTACAGGGAGAAACACCTTAGATAGGTGGTGGGTTTGACACCCTGCCCTTATCAGTCACAGGGCAAGAAAGTCTCAACTCAGTTGAGCACACAGTAGGAGCTAGAGGTGAATTTGACCACCCCAGCACACATTTTTGTTTTCACTGTTATACCTTAGTTTAGGTTTATTCCACTCAATCTTAGCCGTTTCGGCAAAAACCATCTGTTGTCACTGTTACTCCACTTTGAATTTCAGTTTAAGCAAGCCTTAGATCACTAGAGCACCACAAGTCTCTGTGGTTCGACTCGTACGTGCCCAGTTCTACAACCAGACACCGTGCACTTGCGGTATCACCGTAGGCCATTAAATTTACCCATCTTTCGGGCCTACCAGAAGTATTGGGAACTTGCCCAATTTTACATCGGCCAAATACCAAACATTAAGTTCCGACACATTTGCAGAAAAGATAATTGCCACTCGATGCACTGGCCTACATTGCTTCGATGCTAACAGACCCGAGCGTGGAAGGTATTCGAATAATGCGAATTTTAACGCCATATATACCCGAACCAATGGACCTCAAGGCATATGTAGCATTTGCCCCGGCCGATAGATATGAAGCTGGGGATTGGCGTAAGCCCATTCACCAATACTTGGAAACAGCGGCGTACGAGTTGCGAGTTGGAGTCTTATACATAAAATCCTATTTAGGACCATTATTGAGATGCTTAAGCAAAGAAGAGGGGCACACGATCTTGAATGAATTGCATTACGGGGCAGCGGGCAATCATAGCTCGGGGAGGAGCCTGGCAGCCCGAGCAAAGACCATGGGATAATTTTGGCCTTATATGAATGAAGATGCTAAGCACATGGCTTTAATCTGCGATGAGTGCCAGAAGTTTGGTAAGAAGATACATGCACCAGCAGTCACCCTGGACTCAGTTATTAGCCCATGTCCATTTGCCAAATGGGGAATCGATATCGTGGGGCCATTACATGTCGGGTCGAGACAAAGAAAATACTTGATAGTGGCCACGGACTACTTCACCAAATGGGTAGAAGCGGCACCCCTGAGACATATTCGAGACAAGGACGTATTCCGTTTCATCTGGGAACACATTATCTGCCGTTTCGATGTACCAGCTGCAATCGTCTCGGACAATGGGAAATAATTGCAGGGAAAAAATATCGACCTATTATTCAACACTTACAACATTCGAAAGAGCAAGGCAACACCCATTTACCCACAAAGTAATGGGTAGGCAGAGATTACAAATAAAACCATAGCTGACAACTTAAAAAAAAAGTTGGACGAGAATATGGAGAATGGTGTGAGGAGCTCTACAACGTTCTATGGGCATACATGACTACACGAAGAGACGCCACTGGTCTATCACCTTTTATGCTAACGTACGGTATCGAAGCTATTCTCCATACAGAAGCAATGATACCTACAACAAGAACTGAGGCTTGGAGACGAAACATCTTGGCAGACCTGATCTTGGCCAAGCTTGACGATTTAGAAGAAACTAGAGAGATGACCCTATAAAAAATGGAAAACTATCAAAGACGATTACAGCGTGAATATAACTAGCCAGTCCGGCCGAGAGAATTCAGCCTGGGCAGTTAGTGCTGAAAGAACTACCCAGTTATGAACGTGACAAGAAGGGAGGAAAATTAGCGGCGCGATGGGGCGGACCATACACGATTGTGGAAAAGGTGGGAGAAGGGGCATATAAGATATTGAAACTGGACGGAACACCCGAACCGCGGCCGTGGAACACTATACACCTAAAGCTGTATCACCCATGAGCGGTGTGAAAACAGGTATGATATCTTGTCATTCGTATCCTTAAAAATCCACGTGGGGTAGGAACTATGACAATTGCGTCTAATGGTCATTCGTACTGGGGGCGACGGCAGTGTGCAAGTGTCGAGGTGACTTACACTCGAATGGGCATTCGTACTTGGGGCGACGACAGTGTGCAAGTGCCGAGGTGCGTTACACTCGACGGGCTATTAGAACTCGGGGCGGTGGCAGTGTGCAAGTGCCGATGTAGTCTATGGGCTCTGGTGGTTGGAAACCAGCGGAAGATTGTCGGGGCATGAGTACTCGAAAATCGAGCATACAACATTGCTCCCATCGCAAGTGGCCGAAATAAATTGCCTAAGGTAGCTAATTGATAGCTCCTTGGGGATATCGAGCCAATAAAGCTTAGGAAAGACCAATACCCTACCACTAGATAGAAATGACGGTGATGAGATACCTCAATCGGGACATGGCATTGGGCCCGATGACCCTCCCTGTTGAGTGTATTTGACAGAAATGGAATTTATACTAACACGCTAACACACTTTGTTGCAGAGAACAACAGATTCAACATTAATAAACAACCAAAATATGAACACAACGTCATAAGGGAGAATGTCAAGTAACAAGAAAACAACCGATTGGCGACGCAACACCCCATAAAACAAAGAGTAAGGAGAGAAAATAAAGGTGTTCAAACGAATTACAGCCCAACATAAGGAGAAGAATAGTGGCGCAACACTACAAAAGGTCCATCTATGCCTTTTGAGGAACTGATCCTGAACCAGCCTTTTTCGCAGCAGCATCGGCTCGCTTTTTATCCATCACCGCTTTAACACCTTCATTCACTTTAACAATCAGCTCGGAATTGAACCTCTCATTCTCAGCAGCGAGATTCTGAGTCAACTGAGTCAATGCCTCCTTAGCAGTGGCTACTTGCCCAAGCAGTTGGGCCTCCCTTGCCTTCAGTCGGACATTATCCTCCTCCAACAACTTCACTTTCTCTTGCTCGGCTGTAGGGGCAAAGATACCGATTAGAATTAAGACAGGGCAAGCAAAACAAAGGAACGACTACAACCAAAACATATTACACACAATAACACCTTCAAGCAATGGAAACACTTCTTTCATATTATCCTAGGACTTAAGTAAACTACACTCAAGGACCGATATTTTTGTTGTTAGCTCGTTGTACTGATGCTCATTGAACTCGTTGTTGGGGAAGTGCTTCTTATGATCGTGCCAATCAACCTTTTGTCGATCATGTCTCAGTCGCAAACACGACATCTCAGTTTGAAGCCACTCTAACTCTTGGGATAGCTTCTCGAGTTGTCTGAGCTTTTCTTTCAACTCTTGATTAGACAGCTCGGCAGTATCTCTTTCCTTCAAAAGCCTCTTACGATCGACGTGCATATCCCTAAGTTGATTCCTGAACTTCTTACATTGAATCTCCAAGTTATCGGCTAACAACGTCTTATCGGCAGCAATCCCTTGGAACCGAGATAAGCTTGCTCGGAGATTATCCATCTCATCAGGCACATACTCAAATCTTTGAAACCGTTCTAACTCATCTCTTGTCGATTTATCTTGTCATCCTTATTCACAATTCTTTGAAGTAGATTCTTAACATGATCCAGTTCAAGGTCTAGTTTTCTCTTGAACAAACACTACTCTGAAGTGGCGTCAGCATCGATACTAGACATCTTGGCTAAGAAGATAATACTACGCTTAAGATATTGGCACTACAGAATCAATCACGAAGATGTGGGTTTCAAGCAAATACCTTGGGTATCGGCCAATCGTTTCTCAAGATATCGGACCCGTCCTTGCTCACGTTGCAATTGAAGACGAAGATTCTCCTTCTCCACTAACTCTCTCCGACGAATAGCTGCATCCAGCAACTCCTTGTTGACCGCCTGGGAATATTGTAAACATTAGTGATCATTTCACTCTACAAACATAGGAATAAACAAAACAACTTACAATTCGATCAAATGTTCCCTTTAGACCAGCAGAGTACAAAGCCACGGAACTGATCATCGGACAAGGAGCCAAAGTCGGGAGAAAGGAGAGCCCCTAAAGAATTGCAAATAGGGCCTGAGACAGTAAAGGAGGTGGTGCTGCCCGAGTTAGGAACCACAGGAGAAATAGGCTCAAGGAACTCGTTCCCACAAGTAATAATCTCTTCGCCGCGGGTAACCACACTATTACCACCATCACCTGACTTCTTCATTTGCTTCGGCTCCTCTTCATTACCATCGGACCTTTCCTCTCCATCAAAAAGATCTTCATCATCATCACCTTCAGACTCAAGATACACAACACCATCAGCAAGAACAATCCCTTTACCAGCTGACTGCTGGGGCACAATTTTTCCCGGGGCAGACAACTCGCCCTTGGTCTCCTTACCCTTACCCAAGGATTTACTACCTACAATGGCAGAAGAAAAATCAGCGGTTTTCTGAGGCGACTTCCCTATGAAATGAGATAAAGGAATCCGATCCTCTGGGTCCTCACCATCACCAAGAATTATACCTCCAGCTCCACTCTTCTCAACCTTTGACCTCTGCACATGAGCCTTCGTCAGATACATTCAAGGCAACAAATAGGGGCAAGTACATGTACAACAAACAAAGCAGTATATTTGTTACCTTCACTGTCTCCTCCTCGGCCCCTATGCTAGAACCTCTTTTGCGAGGAACGAGAACTTAAATTTGGGCGGTTTGGGACTTGAACTACAAAAAGCAGGCAAAATTAGAACATTGCTGAAAACATGAGCCGACAACGACCAAAACGGAGGAACTTACCCGATCGACATTGACGACCCAGAAAGGATAGGGCTCGGCCGGAGGAGAAAACTTGCCGCTATAAAGAGGACCGTAGATGCCCAACGGAACTCGATCCCAAGCCACGTCACTGGTATGACGAGCATGCTTGTTAGTCGTCTTAGTAATCTTCCCCTCGGAATCCTCGTCCAAAAGAAGCTTCTTAAAGCCCTCGGGGATGACCTTGTTGCGGTGACGGCTAGCAGCAAAACCAGCAAGGTCTGCATTAGTAGAAGTCCCACTCCGGCAGTTAGCAGCAAAACTGGAAGGAATATAATCATCCGCTTGGGAAGGATCATAGGTCGACCAAGTAGTAGGAGTACAGCTGCCTAGACTTCTCCTTTCGAACTCATTTATGATGCGGAAAGTATTACCATTCCACTGAGCCAAGTCTCGATGAGGACGAATCTTGGAGAGGGCCTCATACATAAAGTGGCGACTTGGGTCATACATAGGAAAGTGCAACCCGAGCTCTAGCTGAACATTGGTAATGACGGTCGCCTCGGGCGAGTGGGAGAAGCTGGTGACATCACTTTCTCTTCAAAACTCCTTTCTGGCCCGATAAGAGAGTAACCTTGTAATCATGAAGATTGAAGTCATCCTTCAATTGTTGAATGAACTGTTCGTCCGTCAAATCTCTGCCGGCATTCTTATCATTACTACATAAAAATGAAGGAGAACCATCAGATAAATGAGAGTTCAGGGCGCGGGAATCATGATGGGAATGACTATCAATAATAAATAAAGAATCGAGAGGAGCACCATCGTCTTCAGAAAAGGTATAACTTACGCACCTTTTTTCTATCATAGAAGGAGTTGAAGAAGCAGAAGCCATTAAAGGAGCAGAAAAGGTAGAACTCAAACTGAAATAAATGAAGATGAACAGCGAGAACACAGTGACGGCAGCAACAGAAGATCAGCAAAAGCCGAAAAGGATTGAGGTCTCTCGGAAAGATCATAGGGAAAGAAGACGTCAGAACAACGGTAAGAAGAGAGAGAATGTTATTGGGGAAAAAGAAGGCGGAATGAGAAACTAAGGGTTTAAGGGAAGGATTTATACCCCTGGAAATTATAACCGACGGAAGAGATAACCGGTCATAAAGACGAGCAGGAGTGGGGAACAGCATGGCGCAGAATACGGCAGGGAAAAGTTCGTGGAAACCGAAGCAGTTTCTTCCCTCGTGTCGATCGCACGAGTGAAAGAAGGGGCATAAGTGTATGTGTAAATAATCCACAGATACAGGTGGAGAAATCCTAGGAGGCGAGACACTACTTGCAGAAGAAGAGTGAAGCACTGAATCCTACCACTCAGCCTTGGCGGGAGAAAAGAGATACGAAGTGAACTCGTGAAATGAACGGACATGACAGCCATCAGGTACATCGGCAATAAATGCACTGACTAAGTGGTTGGGAAGATAAGGACAACTCAGTCAAAGTAAAACTCGGCTAAGAGTATCACTAGCGACATCGGCAGTATTCTCCAAAGACATTGACATCGGGTGAAGAGGCGACACGAGGAAACATCACCAAGCTCGGCCTAGTACATCGGGTGGGCATTAACCAGAGCTGAAGATAATATCAAGGAAGATACACCGCGACACACACTGTAACTCGGATGTATTAACACTTGCGGCTATAAATAGAGAGCTTTGTAGAGAGTGAAAGGGGGGCATTGAGTAAGGGAGAGAGAACACCAAGAACTTGTAAGTGAGGAAGAGAGAACTTGTGAACTAGAAACACCCTTGTAACTCCAATTCAAGTAATAAGATCATCAATCCTTCACCCCGTGGACGTAGGTAATCATAGCGAACCATGTATACCTTGTGTTCTTGTACATCTCTTGCTTGTTTACTTTCTTGTGTGTACGTTTATATTTCTTGGATGTAGAAGTAGGATTTTACACATCTACAGTATTACAATCTTTGTGCAAGTAGAAATATCTATTTACCAATAGGATTAGACGGAAATTTCTTAGGATGAGTTACAAGCATCAAATGAGTCAATACCCCCCGGGTAAAGTTAAGTAGAGTTGCACAAATGTAGCATGGATTTTAACTAGTATCACAAAATAATGCAAGTGTTCCTACCTTTTAACTGCAGGATTCTGTTTTTGATGTTCCACCTGAGATCCCAATGATCATGAACACTCTTGAGGGACCAGTATACCCATCCAAATGAAGCTGAACCATAAACATCTAACTGTGCTCTATCGAAGTCTTGATAATTCTCCTGAGAACTATCCAAAGCTCCATTCACTAGAAATGAAGTATCATACATGCAAGCTATGTTGTGTGAGGTGCTAGGAGAAACGAGGCGCCAAAGCCAAACCCTTCGCCTAGAAACTAGGCGCGCCTAAGGAGCCCAAGGCGACCAGAAAAAAATAGTTAAAGGTAGTAACTTCTCTCACCTTCTGCGCCTTGGGCACCTTATTGGTGAGGCGCCCACTTTCCGCCTCGTGCACCTAGGGTGCCTTGGCGAGCGCCTACCTCGCCTTTAACAACATAGCCTGCAAGTATGTACTGGTAGATAGTTTAATATGAACTCTATCAATGCTAATCCTTACAATAGAAAATATTTCAGTCAAAGACGAAAATTTAATATTCTGGAGACAATGTCCCCTTCTCCACATGTTAGACTAGCCAGGGAATTCCTTAAGCCAAATTAGGATCTAGACAATATAGGATTCTAGACCAAATTCTTTCAACCTTAAAACATACATATTCAAGCAAAATCAAAAAGTAAAATAAAAAGCTTCACTAGGAAGAGGAACTAACATTCATCAATCTAGTTTGAGATATTACCCAAATGTCTTCATGATTCTTATACTGGTCGAATAGATGCTTGGTTTGTTTCTCATTCAACTTCTGTAACCGCTCTTAGTACCAGGAATTTCTGTACTTGATGTATTTGGAGATTCTGGGCTAAACACAAGCTAAAGACTCAATATATTGATGAAACTTTATAATACCACAAGGAAAGTTTTGAGTTGCCGATAAGTCATAAATTTTCTCAAAGCTCATACAATCAATGAGGAAAAACAAAAAAATGTTTCTCTCTCCTTCAACATCCATTCTCATTTTTCTGTATTTTTTCAAATCTATGATCCTTTAGGTACCCTAGTTTTATTAGATCTTACCTTCATCCTTTAGATCCATCCTTAATCATGCAATCTAATAATCGTTACACCCAAATAGAGCGAAAATTCTTTTGGTTGTCTTTCAAAAATAATATTCCATCCACACCCATCACCCTAACTGAGTTCTATCCACATGGATCAACTCAAGGTTCATTCCCAATATCTCTGGCGAGACAATTTCATTCAGTGATCTTTGAGGCAGCAAAGAATGGAGATGTAGGAAAGAAAACTTGGAAATATGAAGAAAGCAGGATCTGGTTTATGGTCAATAAACAATCCAATTATAATGGTTTCTATCTTTTTGCTTTCCAAACCGAATACAAAAGCGAATCCTGTATCTTTATACATTCCTACTGGTAACTGTTTTGAAGGATGGTTTTCTTTTGCTACTGCTCTGGAAGAAATTCTCCAATTGGCTAAATCGACTACTCCAATGAACATTCCTGCACCCACTACTAAATCCAATTGTTCATATGCTCAAGTGCTATTGTCAAGAAAATCCATACCCATTCCAATCAATCCATCCATAATAACTCCTATCATTCCATCCAAACCTATTCCTAGCATTCCATCCAAAACAACTCCTATCATTCCATCCAAACCTATTCTTACCATTCCATCCAAGCAAAATCCCTGTGCTCCAAAACCAATTTCGTCACCTTTCTTCTGTGAAAGCATTGCAGCCAAAACCAACGTTTCTTTGGCAAACCAACCATCTACCATCAATATACAATCTCTGGATAGGCAACAGTATCTAGGGAAATGGAATTTTTCTTTTGTGGTATCTTCTCCACTTCTTGTGGATTCTTGAGCAAGGATCAGTCGAGCTATGCAGTTAGAAATACAACATGATAAACCCTTACAGTTTTTTCCAATGAATTCTTGTCAGGAAATTTTTAATATGGATGCTGGGTATGACTGGGAATTTATTTTTCAACTGGATAATGTAGAACTGTCTATTTTCATATGGAGCAATCATCAATGGCAAATAAATCCAAAAATAACATCAGATTACCATCTTGAAATTTTTGGAGTACCATATCAGTTCTGGTCATCGGAAGTAATGCAGGGAATTGGTAATTTATGTGGGGTCATTCTTTTGATTGCCAATTCTACGGGGAAAAAATCCGGATGACTTGGTTAACAAGCAGGATTTTGTAACATCTTCACAACAAACAAAGGCGAATCAAGGCTCCAAGAAAAAACGTAGGCGTAGGCACAGGCGCAAACCAATGAGAAAAGGTTCCCAGAAGACACTTGAGCAAGTAAATTTTGTTGATGGTGTGACTGACATGGAAATTGATTTTCAACCTGCATTTAAAGTATCGGTTGTTGATGACGCTGAAACCCTCCCAATGAAGTCACCTACACGTGCCCACCCAAAGCCCACCAGATACATTAGAACATTCTCGCAGAAATTATATGCTATTGACCTACAACCGGTTCCTAGGTCTGTATGTCCTGTGTATACCATACCTCTCAGTTGCTCAACCTCCACCTCTACACCTATCCTCACCACACCTCCATTTGCAAAAACCACCATCAACATCCTCTCCACCCTACAAACACAAAAACCTATCTATCATTCATTCTATGCTGATAAGCTTCCTAAACAAAAATATTTGGTCCCAATCTGGGTAATTGCTGAGGTGCATAGATTGTTTCATCTTGGAATTAACATGGGAATTAGTTTCAGTGATATTCCCAATCACTCAAAAAGTTCTTATTGTCTAAGATTTCTCGCTTGATGGCCCGTTTAAAAACGAATATGGGATGGACTGTGGCTCCAAATATAATGTAGGATTTTGCTGTTCAAACTCTAATCTTTTTTAAAGGAGTTCAGAGTACCTCAATTCATGATCCAAAGTCTAAAGTTTTACCTCTTGGGGGTTTGGAGGATACTTCTATGCCATATCTAGAGGTTGAAGAAAGTGATGTAGTTTCAGATGACGTGACTTCCACTACTTCTTCGCCAGTTTATCCGCCAGGTTTTGAGCCAATTTTTGAAGATATTCAAGATGATGCTTGCTCTCCTTCTCACTCATTAGTAACTCCTAAAAGGCTTGTAATTGAATGTAAGAGATTGGGTATTACACTGGCAGATATTGGCAATCTTGGAGCAACAACGAGAAGAAGTAAGAAATTTTTGGGATCAGCAGGTGATAAATGAGTTTACGAATTCTTTCATGGAATGTGAGAGGGATTTGCTCTCCAAATAGAAGACTCATTGTGAAGAAGATGATTCAGATGTCAAAGGCACCAATTATTATTTTCCAAGAGACTAAAATGATGTATTGCTCAGATTTTGACATTCTACAAATCTATGGAAATACAAATTTTGGTTGGACTTTTCAACAGTCTTTTGGGAGCTCTGGAGGGATGATAATCTTATGGAACAAAGATCTTGTGGATGTTTCTGACTCTCTAGTTGGTGACTTCACTTTGTCTTTTTTGTGCTAAAATAAGATTGATAATTTTGAATGGGTTCTCACAAGTGTTTATGGGCCTAACAAGCCACATGAGAGGAAAGATTTCTGGAATCTGCCATGGTACTTAGGAGGAGATTTCAACACTATCACTAAGTTTTCTGAAAAAAAGGCTTGCTCTAAGATCAAAAAAAGTATGGAAGACTTCTCTCATTTCATATCTGATCATGATCTCATAGAGCTTCCCCTAAAAGGTGCAAGACATACTTGGTCCAATGGTCAATCAAATCCTGTCATGTCTAGACTTGACAGATTCCTTATCTCCCCTTCCTTTGAAACTCACTACCATTTTGTCTCTCAGTTAGCCAAAGCTAGACCTACCTCAGATCACATACCTATCCTTCTAGACACTTTTGATCCTTTTTGGGGACCTAGTCCATTTAAATTTGAGATTATGTGGTTCTTGGCGAATGGATTTATTAATTTTTTTGGAGTAGTGGTGGTTATCTTTCTGTTTTGCAGGTAGTCCAAGCACAATTCTGTGGTGTAAGTTGAAGGCATTAAAGGAAAAGCTGAAGGAGTGGAATAGAGAAACTTTTGGACATAACACTGCAAAGTTAAAGAATATCCTAGCTGTGATTCAAGCTTTTGATATTGTTGGGCCGAGGATTTGTTATCCGAAGCTCAACTAAGTGAGATCTTTGCAACACAAAACTAACTTTAAGAAAGTCACTCATATGGAGGAAGTTTCTTGGAAGTTAAAGTCCAATACTAAATGGTTACAAGAAGGTGATCGAAAGATTCTGAAAGATTCTGAAATACCAGAGTGTGCCGAAGAAAACAAAGAGGTTTTTAGGAAAACTTTCTCTTCGCTTTAATATACGATTCTATTAAATCTCCATGGCGTTTCTTGGCTTGGTATTCAAGAACATCAATGATTCTGCGCGGATCCGCTTTGGATTCATCTTCAGCAAGAGGGATTTAGGGCATCTAGATACGTTTGAATCTACAAGATTTTGGGAAAATTACTTGATTTTATTTGGAGCATCTCTTATTGAAGAAGATAATTATTTTAAATGGTCGAGTTGATTCTGGTTTACACCATCATTCGTCAATACTACCGCCAGTATAAAAATTGGATATTTTTGCAGTTCATGGCTCTCTCTCTTCGCGATGTATTTTCAAATGGTGTCGTCATTGGTGTTTGGGTTTTGATTATCTTGTATTTTGGTGTTATTGATAATCTTGTAAGATATCTTGTAATCACTATTTTGTTTTGAATGGATTTAAATGTGATTTCCATCAACAAAAATAAAATAATCCAATGAACTACAACAACAAGAAGTCGAAGTAACCAAGTGCACCAATGGACCATTGTGCACTGCGGTGCTTGACCCGTTATGTAGAGCATTTTTTACTAATGAGTCAAAATTAGGGTTGGGAATTAGGATGGGTCAACCCACCCAATCTATACCTAACCCAAACATTGGATGGGCATGTGCAATGTGTTTTAAAATTTTAGGTACACTAGACACAGATGTTATTGGCATGAGCTAACTTAGGAAAGCATGGATACACATATATCTCGAACCCGATCAACTCGTCCAACTTGAAAAACTATCGTATGAACTTATAGAACTAGTTTTATAAAGTGTGTAATTTTTTATTTAGGGTAATTTTAGCTATTATCCCCAAATATATAATAAAGAAGATATAAATTATATGTTCTCAATAATAACCACAAAGTCTACAAGGGAGGTAGTCAAATGTGAACTGTAAGGACTTCATGAAAAATTTAAATTATACGTGGATGCTTTTGTGAGTATTTGTGATTTTATTTGTTATAATAGCGTATCAAATTTACAACATATACTAACTTTGTAAATAATCTTCAGATTTATTATTTTATTGGAAATTTTTATTTTTTCGGTTTTCTAACTTTGTCTTAATTACTTTAATACAAATGATAATGTACATGTTCACGTTAAAAATAGTCCTCTAAAGTATACATTTGTTCTCTGCATGAAAATGTAGGCCTATGATGATGTATAGTAATGGTGTTTTCTCCTTCCTATTTAGCCCCCATTCTCTTTCTTCACCCAAAAAAAACCCAAACAGACGAAAGACAAAAAACTTCCCTGATTGAGCGCCGCTCTGCTCAGCTCGGCTCCAAAAGAAGTCGATTTGAGCTGATCAATAACCATAATCAACTTTTCGGACCTTGTTTTTCTTGTTTCTATAAATTTTCTTAGTATATTTGCTTCCATTTTGAGGTATATCAGTTATGTTATTGTTTTTTCTATGTTTGGTTTTGTGTGTGGCTTATTAGGTGGTGGTTTGTGATCTGCTAATGTGAACAAAACAATCCATTCAATCTTCTTCAGTTGTATTTTCGGATTAAGTCGCTGCAACTTCTTCTCCGACAACCTCTTTTTCAGATTTCGGCATTGTTTCACTATATGTTTTAGATATAATTTTTTTACTTTTAGCGGTATATCTTTTAAGTTTTAGATCAAGGGGTTTACTTCTAGATTTGAATCTTTGCTTCATAGATCATGTGACCTCTCCTCTATCTATGTTTCTTTGGGTTGTTGATTGTTGATTGTTGTTTGGTGTATGTCTGCCTCACTAGCGACGTCATGTGTTACAAATATTTTGTCTGTTATTTATTCCGGCGATTAATCAAATTCTGACGAGCTTATTGTTTATAGCCGATAGAAGAAAGGAATCAAGTTTGGTTCGATGGCAACTATACAGAAATCATCAATGAAAACCCTAATGGTGGATCTTTTTCTCTCTTTGGTTTAGGGGTAGTTTTTGTTTAATCTGTAGTTTTCTTAGGCTTAGATTTTGTAATATCTTCTGTATGTACTAGAAATAGGGTGTTGTTTCCAGCATTAACTGTATCCAAGGAAACAAAGGCAACAACACCAAGATTATTAACAAGTACATAAACTTCAGCAATCGATACAAAGACTGCTCCAATGCCGATTCAGGCCGTTTCATCTCGATCCAGACTTCAAAAGACTCGTTCAGAAATCCCCGGTTACTCAAGCTACTGTTACTCAAGACTCTGTTACTTAGATTTAGGTGTAAGATACTGTCACAATGAAAACTTAGTTCATGAAATCCAGACTTCATGTTCCTGAAATCACATGATTGGACTTTATCCAACCACTTCCCTGTGCAAATCAATATGTGCATTTTTTTTCCCCTTTATATATTGATTTGGAAAAAAGAGTCCTAATACGGTAGGTAATTGATTTCCAAATTGATTTTAGACTTTCATAAAATCCCAAACATGGTAAGTTAGGTTTTCCTTTTGAGTTTATAATTTTTAAACCAATTACGTTATCAAGTGTCCTCACTAAATATTTTCATGTCATGAATTCCGAATTGAATTTGGTTTCCTTTTTTTTAATCTCTTTCATATTCTTTTTAAAGTTATCATACGTTGCCAAGTGTCTTCACCAAAATGCTCGTTTCACAAAACTCAAAAAAGACTTATTTCGGCCAATAAGACGTGAGGGTTTCCTCAGTGTTCAACGTGGGAGCTTTATTTATCTAGATTTACGGCCATGCTATGCATCAGACATTTTTTTTTGAACCATATATTTTACTTGGCGTGCATGAGGCTTCGCCCCGTCCCATGGCGATGCATCTTTCATTTGGGGTAAGAGGACTTCGTGTCGCCTCGTCTCAATGCATTAAATAGGTAAAGAAAAGATTGAAAAACTACGTATGGATTTTATTTATTTTTTCCTTTCGATTGAACTTGGATTCCCATAAAATTTGAGTTTGCAATTTTGAAACAAATTATACGTAGCCAAGTCCTCGTCAAAATTCTAGTTCCACCAATCGTAATACAATTTTTTGGTTAATTAGCCCTTAAAATTTAATTCTTGGGTGTAAAAGACAAGCAAAATATGGCTGCGGTTCAAATAACCAAGATTCTTAGAGATACTTTTTAAATATCCAAACAGGATATTTCACCCGGCTATTAAAATTTATTTTTAGACAAACTGACTTAAATACCCTCTCTCTATTTTTAGTCTCCATATCTCCCGGAATCAGAAGCATCGGCCCTTGAAGCAACTACAACGGAATTTGGGGGATTTCTGGTACAAGTTCTTTGCTCGAAGAAGTCCTGGTCTGTATGCAGATGGATTGAATCTAATTTTGGGTGTTGGTGTGGTTTGAATCAGTGAAGATTTTGTTGTGCTTGGTCTGAATTTTGCCGGAAATGTTGGCTGATTTGAGTCTGTGGTGAGAATCGTTATGAACTGAGGGAAAGAGGAGCTATAGTTGCAATTGGCTGAGATGGGAAAACTTAACTATACACCACTAATTCTTCTTCTTCTTCGTATATCAATCCAACATATTGAAGCTATTAACAAATGAATTACTAAAAATTTGATGATAGATCTGGTTTTTCCGTTTCATCGTTTCCGGTTGTCAAAGTAGTAAAGATTTGAGATACAAAAAATGATGAGATCTCTTACCGTAGCCATGGATGCATATCAAGGAAGCTGATCTGCCCAACTCGGGAAACAAATTACGGAAAATTGTATCTTTCTCCGCTTAGGAAAAGAGTTCACGAGAGATCCAGTGGGAAAGTATGGCTGTCTAATTTTTCTCTAAAAATGTGTTCCAACTTTTCTTGTTGCTGAGAGCGTAGTCTTGGTTTTGCTGATGTTCATTAAAATGGAAAAACTTGTTCAAGCTCATAAGGTGTTTGTATTATTGCCTCTTTCAGTAGTACACATTTCTATGTATTTGCTCGACTTACGGGTACTGAGCTCTGCGATCCATTTTTTCCATTTTAATTAATAAAATAGAAGAGTCTATGATGGTTGTTTTACTCTCACCCTGATCTCAATTGTTGGAAATGAACAAGACTTCTTCTTTTACCGAAATAATAAGAAGTAAACAGGATGCACCTGAGTGCGTAATGTGTATTTTGACATAAAAATAGTTTTTGGTTTAGATGCACCCGAGTTCATAATGTATTTTTTTTTTTCTGAATTTTTGTTGTTCCTCTTAATTTTATTCTTTGATATTTGTTTTTAGTTGATTTTTAATGGTAATCATGGTGAATTTACTGCTCAAGATCATGAACTAGTGATTTTGGTTGTGTATAATATATCGTTGGTGATTAATTGGATAAACCTGGATTTTATCTACGAACTACACAAGATGCACCCGAGCGCATAATGCATATTCTTATAAGAAATAGGTTTTTTCATAGTTGCGCTCGAGTGCATAATGTATATTCTTATAGGAAAAATGTTTTGACTCGGTTGCACCTGGGTGCATAATGCATATTCTTATAGAAAAAATGTTTTGACCAGGTTGCACCTGGGTGCATAATGCACATTTTTATATGAAATAAGTTTTGGCCGAGTTGCACCTTGGTGCATAATTCATATTTTTATATAAAAAAAAATTAGTCAGGTGCACCTGGGTGCATATTGTATACTCGAACGTGGTTTAAAATAAAATATTTTTTTTTTCGAATTTCATATCAACAATGGATCTTGTTTTGTAGAGATTTTCGAGCCTTTTCCAAAAATATAAATTTTATTAAAATCCGACTTATATTTGGGAAGTTAAGGCCTTTCTCGTGATTGATTTTAAATTGGAGTGAGAAATAAATAAGAGAGAGAAAAGGATATGATAAAGAATAAAGTTTAAAGTTAAGGGTAAACATGACTAAGTTTTTTTATGTCTTTTTCACCCAGACCTATATTTTACAAGTCCATTGCTCCCACACTTTATGGCCTATGGTCATATGACCCGTTTTCCGTAATAATATGGATTTTTATTTTAGGAAAAAAAAACAGTTTTTTTAATATAGGTATGCTTTCTGACTTTCCATTATATCTTTAACGGGGTTGCTGTAAAACGCTTCTTTGAAGCTTGAGCTGCTTGATACCAGTATCTTAACATCGGCCAAAATGTTGTTTTTTTCTTTTTAATAGGAAAACATAATTCATTAATTAATTAAGAAATTGTAGCGTTTACAGCTTTTTTTTGTTGTTTGTTTCCTAGCATAGTCACGGTGTGAGTAAGGCAGGGTTTCCTTTTTTATTTTATTTTTCCTAATTTTTTTAGTCCATAATACGATATCAAGTGTTCTCACCAAAACACTCGTTTCACAAAATTTCAAAAAAGACTAATTTCGGCTAATAGGAAGTGAGGATTTCCTCACCGTTCAATGTGAGAGTTTTATTTGTCTAGGCCTTTAAGTCTTTAGATTTGTATTATACAGATTTTGTAAGTCCTGTGAAATTCGGTAACTCCGCGTAGACTTCATGCTACTATGGTTTCCTTTTTTTTTTTTTTTGATCAGCTGCTATTATGGTTTCCTACTTGCGATTTTTCTTGGTTATTTCTCTCTGAGTAAGGTCATCAAGAGAGTCTACCTTAGGACTTATTATATAAAGAACGGCTTTAGATGATAGAACGCCACAAAATCATAGGTAAAGTTCAATATGTGATTGAATAATAGAAAATCATAATAAAATCATATCTATCGAGTACTTATTCAGAGAAAAATCCTCTTAAGGGAACTGATTACAATGTAGAGTTTATTTATTCTTATTCATTAGCGTCCCGAGTCAGGACCATACACTTGCTTCCTACTTGCTTACTTGGTGAAGGTTCCTGCATCAGATAATTCAAACCATAAGAGTTAATTAGTGAAACAGTAACACAAAAGCCGACCTTACGTGACCATCTATATTATACGAGTACTATATTACAGATTCTAATAACTAAAATGGAAAAGTGTGCACCTATAACTGTAAGTAATTGTTGTTGATGTTCCACTGGAGAGACCAATGTTGCTGAACATTCTTGAATGACCAATATGCCCATCCAAAAGAAGCTGAACCATACACATCTAACTGTGCTCTACCGAAGTTTTGATAATCCTCTTGAGACCCGCCTCTGCCAAATTCGTTCACCCATTCCCCTGAATTCATTTCCAACTAAATAGTTAAGTGACTTCGGATTTTAATGTTGCTATGAACAAACTACTTCTCTTGTTCTGAGTTGACTGGCAACTGCTAAATAAATAAGAACTTCCACTAAACACAAATTATATTTTTGCGAAAAAGGCCTTACCAATAAACACCAATGGTCCATCAGCAGCATTTAGGGAATCCATTTGAGTTTTCCTGGTATTATATAAGAAATCGATATTCTCCTGTGTGCTCATACTATTGAATTTATCATCGTAGAGATTATAGTAGTGTAAGTCCAATACTACATTTCTTTTACCAGTGTTGGCCTTATAAATGTCAGCTGGGTCTCCAGGGCCAATCAACTGACTCATTATAACATAAGCTTTGTCTGAATATTTTCTCACAATGTTATATCCATCTTTGTAGTAATTTAGTACTGTATCCAAAGGAACTTCAGGAGAATGTGGTTCATTCAAAAGCTCAATCCCCAACAAAGCTGGATCGCTTCCGTACCTGCAGATGAAAGATAACATGCTCATTTGGAGCACATAAAAACACAATAAAAGTGTCCAGGTAACTGTTTAAGTTATTGTTAATTAATACGTAAGAGATGAACATATTTTACTTGGAAGCTAGGAATTCTATAGCGTCAAGGCTTTGCTGGATATTATCTGATTTCATCCAGTCAATAAAACCATCACGACTGGAACTGTGATCCATTCCATTTTGGGAGCCTGGAGCTGCGTGAAGGTCGATTATGCATTTCATGCCAAACTCCCTGCACAGCAAGTTTAAGTAAGTCAATGTTCAAAAAACAAGGAACCATGCAGGATGATGTACAAGAAAATAACGAAAGAGAGACTCACTGTGCCCATCTGAATGCATTATCTAGAGCTGCCAAACTTCCCCCAACATAAGGAGCTGGTGGGTTGGGATCTTTGGTAATCCACCACCCAACAGGAATCCTCACGGTGTTTATACCGTGTTGGGTAAGAAACTGAAAGTCTTCTCGTGTAATGTAGCTGTTCCTATGTTCCTGCAATTCAAATAAATTTTTCTTTATAAAGATCCGATTATTCAATGTTACCGTGTCCTCTTTTCATCCAGAGGTTTGAACTGCACTCGACATCTAGCTATAAGCAACAGTTAAGTCATAACTTCTCATATACAAGAAAATAATGCAATCAGTTAATGTTAACATCGACTGCTAGATATACGGGATAGTTTGTTTTACGAAAATTGCCATTTTCTTGTTAAAAGAAATAGAAAAATTACCGTGAGCACTTGTTTTGCTTTTTCAGGTCCATGCCCATTAGAGAGCTGGTATTCTCCCTGCAAACGACTACCATCAAAAGTCATCTCGAATATGGCGGCATTACCATCATCCAATCCTGGGGTCCCAACATAGTCTGCTTTTAGCTCATTTCCAGAAGATGCCTAAAAATGTCAAAAATATCATATATATATTGGTTAATTACAATGACTCGAATGTCAAGTGAGAAGTTTAAATTCCCGAGAGTATCTCACCTGTATGTAGCTACCGCTAGAATGTTTAATACGAACTCGATTATTGCTAAATCTTTCAATAGTAAACGTTTCTTTTAAAGATGGTGATCCTGATGTTGCGGTGACAGAGGCCCCTTGTCCAGCACAGGATAGGAACTGTCCTTTAAAAGAACGAAGCTGATATTCCGATTGAGATACCCTCCATAACTGCAACAGAGAGTAGTTACATGATCTTACACATCTCGAGCATATATTACGTACAGCCAGTATCCCATAAGAGTTGGAAAAAGAAATACGGAAATCCTGGTTTAATTTGTGTGATTGTCTTACTCTGAAGGTTTCCCAACCACTAGCTTTTTCCCTGTCTACGGTGACAACGCCAGAATCCCCTCCCTCCTCCGCACATACATACTTATTTAAGCTCAGAGATCGAAACTGAACCTTTGCTCCGTCCTGCATTATAAACTTCGATAAATATACAACCACCAAAACTAAAACAACTGGAGCAAAATCACTGAAATTAATTCCATAAAGAGTAGTACTTACAAGCATATCTGGATTGGCAATGCCCTCAAACAGTGAAGGTTTCATCCATCCTTCAATAACCAACCAATTACCCAAATTCACACCTCTTACTTTCCCACCGTTCAGTCCATCCACGGCGCACAAAGCTGAAACAAAAGAACAAACCCACTAATATATACCCACTCAAGTGGGGAAGAATAAGCCTCATTGGACATTCATGAAAAGCCAGCAACAAAATCCAAACCCAGTGACGACGGAAATTGGCAATGTTGTATCCAATAGAGATGGGGATGAGACAAATGCATTAAATGAAATGAATCGCGAGCACTCTACTGCTATGAATGGAACAAATACAGAGTTGGATGGACACATTTTGAAGGGAAATGAGAATGGAGCTGGAAGTAGAGAAGATGGAAAAGAAATAACAGCAAAAGTCATTCGCAAGAAACAGTCCATGAGAAATATTGGAGGAAACACAAGATACATGATCAAAGATGAAGCAAAAATTACGCAAGTGCAAGTGAAGTATAAAGTAGTGCAAGTGCTCGGTTTAATTTTTTTATTCCCACTCATTGAAGTGGATGTAAAAATCGTGTAGTGTAATCTCATAGCTTTTTGGAACTGTCAAAACAAGTCATTGTGCTCATTTTATGACTGTGATGCAAACATAGTCATTCGCTATTATGATAATATTTCTTTGCTGATCTAATCACTTAATAACCCAAAAAAAAAAAAAAAAAAATAGTAACGGAAACAAAGAAAAAAAAAAGGTGTTCCGGAGATTACCAGAGTGTGCGGAAGAAAGGAAAAGAAACCAAAGGAGAGGGCATTTGAAGGAAACAAATTCCATGAGAAATAATAATCCAGTGAACACAAGATAATAAGAGCTTAAAGAAGAAGAAGAAGCTGAAGGTATTTTATATGAAAGAAAATTTCATTGATAATAGAAGAAGCTGATGTAGTAGACTTATATTCTGATCAAGAAAAGAAGAAGTGGTAGACTTACGTTGAGAGTACAAGTAGTGCAAGTGCACCAATGGACAACCCTGCAGTGTTTGACCCGTTATATAAAAGACTTTTGACTAGCGGCTCAAAAATGCCTAAGCCTCATATTTTGACTTTCTCCCCGACAAGTCCAACTATTTAGGACCACAGCACTACCCAGCAGCCACCACCAAGACCAAGTCTAAATTACATCATTAGCGTTAAAAAAGACTACTAAAAAGAGCGAGTGTTGGACTAAAAAGTGAAAGCAATGGGAATGGCTGGCCTACCATTGTCTCCATTTGGAAGGCTATTAGAGTAAGTCTTATAGTGGAATCCAACCTATTCCAAGCGTGGAAGACTCATGGAATGTCAAGTTTAATGGCTTCCAAGTTGGTGTTTTCCACACAAAATCCAAGCAAAGTTCCATGGTTTGGTGGAATGGCGCGTGGAATCCATCAAAAACGCCAATAACAATAGGGCTGAACGCCAATAAGAATGGCGCAGAGAGGACAAGAAACACTAATAAGAATAGCGTAAAACGCTATTAAGATTGGAGCTTAGCTCCATTAAGATTGGCGTTTTTTTTTATCCGTAGATTTAACTCGAGTTGTTGAGAATCTAATCGCTAAGAAAAAAAACGCTAATAAGATTGGAGCTTAGCTCCATTAAGATTGGCGTTTTTTTTTTATCCGTAGATTTAAACTGAGTTGTTGAGAATCTAACGGCTAAGAAAAAAAAAACGCTAATAAGATTGGCGTTTAGCTCCATTAAGAATAGGGTTTTTTTAGCGTTATTAACAATGGAGCTTAGCTCCATTAAGATTAGCGTTTCTACTATTCCACCATTACACTTGCGCTTCCATACACAGTTCCAAGTGCTGAGCTGGCGTGGAAGATGGAAGATGGATGGATTCCATCATAAGACTTGCTCTTATAAGGAATATCAAATTATATAAGAGGTCATATTCAGTGAGGGCTGTGGAGAATTATTTTATATAGACTAGGTGTTGCGCCCGTGCTTTGCACGGGCCTAGATATTTTCTACAGAAAAATATATTTTGGTGCTAGGGAATATTTAGAGATTATTTGAAGCATGATACAGGAAAAAAAATAGGTATCAAATATCCAATTACTAAAAATGATTATATTAAAAGTAATCAATTAACAAATTAAAAATAAGAAATAATAAAAAATTAGTAATTAGAAATAACAAAGTCTAACATTGCTTCTGATCAAAAAAAAAAAAAAGTCTAACATTGCTTCAATAGAAGAGACTTACAAAACATGATCCAGAGGGAGGTGTGTCCATAATAATTGGTAATACGCGAAGAAAGTTGTGAATTCCCATTGTAACTGATTTCTAATATATTCCATCCCTTAAAAAGTGATGTTTTGTGAATTCCTTCCAAGTTCCAACCTTTGCAAAACCGTACCCTGCCTTCATATCTCTTCAGTTGCACATACCAAAGTCTATCATTAGCGCTTTTCAGAGCACAACATCAGATATTGTCCTTCCCATTTTTCTTACCACCTTCTCGAGAATCTCCTGCAAGAGACAGACCATCAATTAATCTAACTCCATTTTAGTAGAATTTAAAGATCATTATCTTTAAAAAAAAAAAAAAAAAAGTGCATTAACACCACGATGACCAACATGGTACATTCGGTAAGTTCTAACATGAAAAAAATGATATGAGGAATCTCATCAGCTGATATTTCTTATTCTCTGTCCAAATAGGGAGAAAATACGGCTTCCCTTCACAGGAACACTATGCTTGATCAACTCTTGTCCTTCCCTCAATGACATTTGCTTTTCTCTTCAGTGTATCATGCTTAAACAATCCACCTACACATGCATACGTAAGAAAGATCTGTCCACTGTTAGATAAGATTACGCGAATCGCCCGAGTCTATAAATAATTTTATTTTTTTTTGCCTGAGTCTACAAAACAAGTCATTGTGCTCATTTTATGACCGTGATGCAAACCCTAGCTCCCACTGTGATCGAACCCTAGCCGCCTTTGTTTTCCATCCGTGTAGAGCTTTAGGTTTTTTTTTTTTTTTTTTTTTTTTGCATGTGTATAGTGTTGGAAACAATGAAGAAATAATGAAATCGGATCTCAAACAGCTGAGTCACGGACTAGGTCGCTATCTTTAAGGTATTTCGCGACTCTGCCTCTTGATTGTGCTAGCAGTCAAAAAATTGTCGAACACCTATGGGATAAAACAGCTGATTCACTCTCTTGTTCGATTTCTCTACACCTTGAGAAATCGAACCAACTATAACTCTTTCTTTCTTATCTTGCTCGAACTCAATAGATGTAAAAACAACTGCTTTTTCATCCTCTGTAAAAAACCAGTCTTATAAAACTCAAGAGAATCAATCAACTTTAATGAAAATAAATTTTGAGTAAATACACTCAATTAACCTTCCGTAACAGTTAGAAAACCGGCAAAATATAATTGCCTAAATTAATGAAATTAATTAAGAATATTAAGTTGACAAAAAACGTTTTTGGAAATTAGAAGTTAAATCTGCAAAAAAAAAAAAAAAAATTTGAAATCAGCAGACCTCCCAAGACCCCAAGGCCCCGCTCTCCCGGATTTTATTAAGTATATATAAATATATAAATATACCTGTTCAAATGCATGGGGTGAGACTTGAACCCAAGTCTATAGTGTGGGAGCCCAAAATAATACCACCACACTATCTCTCTAAGTTTTGTATAATATTACAAAACAATGTTTTTAAATATATATCCTAACAATCCCCCACTTATATTTCAAAAACATTGAGCAAGTGATATACTGATTGTGCGTAAGCAAAGGTGCCTTTCGACTTGAACCTCTACATCGTGTTAAACTTTCTAAGTATTAGGTAACTAGAGTGACTCGCGTCTTGAACTGTAACTAATACTAGATTATTCAACACACACAACTATATCTAGAGTAAATTTCTTAAGTTCGCACATTAAGGCCATGTGCTTATCCCTTTCTTAACGAACGATCTAGAGAAGTGCCCAAGTTCTCATAGAAGGCGGCCACACCTTCACATTCGTATAGGTGAGTCTATCAAGAATACTCATGTGTATCCCACTCTAACTTAAGAGCTATAAACATCATTAAGAGTTTAAACACTCAACCTGTTTCCCACTTCAGGATATCATGCTATGGGAGTGCATGACTCTATCATATCATTTGTAACTTCGTCTAGTCCCTTTGAACCTATCTAGGTTGGGTATCCATTACAAATGACTCAACTTCTCACAGGCCTAAGTCCCATACTTCTAGAAAACTTCCATACCTTTTTTCTCTAGCTAACCCTTTCGTCAAAGTGTCGGCTATATTTCCTTCAGATATTACATGATCTATTCTTACAACACCAGTTGTGAGAAATTCTCTAACTGTGTCGTGCTTTCGACGTATATGTCGATTCTTATTGTTATTATAACAATTATCTACTACTCCGATAGCCGCGGTACTATCGCAGTAGATCAAAGTGGCTTGTATTGGGTTTTCCCATACTGGAATGTCTGACAACAGACATTTCAGCCATCCTGCCTCTTCACTAGCTGCTTCTACTGCTATCAATTCAGCCTCCATCGTAGATTGGGCTATAATTGTCTGTTTCTTTGATCTCCAAGATACAGCGCCCCCAGCAATAGTAAAAACATATCCACTAGTGGACTTGGAATCATCTGAAAGAATGTTTCAATTAGCATCGCTAAATCCTTCAAGGACCGCGGGATACCTTTGATAGTGTAATCCTAGGTTTGTGGTTCTTTTCAGATACCGCATAACCCTCTCAACATCATCCCAGTGTTTCAAACTAGGATTACTGGCAAACCTGCACAGAACTCCCACTGCATACGCAGTGTCTGGTCTAGTACAATCAGCTGCATAACGCAGACTGCCTATTATACTAGCATATTCAGATTGTCTAACACTTTCTCCAGTGTTCCTTAACAATTTCACAGTAGGATCAAAGGAGTACAAACAGGTTTATAATCAAAATATTCATACTTCTTTAGGATTTTTCAATGTAGTGAGATTGATCCAAACAAATACCACTATTAGTTCTAGTTATTTTGATTCCCAAGATTACACTAGCTTCACCCAAATCTTTCATGTCACAATTCGAACTAAGCATGCTTTTAGTTTCATTGACAACAGATAAACTGGAACCAAATATTAGCAAATCATCCACATACAAGCAAACAATCACACATACATCATTCTCAGATTTATAGTAGATGCATTTGTCACCCTCATTTATTCTGAAGTTACTTGAAATCATTAAATTATCAAATTTCTCATGCCATTGTTTAGGAGCTTGTTTCAAACCATAAAGAGATTTTTCTAGCTTACATACTTTATGTTCTTGTCGGGAATTACAAAACCTTCGGGTTGTTCCATGTAAATTTCCTCTTCTAGTTCACCATTCAAAAAGCAGTTTTAACATCCATTTGATGAATAACAAGATTATGAGTAGCAGCAACAGCAATCAAAACACGTATAGATGTTAATCTAGTAACAGGAGAATAAGTATCAAAAAAGTTTACGTTCTCTCGCTACCTATAACCTTTGGCAACCAGTCTATCCTTATGCTTATATATTGTTCCATCAGGTTTGAGTTTCCTTTTCAAGACCCATTTACAACCTATTGGCTTACAACCAGGAGGTAAATCTACATAACTCCAAGTTCCATTAGACATGTGAGAATCCCATTCATTATCTACAGCTTCTTGCCAGAAACTAGACTCTGCAGAACTAAACGCCTCTTGTAAATTAGAAGGTTCTTCTTCTATAGCGTAAAATTCAAAATCAGGATATTATCTTTTGTCTCAGTCCTAGTTCTTTTACTGCATCTAGGTTCAAATTCAGTGATCCTAGTTTATTCACTTCTAGGTTCTTCTAATCTAGACTCAGAATCAACACTAGGTAAAGTGCTAGGTGTTGAACCCCACTATTACCCCCACTAATTCTAGATTTAAAAGGAAATCTATCTTCAAAGAAGTCAACATCAACAGATTCAATAATAACCTTATTATTAATATCAAAGAACCTATAAGCTTTCTTGTTTTGAGCATAACCAATAAAAACACATTCATAAGCTCTACTTTCTAACTTATGTCTTTTAGGATCGGGTTTCTAACAAAAGCCAAACATCCCCAAACTCTAAAATAAGATACATTAGGTTTTCTATTTATCCAAAGTTCATAAGGAGATATCATGGTTTTATTATTGGGAATGCGATTCAAAACATGGCAAACAAATCAACAAACATTCACCCCACCAATGAGAAGCGACACACGAACTAAGCAAACAAGCAACAAGTAAGTTGGTCAGTGTACGATTCTTTCTTTCACTTTTCCATTCATTTGAGGATTATATGGAGCAGTTCTTTCATGTATTATGCCATTAGTTTGATAAATTTCGGTAAAAGGAGCAGAATCATATTCGGTGCCTCTATCACTACGAAACCTCTTAATTTTTCTACCAAATTGATTTTCAATTTCAAAGCAATAAAAATTTTAAACTTTTCAATAGCTTCATTCTTATGGCTCAAAGCAAATAAACATACGTATAATTAGAACAATCATCAATGAACGTCATAATATATCTCTTCCCATTTCTAGTTAGGATACCTTCATATTCACACAAATCGGAATGTATTAAGTCTAGTGGTTGGGATTCTCTTACAACAGATTTATGTGAATTCTTAGTTATTTTTGCTTGACTGCAGTATTCACATTTTTCAAATTCATTTTCAGAAAATTCAGGAAGGACACCTAACTTGCTCATGTTATTTACTAAATTTGTACCCACATGACAAAGCCTACCATGCCAAACATTAAAATTGCAAACCATAAAAGCGAAGAATCAATTTTATTCATAGCATCAACATTAAGCTTAAACATTCCATCGTTAGCATAACCTTTTCCTACAAAATTCTTATTCTTAGTTATAGTGTAAACATCGGACCCAATAGTTTGATACAACCCGACCTTGTTGAGAAGATAGCTAGGAAACAAGGTTCTTCCTCATTTCTGGAGTGTGAAGAACATCTTTCAGCATGAGTGTCTTCCCAGAAGTAAACTTCAATTCTACCGTACCAGAACCTTTCACCATAGTGTTGTGAGAGTCTCCCAACAACACTTTCTTATCCTTGGTTTCAGCATAAGTCTTAAACATGGACCTATCAAAAAAACAATGACGCGAAGCACCACTATCTATCCACCACCCATCAGATCCACCAACCATGTAGAACTCTGGATCAGAGACCATGGCAATTATAACGTCACCCACAGCATTATCTTGTGCGTTATTTTTTTTCCTTGTTAAACCTGCAATTCCTAGCTATGTGGTTTGGTTTATTACAGACATAATAAAGAAACTCAGAATTGGAATTCTGTCCATTTTTTGATGGGTGTTGGTTCTTGTTTTGATTAGTCCTTCCTCCTTTCTTCTGGTTCGGGTTAGGCTTCATATTCTTTTTCTTAGGTTTCAGATTAGGATGAGTCTTTTGTTAGAAACAATGAGGATCTCTTCCTTCTTATCTTGTTTCCGAGCTTCTTCCTCAACCCCGAGCTTAACAATCAAACTTTCAAGAGAAAATTCTTTAGTCTTGTGACGCAAAGTATTACGAAAATCTTTCCGACTAGGTGGTAACTTGTCAATCATTACGAAACTTGAAATTGTTCATCAGCTTTCATACCTTCGGCCACAATTTCGTGGTAAATTTTTTGAAGTTCATGAGCACGTGCAACAAACCGACCTATCATCCACCATTTGGTATCTCAAATACGGCTCACAAAGATACTTCTTTGAGCCGACTTCCTCAAGTGTCGTATTTTTCCGTAATGCATCCCACACATCTTTAGAAGTTTCAAAAGTTTAATAATACTCATATAAATCATCGATAATGCGTTAAGAATGTAGTTTTTGCAATCAAAGTCGTCATCGATCCATTTGTCAATGGCCTTTTGTTTCTCCTCGCAGTTTGAGAAACAACATCTTTGGCACCATCGGAAGGAGATGGATCGATAGCAGCTGACACCATCATCAGCATCATCATCGCCATGATCTTATCGGCGGTAGAAGTTTTATCGGCACAGCGGAGTTCCATGGTTCCGGGATGAACACTCGACACAATCATATGCGACTTCATGAGTTTGAGATAAAAGAACATCTTCAGCTTCCATCTTCTGAAATGCAACCCTTCAAATTTGAATGGCTTGTTGGTATCATCAACGCGCTTCCTTTTAACCTCCATAGCAAAATCAAATACCTTAAAATTGTTGGAAACAATGAAGAAATAATGAAATCGGATCCCAAACAGCTGAGTCGCGGACTAGGTCGCTATCTTTAAGGTATTTCGCGACTCTGCCTCTTGATTGTGCTAGCGGTCAAAAAATTGTCGAACACCTATGGGATAAAACAGCTGATTCACTCTCTTGTTCGATTTCTCTGCACCTTGAGAAATCGAACCAACTATAACTCTTTCTTTCTTATCTTGCTCAGAACTCAATAGATGTAAAAACAATCTGTTTTTCATCCTCTGTAAAAATCAAGTCTTATAAAACTCAAGAGAATCAATCAACTTTAATGAAAATAAATTTTGTGTAAATACACTCAATTAACCTTCCGTAACAGTTAGAAAACGGGCAAAATATAATTGCCTAAATTAATGAAATTAATTAAGAATATTAAGTTGACAAAAAACGTTTTTGGAAATCAGAAGTTAAATCTGCAAAAAAAAAAACATTTTGAAATCAGCAGACCTCCCAAGACCCCAAGGCCCCGGATTTTATTAAGTATATATAAATATATAAATATACCTATTCAAATGCATGGGGTGAGACTTGAACCCAAGTCTATAGTGTGGGAGCCCAAAATAATACCACCACACTATCTCTCTAAGTTTTGTATAATATTAAAAAACAATGTTTTTAAATATATATCCTAACATATAGATATATTTAATTTGGGTAAAGAGAAATGGAGTAGAAAATACCCAAAATTGGTGGTGTGAAAAAGCCCGAGGTTCCTATTGGTCGAAATATATTCCGGTGGGGCCAGAAGCTCTCAGAAGATAGCTTTGTTCAGCTTTTAACCACAACAGAGGAAATTCACCTGAAATCATATAATTAATTAATTTAGTTATTTCGTGAAATTAACCTTCGCGTAGTTTTTTTTCCTTAGTTAATGTAACTTTACATATGAATATACTTGATCTAACTTTATTTGTTTTTCCAGACACAAATACCATAATATTATACATTTGATATGCAATTCCAAAATAACAATTCTGAAGTTATTACCTAGTTGATAACATATATGTTCTGAACTTCCAATGATTGAACTATATTTCTGGCCTCCTATCGACCTTGAACTGTAGTGATAGTGACATAATTACTTGAGCAGAGATTTGACCCCGAATCTGACTTATCTGTTGATGTTGGGAAAGTATACGGAGGTTCTTTAGGAGATGGACGATTAGTTTCACTGGTAAGCATGATATCTACTTCAGTCATGGTTGGCCTGTCTATTGCTCTATTCTGAACACATAAGAGACCGATATGTACACATTTTTCCACTTCTAACGGAGAATATAAATCACCCAAAGCCTCATCCACAATCTCTGACCATTTTCCTTCATTCCAAAGTTTCCAAGTCTGAAACACAAATTTCAAATTATATGAAAGCTAATAGTCCACGTGACATAAATTTACTGAAGTTGAAGAATATAAATACTTACATGAAGTAGGAGGTTTATAGGTTTTTCAGGATTGTAGAAGCTGTTATTTCTCTTACTACTGATGATTTCTAGTATCAACACTCCGAAACTAAAGACATCTGACTTTTCAGAAAATGTGCCTCCCATTATATACTCTGGAGACATGTAACCACTGCATTTGATCGCGACCACATGTTATATAATAGGCAAATAAGGCGAGGCACTATTCAAAATTTAAGACAATAAACTAAAGACATCTGACTCACAATGTACCAACAACTCGATTTGTCTCAGCAATAATTTGGTCACCTCCAAAAATACGTGCCATTCCAAAGTCTGAAATTTTTGGGGTCAGGTTTTCATCCAATAAGATGTTACTGACTTTGAGATCTCTATGAATAATTCTTAAACGAGAATCACGGTGAAGGTAAAGAAGGCCCCGAGCAATCCCTCCAATAATATTGAAGCGCTTAGCCCAATCTAGTTGTCCTTTCTTATTTGGATCTGTCGCCAGTGTAAACATTCTTGAATTAGCTGTGTTGGAAAACCGATTAATAATGAAAGTAGCATATGTTGGAAAGATGGAACAAATTTGAAAGGAATTTTGATAATGTAGCTTGTAGGTTGAATAGCATAGGAGAAAAGAAACGAACCAAATAGAAACAAATCCAGACTACCCTTTGGCATGTATTCATAAATTAACATGTATTCTTCTCCTCGAATGCAGCAACCCAAAAGTCTCACAAGGTTACGGTGTTGAAGTTTAGAGATCAATACAACCTCGTTCTTGAACTCTTCAATACCCTGTCCAGAGTGTTTAGACAGTCGTTTCACTGCTATTTCCTTCTCGTTTTGCAATTTACCCTAAAAACCATCCTCCATATATATGTAGTGATTAGAAATGTCCAATAAGTTGACCCCTATTGATATAATAATCAGGCACATGTAAAGTTACCTTATAAACTGGCCCAAAACCTCCTTCTCCCAATTTATTTTCCGAACAGAAGTTGTTTGTAGCATTAGATAAACTAGTGTAATTAAATATTTGCAATTCCTGTGTTTCTCCTTCTGTTTGACCATCATCAAACGAGTTATCCGGAATGTCGTTGTAGGTAGCCTTGGATTTCATCAAATCTGTCAACACCCCTTGGAGTCCATTATATCTTTCTGGGTATTCATGAACAAAGAAAAGTGAGTTCATTGGTGACAGTACGCACAAACAACATTATGGTCTTGTTTGATATAATGTACTATCATCAATAATGAAAAAAGAAAGATATATGTACCTCTTTTATGAGCCTTATTTCTCTTGAACAGATAAATGTAGCCTAAGATGCACATAATAATTGCCACCAAAATGCAAACAGGTACAACGATCTTCCATACTATCACCTTCTTGACTGAGAATATTGAAGACTTAGTAAGCAAAAATTCATGCTAGAAATATATTTGATCGCTCAAATACAAATTAATGTGTCAGCACTAGAGTAAGATTATCTCAGCACTAGATTGTTAAATTATTTATATATTGTGGGTTATGATGTGTTATCATCAATCAGAGTCAAAAGCATAAGCATTGGAAAAACATGTAGCCTCACAAGCTAATTTACAACATTCATGAGCGTTATCTATAGATTTTTTGAGATAATTGAGATTTTTCAAAATGTGACGGCAAGCGGCCAAAGGCCGTCAAAAAATAAATAGTCGTTTTTTCCACCTACCATGCAGTGTTTTTCAACCCAATAAGCATTACTTGGCTGAGATCTCTGAATGTAAGAATCTACAAATAATATGAATCAATGAAACTAAAACAGAAGCTCTTGACGCAAGTATATGCAATGGCAATCTAAAAGGAAGAATGATATGCGTGAAAGTGATGCACGAGGAGATGAAGAACCTACCACTTACACTGTGGCATTGGTTCCATTTGGAATTGGTGTAAATTCTACTAATAATGGTGGACGAGGAGATGAAGAACCGATTAAGCTAGTACCTTTGCATATTGCACATGAAACAAGTGACAAGTTAGACGAGACTTGTCTTATTGAGAATGGTCTTAAAGAGGTGGTGTGGGTGGAGAAGCCTCTCATCCAAAGACATTTTGGCTACCACAGCAGCAGGAAACATTTTTTCTGTTGTTGAGGACAATGTTATTGAATCCATTTTTTATGCAAACAAAAATCATTCAAACCTAATTTGGAAACCCTAAGTGACCTTCGTTGCATTCTAGTTTCCTAGTTGTGATTTGGAAACCCTAACCTAATTAGGAGAGTCTAAATTAGGATTTCCAAAGAACGGCATAAGATTGTAGAATGCTACAAATTCACAGCTGAAGTTTAATATGTGAGTGAATAGAAAATCATAATAATTTCATTCCTATGAACCTCAAGTTCAGTGAAGGAAATAGGAGTCAATTGAGGGATGGGTCATTACCTGCAGTTATAGGAGCAGCTAACTGGAGGTAATTGTTGTCGATGTTCCACTTGAGTGACCAATGATCTTTCACACTCTTGAGTGTCCAATATGCCCATCCAAAAGAAGCTGAACCATACACATCTAACTGTGCACTACCATACTCTTGATATTCCCTCTGAGAATACTCTCCTTTTCCGAAAAAGTTCACCCATTCCCCTGTTTACAAGAAAATACATATAGACTTCAGTTTTTAATCTCGCTATGCACAAATTACGTACGTTTATAAATAAGAACTTCCAATAAAAACAAAAAATATGTTTCTACCAATAAAGCCTTACCAATAAACAGCAATGGTCCATCAGAAGAGTTTAGGGAATTCATTTGGGTTTTCCTGATATTATATAAGTAATTGATATTCTCCTGTACAGTCATATTTTCGAAGGTACTGCCGAGATTATAATAGTGCAAGTCCAATACTACGTTTGATTTACCAGTGTTGGCACGATAAAGGTCTGTTGGGTCCCGGTCTCCCGAGATCAACTGACACATTATTACATAAGCTTTGGATGAATGTTTCCTTATAATGTTATATCCATCTTTGTAGTACTTCTGTAACGCATCAAAAGAAACATCAGGGTTATTCAAAAGATCAATCCCCAGAAGAGATGTATCGTTTCCATACCTGCAAATGAAAGATGGCATGCTCATTAGGAGCAGACAGAAACACGATAAAGGTGTCCAAGAACTACAACCAATTGTCAATATATAATTATGACTGTTGTAAGAGTAGTTATAGCTAGAGATAACCGAGCAATAACAAGTTATAGCTAGAGATAAACAAATGTACTTGGTAGCTAGGAATTCTATAACTTCAAGTGTTTTCTGAATATTATCTGATTTCGTCCAGTCAATAATATCATCACGACTTGAACTGTGGTCCTTTCCATTTTGGGAACCGGGAGCTGCGTGAAGGTTGATTATGCATTTTATGTCAAACTCCCTGCAAAACAAGTTTCAGTTAATGTTCAAATAATAGGAACGAGATTGATAAGGAAATTGGGAAAGAGAGACCCACTTTGCCCATTTGAAAGCATTATCTAGAGCTGCCAAACTCCCCCCAACATAAGGAGCTGGTGGATTTGGATCTTTGGTAATCCACCACCCAACAGGAATCCTCACGGTGTTTATATCGTGTTTGCTAAGATACTGAAAGTCCTCTCGTGTAATGTAGTTGTTCCTATGATCCTGCAATTTCAAATAACATTATTAAAGATCACTGAAATTCTATCTTGTCCCCTTTCATCTAGTGGTTTATACCGCATTCAAATTCTCTCAGCAACCGCTAAGTCATAAGTTTTCATTTACAATCTAAGAATGCATTATAACGGAATAACCATGCAGGTAATTAGAAGCTAATGTTACTTCAAGTATGAAACTAATTTTGGAATCCTCTGAGCTTGAAATCAAAAGCTATAGGATTCTTTCTTGATATTACTTCAAGTATAAAACAGAAGAACCTTCCAAACACTATTTAATGATCAGAATAAGATCTCATCAGTTAGTCTTATGGAGATAGGTTCTGTTATGAGATTAGGCTTCCCTTCTTCGATGACAGATTGTCAAAGAATGTTCATAATGGTTTAACCATTGAAGGTGCAGAGGAGTCTCATAATTTGAACAGTGGGGTTTCTGTTTTTTAGTCCGCAGTTTAAAAAAAGAACTTTTAGATACGGGAAGTTCCTTCTTCTCTTGTGGATATTTTTGTGTTATTAGAGCTTTTACTTCTTTAGTATTATAGTAGAATCCTACTTTGAGGCATTTTCAACATGCATGCAAGGTAATGACAAAATAGGAGGATTACAATGTGATAAATTAATAACAGAATTAGTCATAAAAACCCAAGGTGACCAAACTTGTGGTACAAAAAATCCATTCAAATGTTGGGATCCATTAAAACTCCATCTTAAACAAAATTGATACAAAATCCCAAATTTTTAGAAATTAATATAAAAATCCCAAATTTCAAAATTGGTTTCATCAAATTCTACGATGTTTCATCAAATTTTATTATGAAACCAAAATTGGTTTCATAATCCTTTATCGTCATATTTTTATTATGACAATAATGCCCTTACGACATTAGTATTAATGATAATAATTAGAATCTAATATTAATGATTTGAAATTAATGATTAGTGGTTAATGTAAATGATTATAGAGTCTTAGTTTCAAAGATTTTTTTTTTTTTTTTTGGAGAGATAGTTCGGTTAGGGTTTGTTAAAAAAGAAGAATAATAAATTAGGTTTATGTGGTTTGCTGAACTAATAAATAATTAAGGTTTGTTAATATGAGATAGACTTTTAAACGAGGCTGAACTAATAGATAATTAAGGTTTGTTAATACAGAGGCAAATTTTTGAACGAGATTTAATGTCCTTTTTTTAAGTTTAATTTTTACAACCTAGACCTACTGACTAGATGAATAGTTCAGCTGATAACTTGTCAGCCGAACCTTTTTTTTTTTTTTTAAGTATACCTAGGTTCGGTTGATAACTTGTCAGTCGAACCTAGGTATATTTAAAAAAAAAAAAAAAAAGATGTTCGGTTGACAAGTTATCAGCCGAACTTCACTCTGTAACTGACGAATTTAGGTTCGGCTGACAAGTTATCATCCAAAACTTCACTTTGTAACTAGAAAATTTAGGTTCACCGGATTCATATTAAATATTTAACATCCGAACTAAGTGTGTTTTTAACAAAGTGAAGTTCGACTATGATTTTCATGTTTAATTATCAGTAGAAATGTTCTTCTGAAACATAAAAAAAACGAGGAAAAAAGATCGGTTCCATCAGACAGATCTAAAGCTAAATCTCTTTGTGCAACGCTTCACACGACTTATCTATACTTGTGGTTTTATTCAATGATCAAAAATTATGAATTAATAATTAATCACCAACGAAAAATAAAATCAAAACGATTTGATTAATGATTAAATTAGGTTAGAAATGAAAATGATTTTTGATTTTAGTTAATTTAGCTTTATGTTTTAAGTTTAGGTGAAAAGTGTTTCAGTAATTTAAAATAATTAGGTAACGGCTTATGTACTACCCTAGATAGGAAAACAGTTTTGTGTACTTCAAAACATCTAAGTATGCCTCAAAACAACTTTCTTATTTTATATGGGGCTTTTACTCTCATTTTTTTAGTCTCCGCCTGCACACGGCTTATGTGCCGACTAATATTATTATTTTTTCCGATTAGAAAATTAAAAATAAAAGCTAAGGGATTTGAGAAATTACAGTAAGCACTTTTGTTGCATTTTCTCGTCCATGCCCATTGGAGAGCTGGTACTCTCCTTGCATATCACCATGTTTAGTCATCACAAATATGGCTGCATTACCATCACTAAATCCTGGAGACCCAACGTGGTCTGCTTTGAGCACATTTCCAGACGCCTAAAATAGTCATAGTATTCAGACATGATTTACAAAAACCCGAATGTCAAGTCAGAAGTTTAAATTCCCGAGAGTGTCATACCTGCAAATATTTACCGCTGGAGTGTTTAATAATAACACGATCAAAGCTGGATCTTTCAATAGTAAATGTTCCATTCAACGACGGTAATATTGATGTTGCGGTGACCAAGGCCCCTTGTCCATTGCAGGATAGAAACTGTCCGTTCATAGTACGAAACTGATAAGTTGATTCATTAACCCTCCATAACTGCGACAGAGAGTAGTTGCACGATCTCACACACGTAACTCGGGGGAAAAAAAACAACAAAACAAAGAACATATACATTTTAACAGCGGCGAATCCTGGATTTTAAGACGTAGCAAAAAGAATAATACAAAAAAAAAAAAAAAAAAAAAAAAAAAAAAAATCCATTGTACCTACAGTTGTGGAAGAAAGACAATAATAGCTCAAATCTCATCAAATTTATTAGGCTTAACTAATTGCATCATAGAAATATCTGTAAGGAAGAGATACAAGAGAGATAATTGAGTTTTTGTGTGTTTCTTCTTTTTGGAATAATGGAACTGAAGAAAGAACTCATGTTTTTTTAGGCAGTAAGTTGGGCTTTAGGGGGCGCAACAATATCTTGGGCTTGGATAAATAAAGCTGTTAGTGGAGAATTTTGGAAGCAAGGGGTCGCAACTGCACACCCTTGCTTCACGGTGGATCCGCCACTGCATTTTAACCAAACTAATAATATGCCGATGTGGGGAAATGTAATTAATAAAATGCCCACTCTTTTTCATTATAAATGAAATGTCCTTGCGATTAGAAAAACTGCTAGGACCCTCTAATTAAGTAAAATCCATTGGACTTGGTCAATTTCTCGTTTATGAGATGATATTTTGACGGGAACAAATCAGCCCGTAATTGATGAACGGCTAAAGATGGACTCCATGGATGTATTTGGCAAATAATTAATTGTGTCTCATATATGTGTTGTTGTTGAATGATTATTCACATGGGATGTCTGATTAATTGATTTCTTCCGATTGGAATTAAAAGTAACATCAAGTTTAAGCATCTGGGTGGGGAAGAACTAGGGTTCTTTACTGGTAAACAGTTCTAAAAAGAAATATTAAGCTTCTGTGAGTTTCTTACTCTGAAGGTTTCCCAATCATTGGCTTCGTCTATGTCGACAAAGACTCCTGCACCTCCTCCATACTTTGCACTCACATACTTCTTAGACTTCGAAGACTGGAACCGAACCTTTGTTCCATCCTAAATGCACCCAACCACCAAAATTTAAAAGAACTTAAGCAAAATCACACAAAACTAAAATCGATCACACCATAAAGAATACTTACAAGCATATCTCCATTGGTGATGTTATGAAATAGTGCAGGTTTCATCCATCCTTCAATAACCAACCAATTACCCAAGCTCACACCTCTTACTTTCCCGCCTTTCACTCCATCCACGGCGCACAAAGCTGAAATCAAAGAACAAGCTTGCTAACATACCCATTTCTGAAACTGAAAAAGCAACAAAAAAAAAAAAAAAAAATCAAGGAGAAAAAAAGCCAAAGAATTAAAGTGATCCAGTTTCTGGAAGATTTCATACCAGAGTTTGCGCAAGAAAGGCAAAGAAATGAAAGTAAGAGCCATTTGCAAGAAATAGATTCCATGAGAAATATTGGAGGAAGGAAACACAAGATACATGGTAAAAGAAGAAGCTGAAGAAGACTTAAATAACAGTTAAAATTAGTGTAAACGAGAGTGTAAAGTAGTGCACGTAAGAACAGTCACAGACACCCTTCTTGACCCGTTTGATTAAAAGACTTTTGAAAAGCATAAGGCTACGTAAGAAGAGTCACAGACACCCTGCTTGACCCGTTTGATTAAAAGACTTTGAAAAGTATAAGGCTAGTTATGATAGGTCATCTTTCTCCATAAAACCAAGGGACAAACACACATGCAATGCTCTACTAGTTTTGGTAGTACTAGACAACTATGGCAAATCCTCTGTCATGATGGAGTATCACTAAGGGCAAGTCCTCTGTCGACATGATGGAGTAGGATTACAGGCAAGGATGATTGAGTGCGTTTAAGGCCTATTGAGTATGATTTCAGGTAAATTTCTTTTGCCGTGGTTAAAAGTTAAACAAAACTCTTTTCCTGTGAAAAGAAGTACGAAAGTTTAAAAAGGACGAAAAAAAGTATTACGTAGCACGTTATCAATGGTGGCTGTACTCCCAAAGTGAATTGGCGTAACAAACAAACAGTAAACTAGTGACGTATGAAGGAGGTCATAGGTGCCGTTTCTCTTCACCATTTTCAACAATAGGAGTTCAAGTCCTAGTTAGCAATTCGGCGAATGATTCGCGAATCCGTCCGAATCCGTTGCATTCGGCCGAATTATCAAAGACCGAACAGGTTACGCGCATTATAAAAAGAAATTGGTGGTGGGGATTGAACCCATGACCTCTTCCTTGCTAATTAAGGCTCAAACCATTGAGCTATATAATTGTTTTTGTCTATTCCTAATGTATTATCTATATAATACAATAAAATTGGTTTAAATCATTCTTCCAACTCCATACAACCTTAAAAATATACTTTTTTATTAATTTTATGTAACCGAATTTTCCGTCTCGAAACTTATATTTCTAAAACGAATTATAGACGTACGTATCCGTTCCAACTACACTCCGAACAACGAACCGTTGACCGACTTTTTGACCGAATCCGACCTATCCAAATCCGTAAAATTCCCGAACGTATGCCGTCCCGAACTCCTCTCCGTACCCCGTATTGCTAACTAGGGTTCAAGTACGAAAGAAAACAAAGAAATTAAGAAAAGATGGGAATCAGTTCTTTCATACAAAGAAATAAAGAAGAGGTGAAAGCAATTAATTATCTGTACCTTGGGTTGCTATCAAGGCAGTTTAGAGATCGACATCCTCGATTATTTATATGCAAAGAGAGGTCAAAGCTGTTGCGTGGATCGAGGAATGAGGAGAAGAAAAAGTAAAGAATCCTTATCAGTATTCTTTCGTATATCTTGTTCTCCTTTGATAAGACTAGTCAACATTTTTGATTGGATAAAGCAACTGGTCATAAGGAAGTACTAAAAAGTCTTTAACGACTGTGAATAAAACTACGAAAAAAAAAACCGCCGCATACAAAATATCTACGCGTCTCCCGAAGGGCTGGGTCCACTAGGACCCATACTCAAAAGAAAAGTGAGAGGGGATTTTTGCTTGGCTTTATTTGTCGGTGTGTAGGGAAGCACCGAGGAAGTACGGAACAATATTGACGTCAGCATTCCAACCCACAACAAGTTCGTTTTTAGTTTGGGCGGCATGGCTTCGGGGCGTCAAGATATAATTGCGAAATACTTTCTCCGTCCCATTATTAGATGACATATTTCAAATAAAAAGATGAATTTTCAAAATTGTCCTTCTCAAAATTGTCCCTTGAGAGTGCGAAACTGAAAATCCGATTCAGATACTCTCCATAACTGCTACAACAGAGACTGCTGCATGAATGATCTTCATCACAATCACGAAACATATACATTTCTGTATCCAGAACTAAGAATAATGACAGATATTCTAACGAATAAACAAATAGACTAGGAACATTGTGTTTCCATACTTTTCCTAATGTTCATTTTTATAACGTCAGGAACATCAGAAACAAGAGCTGAAACTAATTCAACTAGGGTCTAATGACGGTCACTTCCTGACAATGTTAACTAGCCTTAACTTGATTGCAGAACATTATGGTTTTTTATACACCCTTTAATTTTGGGGGAAAAGAGAAAATTTGTCTTGCATCGCAATACACTTCAAGGCTCCTGAATTTCATCGAATACCAGAGGGACGACTAATCTCTACGTTGTAATTTTACCCGGGCAGGATTTTAAGTCTAACCACATTACTAAAGCATATTAATCTCATAATGTTAAACCAGTTTTCGCAGCAAGCAGGATACATCATATTAACACTTAGACGAAAACAACACAATCTTACTCTAAGCTTCTAGCACCCTGCGTTTCAGTAACACAGATAAGTGAAATCAAAATGCCACATAAGTAAGCAGCCTATAAATAATGTACACCAAGTTAGAAGTTCTCATTCTTACTCTGAATGTTTCCCAAGACGAAGGAACATCTCTATCTACGCTGACACTGAGACCTCCTCCATCCTGTGCAGTTACATACTTATTTAAGCTGACTGATTTAAACTGAACCTGTGTTCCAATTTGCATTTCGAATTCCACAAATGGATTAAGTTAACCACCAAAATTACAAGAAGTAAGGATCGCCCCTGTAAAACACCCACAAAATTCAGGATTGAGACAGACACAAATTGACAAACACTTACAAGCATATCTCCATTGGGAATGCCATCAAATAGTGAAGGTTTAATCCATCCTTCAAGAACCAACCATCCACCTAAATTCTCACCTCTTTAGCGTCACCATTCAATCCAACCACGGCCAATGCTGAAACCGAAATAATAACAAACCCGATTCAAATTGATGCTTATAGAGCTACCCATTTCTTCAAAATCAAAATCTCATCAAAAGAAAGAACTTTAGGGGGAAAAGAAATAATGGGTTCTGAGATTACCTGAGTGTGCTCTGGAAATGAGAAGAAATGCAGAAAACAAATTCCATGAGAAATAAGGGACTCAAACACAAACAAGAAGTGGTGTAATAGAGGGAATAGACAACCCCCCACTTGATAAATTTCATACCTTTACTATTCTTTGGTTCCTTATAACCCAAATTATCTTTAAAACCGTACTTGGTAGACAAGCATGAAATTAACCTTTTGTTTGTTTGTTTATTAGTTGAGAATCCAAATGAAAATGTACAAACTAATATGCAAAAATGAAAAAGATAACAACTTTTTATATCAGGGTTTTTCCTGATCCTGTTGGTTGGAGATAAGATTAATTTTGAATGGTGAGGTTTACATTGGAATATAATGATTGAGATTTGAGAAGAGGAAGAGGAAAAGGGTTTCACTTTGACCCTCACATCCACAGTATTTGTTTGGCAGGCCCTTTTTCTAAGATCTTATCTAAATGCGAAAATGATAAACGTCCCCCACTACTTTCCCCCGCCTATGTATCAAGCATCCGTTAGTTAAGTCCAATAAGTTAATCTCAATCCAGGGATCAAGGGTTAAGAACGATGACACGTAATGAGAGAAAGGAGTGGGGGAAGTGTAATTCTATGGGTGATATATCATATTCCGTACTTAGAGCCTGTTCGGCAGCTAGAAAGAAAAAACATGTAAGTAATTCTATGGGTGAGCAAAAATACCCAAATAAACCAATCCGCATTTTGGCTGATAGACATCCAATCCGGCGGATTGGGTGCGGGTGAATTTTAAAACCGATCGTTTTTACGGGTTGGACACGGGTGATATATCATTCATCCGTTGGACATCCAACCCGGAGGGGCATTTTGGTGTTCGACTAAAATACGAAGGATAAATTAGAGCGTGAGCAAGAAACTTATATTTAGAAGACGTAGAAATAACCAGGATCACAATGAGAGAGGGGAACAAGTAGAGGATACTGTGGACTCAACATGCTTGATCACTAATCTTTTTATTTCGGTGTTTATTGTACACAATACTAATATTAGTCGTTTGTAATTATGTTTTGAAATCTACCAATTTACCCACATCCGCCCTGTTCATTCATTCACCCAAAGATATTTTACCCGTTGGGTAATGGACTGGACGTGGGTGCATTTTTAATATCCGTCATTTTAATGGATTGGACATGAGTGGTACCAAACTTGCACCCACCCACCCATTGCCCACCCCTAAAAAGTACATTTACTTTTTGAGAAGCATCTTTTTTGCTTCACAAGAAAATATCTCTCCATAACATGTTTGGATAATAGAAATCCAGTGAAACTTTTTTGCTTTGGAATTACTTCAAATTTAATTTCTTCTACTATTAGAAGTCATTCTGAAATATGTTCCCAAACTAACTTGTTTGGACACCAATTAGAGCAACTCCGATGGGACCACCGGATCAGTACATTTGCTTCTTATTCACCTACTAGTGGGGTTGGCAAACCATTAAAATGGATGGGCAAACCTCTAAATCTAAGGGTTTGTTCACTGCCTTAGACGGAGTCGATCGACTCAATCTGGGACATTCGTTTCAAACAACACCGTACGGCTCTTATTGAGCCGAGACTCGGCTCTGGCAGAGACGACTGGTTCAAACTGAGACGGTAACGGATAGTCCATCCTACCACTATGAATCCAATCCATATAAATTGGATTGATTTCAACTCCAAAATCACAGCTTCTACATCTAAAAATTCTTCATAATTTCACTTCAATCTTCATCATTTAATCTCACAAAATGGCTATCAAAGTTCGTGGTCCTAAGTTTTCTATGGAAGAAGTGACAAAGCATAAAAAATTTGCAAACATGGCTTGAGAATTCACTAATCATTTTTTTTTGTAAACTCTACTTCTTCGCAGTGGTCGGGTTGTGGCTTCTTCAATCGAACTTAAGATTTATTTTTCTCCAAGATGTTGCTACCTTTTCATCTTCTTTCTTCTTCATAACATCAGCTAACATTCGTGGTTCTTCACGACGTTTAGGATCTTGACATTGCAAATGCATGTGATTTTCAGGTTGTAATTCAACGACCATTATGTTAGCTGAACAACCAATGTGTGGACACTTGGAATATATCCAAGGACATTGCATCAGACTTTGGTCATCCATGAAACATGATGAACAAACCTCTTTTTCCTCCACACATAATATTTGTTTTCCTTTGCTTTTAGAAAACATGGTGTTGGATGAAGAAGTTTTCCTGTTGAGGATGGTTTTGGTTGTGTTTGGAAAAAAAAGCTTGTAATGTATGATATATATAAGGGTAAAATATAACTGTTATAAATAGAGTCGTTACCTCGTCTCACAATAAGATGATCGGCCTTGGTTAAGCCGACAACGGCTAGTATCAACCAACGGCTCTTATTCTACTCCCTCAAAATTCTTACGATTTCAACTCCAAAACCACACTTTCTTAATCTTAATCTTTCATTCTAAAACTTCTGTACACAAAAATCTCAAAAAATATTTGCTAGAATTTGGGGTCCTAAATTTACTAGAGAAGAGGATTTAGCTACATGAAGCCTATGTTTTTCATATTATAGAAAATATTATGTGCAATTCAGACATGTTGGATGCGTATTTTTGGCGGAACATTTTCACAATGTTCGTCTTAGAATCGGGAAATCCCAGAAAACGAGATGTTCGTGGCTTGTATATTATTTATCAATCAATTAGTCGTGATGTCACACCATTCTTTAATCAGGTAAGGGGAATTGATCGAGAAAAACTCATAGGTGTAACTGAAGCTGAAGTGATCCAAACAACTCTGGATAATTAGGAGAAAACTCACGGCAAACCTTTTTTTTTTAACGAAGTTTGCTTCAACATTCTTAAATATGGTTCATCTCAATCACATTTTTTACTATAGAAGAAAATGTTACTCTTGTTCGATGTTGGATATGTCGTAAAACGAGAAATATGAACAATGATCATTTCTGGGAAAGAGCGTTGCAAAGGTTTGTGGCATTGCGAAATGAATTTATAAAAAACAGCGAGAGCCTAGAACTAAGACTTGCATACGTCACTAATGATATCAAATATTATACATAAGTTTTATGGATGGTTCACTAACTTGTTGTTTATCTTTTTTTTTTTTTTTTTTTTTCAGAAAACCATCGCTCAAACCAAGTTTACTGAAGAAAACGGAAGAGATTTTAAGCATTTTTAATGCTATGAACTCTATAAAGTTAATGTTGATGGATTTCATGTAGTTTGATGTTATTGTTGTCATTATGAAATCAATTACTATATATGTAAGTCTAAATGGAACTCCAAATGCTTAATATAAACCGGAAGTCAAATTTAAGGTCTAAATATTTTCATTAGTTAATTTTACTACTACTTCTTTTACAAGATATAAAATTAGACAATAATAAGAACTTAAATAATTATATCAATAAAAATCTAGTACAATCTTTGGCCTCCTGTTTTCTTCATTTGACGTAACTTCGATTCAACAGGCTCGCAAAGACATACCAACAATTAGTGATGTAATTGTTGAATCAGCGGTAGTGTTGTTGTAATTTTCTTAAATTTCAACTGAATGATGTGAGTATTGTATTTAGTTAGTTTTTTTTTTTTCCTTTTTCTTTCTGGTTCTGGTTGAATTGAGCATTGAAGATCTCGGAACACTCAGTGAACAAGGTATTAAAATGTATATTATTAGGCCTCGGTAATCTTACTAGCAAACAACCGATAGGTTTAGACATCCGAATGTTAGTTACACCTTTGAGTATTAAATCTAAGGTGTGTTGAAATCGACCAAAGTAATTTTCATTTAGCTTCAGTTTTCTCTTCTGTTGAACATGTCCTTTTGAATCACAAAAAAGACATACTTTCTGATCCCCGGAGTGATTAGAGTGTGTAGCATTAGTAACATCATTAGAAGATTTCTTCCTTCCATGAGATGTGGTAAATCCATGATCAGTGGAAGAACCAAGCACCTCTTTAGTAATAGGAAGGGTTTGTAGTTTAGCTTCTGAAGCTGGTTTCATTAGAGAAACATGATTAGATTTAGCCATGTTTTCTAAAAACACGGAAGAATCAAAAATCAATTGGTATGAAGGACTCCACAGAATGACCTTTATCTTGAATAGAGAGATTACTCAATAGTCGTTCTATTTCAAGAGCATCTTCCTTGAGTTTAGCCTCGAGTAAGGTTCGGGAGGAACAAACTACATCATTTTCCTCACGCAGAACCCTTAATTGGGAACCACGATAGTTTACCATAATAACTAGTGTATTTGTTAGAGCATAGCTCGGTTGAACCAACCAAGCGTTGGTATGTCAAGATTGGTTGTCATATTTTAGTGAACCGAAACTCATTTAAAGAGTCGCTTAATTATTTAGTAGAGTCAACTTCGGACAGGTTAGCTATAAAGTTATTAGGATATGAGACATACAAATATTACTCAAAGACTTGAAGAATGTGAAGAAGTAAAGAGCTACAACGACGACATCATCCTTCCTCTTGAGGTTAGTAATATTTTGACTTGAATTGTTTCATTCCTAACGTATCTTTCAAGTCATGCTATATTGAAAACATAACTGCGAAGTTGTGAATGATTATACTCTAGTTAGACGTAGTATTAAGGAATTATAATAGATATCGACATAATCGTATGAATTATATTGTGATTATGTGTATGAGTATGGGTGAAGATTTCGTCCTAGGAAACAATGTTTTACATTCGTTTAAAGGAAGTAAAATTCATAAACTTGTTTTGTGAATGGAAAGGGAAATCTTTGCGAGCCAAAAAGGTAAGTGATTTAAGATTTTTCTTAGTTTTCGTAGTAGTAATTAAGATTCGTTCTCTCAGACTTGCGAAGATTAAATTTAAAGGTTTAATGAAAATAATAAACAAAGGCGAGGATTCTTGGGCCTAGGATTCCACCGAATTCATATCAATAGGTTCAATTTATTTATTCTCAACAATTAAAGCTCAATAAACAAAACAACAAGGACTCTTATTTTTGCCAAGGTAGATTCTCCAAACATTAGTTATAAATCGTAAGCATGGGCCATCAAACATCTAAGCAAGCATGACCCATCTAATAAAATAATAACTAATTTTTTCAAATCATAATTCAATTTTAATTAGTGCAAAAGTCAAATAAAGAATTAATTAAAATTACCCACGTATGAAATTCGGCTTCCTCCGTCGACCCAGTGTAGGGGCTTAGCTTCTCATGATGAAAACACGCTCAAAATTTATTTTTATTGCCCAAATGGTGTTTACAAAGAAGAGAAAATGAGAAAATCAAATTAAACCGGGAATTCGCAACGTTTATAAGCGTTGCAAACCCGCTGCTACAAAGAATAACAGTGAACTGTCGCAGATGACAGTCTTATCTCTTCCGCGTAAACGACAGTGTTTTACGACTGTCCTTGCAGGTCCGTTCTTCATGTTCTTGGTTATTTCTCTGCTGCTGCTGCAGATTTCTCTGCAGCAATTCTCTCGACTCTGTAGCCTCCCCAATCACTCGATGTCCCTCTCTGTGATCCCAGCTCCCTTTATGTACTCGACAGGCCTCAAATATCTCGTGTTAACTTCTGATAATCTTTGCCGTAAATAGAGAATATTTCCTGAGATATTTTCTTTGTTTTCCTACCAAGTTACGGGATTTGCTTCCTATTTTATCTCTTTCACACGTCTTATGGTCGTGTACACGTCCCAAAGTGCTCGGAACACAAGCTAATCATTCCCGAGCATACTCCAAACTCTGTATTGCTGACAACTTCCCTGTGTTGTTTCAAACCACGTAATCATTCCTCATTACTCTAATACAAGTCACTTACCAACCCTGATTCGTCGAAACAGGCTAGTACTACTCCAAATCCGTGCTTTAATCTCACCCAAATTCTTCACAGGCCGGAAAAGAACTTCCCGGAGAAAAATAAACCCGAGACTCAAATTTTATTCAAACTCGCATTCCAGCCAAACTTCAACAGTTCTGACACCTATACCAATCCTGTAAGGCACGTTCGAACATACCCATTTAGTTTAAGCAATTGAATCTCAGTGGAACTCATCCAATTCTTCAACCCTAATTCCGGCAGGTGATTACAACAATTTTCCCGATTAACCAGTCAGTTGTAGGAGAAACAAAAACCCATATCATCCCTTTTTATCCTATATTAATAACCCCAATCAATTTCATGGCTTTAATCTCATTAAAAATGGTCCAAATCATGAACCCTAATTCTGCCGGAGTAAACCTTGATTTTTCCCGCCAAAAACATATTTCAAACGGAGAAGATGACCTCCCCCCAATCCTGCGTAGGTGTCCCTTTAGCACTCGCCTTATGAGGTGTAAATAGTAAGGAAGGTGCCCCTTAGCAACTGGACGCCCCTTAGCAATTGAGGTGCCCCTTAGCCAACACTGAGAGTCCGAATAACATGTGTCCTCCGGGGGTACAAAAACCACTTTTCGAGCAACTTTTTCCATAAGAGCTTATTTGACAAAAACACCTACAAACAAGTTTATTAGTGATAAAATGAGGCCCAGCTAATGTGTTTATGGGTGAAAATGCGTCGCACTTTCGTGCTCATCAAATTCCCCCACACTTACATTTTGCTAGTCCTCGAGCAAAACAGAAAACGGACCCGCTACACAGCTGGTCATAAATAAGAGACTTAGACCCGCTCCACAGCTGGTCATAAAGTGATAAGAAAGCAAAAGAATAGACCCGCTCAACAGCTGGTCATAAGGCTAACAACAATTTTTTTTTTTTTTTTTTTTTTTTTTTTTTAGACCCGCTCCACAGCTGGTCATAATGTGATAAGAAAACAAAAGAATAGACCCGCTCAACAGCTGGTCATAAGAAAATGAAAAGAAAAGAATAGACTTTTTTTTAAAACCCGCTCAACAGCTGGTTCCTGAAAAAAAGTAAAGTACAAAGTTAACCACTCCCCCACACTTAAACATTACATTGTCCTCAATGTAATTGAGTCATCCAACGCAAAACTTAAGATGGGAAATTCAAAATAAAATAAACAAAAGTAAACAAACATAAATAAAAAATTATACCTCTTTTGGACTGTACAAAAACGGATCCCCATACACTAATAATGCTGAAAATTTGGGGATCGACCCAAAATACAATATTTACAAATGATGACTTCACACTTATGTCATGAAAACGCAAAATATTTGAAACTATCAAAAATAAGATTTACCCTAAACCAAGTTTTTACTGCACATGGAAGTGCGTAAAGAACAAAGTATGGGGATTCTATTGAGATTGGGAAATTTTCAACTGGCTCATGCACGGTGTTAGAAATTGGCAAATCCTCTGGGTACTTAGATGCAAAGTAATCCAACAACACTTTAGAAGAACACAATTCTAACCCTAAATTAGGCAACTTTTGGAAGTCTAGTGGTCTAGAAACAACCTCTAAGTTGGGTGAATGATCTTATGAGGTAAATTCATCTATGGAATTAGGCGAATCATCCACACAATCATCCATAGGGTCATCTATATGTTCTGTTTGGAACAGAGAGTCACTACTAGATTCATCATCATCAGCAAATAGTCTTTCACATTCAAGAACTCTCAATCTTTGTTCCAAACTAGGCGGTGTGTGTTTGTAATACTTCTCATAAATAGTTTCATGTGATTCTTCACTTACCTCATGTGGAGCAGAAACTCCATACCATTGCCTACGCATATATTCAGCAAGCGTCATCTCAGATGAGGTTTCCTGATAATTTGACTTCCTACGCATATATTCCGCCAGCGTCATCGTAGGTGAAGAAGTCATCATCCTCAAAAATTCCCTGAAAATAAATACAAAAAGAAGCGCATAAAAAGGAAAAAGAAAATATTGTACAAAATAAAAAAAATAAACCTAAAAATTAATCTAAAAACAAATCAGCGTGTATGGCGCCAAAATGATTTAAGATTTTTCTTAGTTTTCGTAGTAGTAATTAAGATTCGTTCTCTCAGACTTGCGAAGATTAAATTTAAAGGTTTAATGAAAATAATAAACAAAGGCGATAGTTACTGGGCCTAGGATTCCACCGAATTCATATCAATAGGTTCAATTTATTTATTCTCAACAATTAAAGCTCAATAAACAAAACAACAAGGACTCTTATTTTTGCCAAGGTAGATTCTCCAAACATTAGTTATAAATCGTAAGCATGGGCCATCAAACATCTAAGCAAGCATGACCCATCTAATAAAATAATAACTAATTTTTTCAAATCATAATTCAATTTTAATTAGTGCAAAAGTCAAATAAAGAATTAATTAAAATTACCCACGTATGAAATTCGGCTTCCTCCGTCGACCCAGTGTAGGGGCTTAGCTTCTCATGATGAAAACACGCTCAAAATTCATTTTTATTGCCCAAATGGTGTTTACAAAGAAGAGAAAATGAAAAAATCAAATTAAACCGGGAATTCGCAACGTTTATAAGCGTTGCAAACCCATTGCTACAAAGAATAACAGTGAACTGTCGCAGATGACAGTCTTATCTCTTCCACGTAAACTGTGCGGTGTTTTATTTGTCCTTGCGGAGTCCGTTCTTCGTGTTCTTGGTTATTTCTCTCTTCTTCTTTGCCAGATTTCTCTGCAGCAATTCTCTCGACTCTATAGCCTCCCCAATCACTCGATGTCCCTCTCTGTGATCCCAGCTCCCTTTATGTACTCGACAGGCCTCAAATATCTCGTGTTAACTGCTGATAATCTTTGCCGTAAAGAGAGAATATTTCTTGAGATATTTTCTTTGTTTTCCTACCAAGTTACGGGATTTGCTTCCTATTTTATCTCTTTCACACGTCTTATGGTCGTGTACACGTCCCAAAGTGCTCGGAACACAAGCTAATCATTCCCGAGCATACTCCAAACTCTGTTTTGCTGAGAACTTCCCTATGTTGTTTCAAACCACGTAATCATTCCTCATTACTCTAATACAAGTCACTTACCAACCCTGATTCGTCGAAACAGGCTGGTACTACTCCAAATCCATGCTTTAATCTCACCCCAATTCTTCACAGGTAGGAAAGAACTTCAGGAGAAAAATAAACCCGAGACTCAAATTTTCTTCAAACTCGCATTTACCCAAACTTCAATGATTCGACACCTATACCAATCCTGTAAGGCACGTTCAAACATACCCATTTAGTTTCAGCAATTGAATCTCAGTGGAACTCATCCAATTCTTCAACCCTAATTCCGGCAGGTGATTACAACAATTTTCCTGATTAACTTGATCAGTTGTAGGCGAAACAAAAACCCATATCATCCCTTTTTATCCTATATTAATAACCCCAATCAATTTCATGGCTTTAATCTCATTAAAAATGGTCCAAATCATGAACCCTAATTCTATAGGAGTAAACCTTGATTTTCCCTTAAAAACATATTTCAAACGGAGAAGATGACCTCCCCCTAATCCTGCGTGGGTGTCCCTTTAGCACTCGCCTTATGAGGTGTAAATAGTAAGGAAGGTGCCCCTTAGCAACTGGACACCCCTTAGAAATTGAGGTGCCCCTTAGCCAACACTGAGAGTCCGAATAACATGTGTCCTCCGGGGGTACAAAAACCACTTTTCGAGCAACTTTTTCCATAAGAGCTTATTTGACAAAAACACCTACAAACAAGTTTATTAGTGATAAAATGAGGCCCAGCTAATGTGTTTATGGGTGAAAATGCGTCGCACTTTTGTGCTCATCAGTAAGAAATACTCGCATTAATCCTTTTAAATAAATATTGTTGCCTCTGTTTCCTATCAATCATGGTGTGCAAAGGGTGAATCTGGGGAGGATGAATCTAACAAGGATGAATCTGATGAGGAAGCCTTTGTTCCTCTAGAGCCCAAGAAAGCTCACCAAGGTACCAAGAGTAAATTGAAAGTTTAGTTGCATGGTCTTGAGATGGTAAATCCTTCAGAAAATAAAGAGCAGCCTGCCTCTAAGTCCACTTCAGTAAGTGTTCCTAAGAATACCGTTAGGAAAAAAAAAAACAAAGCTCTGGGAAGATTGATGGTACCCATGCAACTTCTCAAATTAACAAAAATGTCATTATGAATGAACCTCTAGCTGAAGGATCTGCCTCGCAGAATGTGGAGATCCTAGCAACTGATACTGAAGTATTTTTTGTCGATGATTCGCCAAAAAAGTCTTCCAATGAGGAACTTAGCACTCATGTGAATACATCTTTGTTAAATGATATAAGTGCTTTCTTGAATCAAATATCTATACCCTCGAAGATGATTATGTTGATACCAAGTTGGTTTTAAGGGTTTTTAATCCTGCACAGTCGTCTAGCAATGATCCTGATCTTTCTCGGTTATGCAATGTGATGATGAAGATTTGTTCCGAGCCTTCTCCCAAAAAACAAACTAGGCATGACATTGCTTACGCTATGAATTCGAAACAACACTCCGCGCTTGAATTCATGGTGAATCTTCATCCTTATCGTGTTTATTTCTCTTTATGTATTGCATTTAGTACTCTTTATGTATTGCTTTATGTCCACTAATACATGAAGGAACAGCGTGAATCTGAACTCCCGATTCAAACTTAAAGTGAACAGGTTTCAAAACATCAAGGGGAAGTTTCTAAGATCCAAGGGATTTCGACTAAGCTACAGGGTGATATGTCTAAGCTTTGTAGTTGTAGAAAATCCTACAACCACACCCTTAACAAGATCTATAGAACAATCTAAGAAATCATCATAAGAACTTTTATTAAATATTTAAACTAGATACAAAGTATTAAGAAAACCCTAACTTGGGGAGCAAACAAGCTTTCTCTCTCCTAAATATCTTATCTTGACCTGGGTCCTTATATAAGAGTTTTACATAGTGGAGCACAGCTAATAAAGCCTCTATTTTCGGATCTGGCGTGCGTTACTTACGCACGCTTACATTGACTCTATTCGCACACACCCTATAACACCGCACGTTTCTTCACATTCTTCTCGGGATTAAGATGACGTCATCTGGTGCGTCATTCTAGACATGTTGTACGCGATCGTCTTCACATGGTCTTGATGATCATTACTTCGCATGCTTACCTGGTGTGCGGTATTTTGTATCCACATTTTGCCTCTTCTCATACCGTTATGTTGATAAAGAGGACGATGTGAGAATTTCTAATTCATTCTGCTGCACCCGATCATCTTTCCATATCCTTACTTACCGACATATCTCTGTGATTTTGATGCATACGTATACACGTGCTAATTTTCTTCCCTTTTTACCGGCACGTCCGAATTTAACCGGTTACCTTTCCTATCTATTTATTAACTAAGTTTGAGAAGAGATAATCTTTTCTCTTTTTACTTTATCTTCCCTCTTAATCTTTGTGAACCCTCTACAAATCTTCATCTTCCTCATCTTCTCGAACAATTTTTTCTCCTTGAGATCTTGACTTTGATTTTGCTGTTGTTTCTCATGGATCCTCTTTCAAGGTTCGAATACTATGTTGAAATTGATCTTGTCTCTCTTTCTTTCTTTTGAATTCTCGACTATTGTTGATCTGTTGTTATGTTAATTCCCATACTAGTTTTGTTTCAGCAAAAATTCCTCCTCCAGCAGTATCAAAATTACAGTTTCAAACCCTAAACACTCTTCGAGTTTGAAGAAGAACGAACCTCACAAGAGGAAGCCTTCGCATAGCAAAGGAGTAAGAAATATTCTCTCTTCTTTGTAAAACAATGCATTGCTCTTCACGGGATTCTAAATGTGAGATTGATAACGAGAAGAGGACATAGGTTAAAAGAGTTCGCAAAGCCCCATCGCTTAAGAGCAGTCTTGTGATTCCATATTTTGAACGTAAGACAGAAGAAACTGATATTCCTTCTCATGTCAATGTTGATGCTCCCATGCAAGACTTGATTGCCTCAGATCCTTTGAATGTTCCTTCTTTTTCAGAAGAGATTTTACCTCCTAAAGAGTACCCCCCAATCGATCATGTGATAAAGGAACCCTCTGATTCTGCGAGTGTAACCACTCCCCTGGTGGACCAGACTCTTTCCACCTTCGTAAATGCTCCTTTATTTGCGAATATCCACGCACCTATGGAGAATATTGCTTTTACCGCGCCTGTGGAACACATTACTTCTTCTATATCCCCTCATTCTTCTTCTAAGATCACCTCTCTTCCTTCGGAGACTCTCTCTACCGATAATGCGATCTTTGATGGAGTGGAGTCTGCTACTCAGGCTTTGTCAGAAATTATAAATATTGCTCACACGTCCGTTATTGATCCTTTTAAAATTCGCATTTTTAATGCTCTAGTCAAGATGTTATGTGATTCTCCACCAAACAAACCAACAAGGAGTGAAATCTTTTCTTAGCTCGATCCTAGCGTCCATATTTCTCTTGATCTCCTAGTAAGTACTTTTTCGCTTACACTCCTCTATCCAAACTGTTCTATCGCATACTTGTGCTTACTTTATTTTTCTTTTAGGACTCTCGTCGTCGCACAGTTCTTGCTGATGGATATGCTGAGTCTAGTAGCACCATACTAGAACTCTCACGTCAGAAGACCGTTCTAGAAGGGGATCTTAATAAGCTAAAAGGGAGTCTCCAAAATGTGTCTCTTAAAGTTGATGATCTTCGCAATGAGAATCGAAGCCTCAAAGGTATTTATCTCTTCCCTTTTATGATTTGATATGAATTTTTTCGTTTGTATGTTAAGATTCAATCCAGAAGCGTGTTATGGAGAGATTTAGCTTTCAATTTTCTACTGAAGATGCTTACGCGAATAATGAGAGGTTGCAGAATCAAATAGATCAATTGAATAATGACCATTCATACTCGCTTGATCAGATTGAAAATCTAAAAAATGAAAATCTTGGTTTAACTAGTCAAAATGAACTACTGAGCTCTCAAGTTTCTCATCTATCTGGATTATTGTGTAGTGATGATTTAAGATGTCAAACTTTATCAAATGAGAATCTAGGTTTATGCAAAGAAAAGCGATCTTTCTTGAAGAAAGAGGCGATGTTTTCGCGTCAGTATTTTATCCTAAAAAATATTTGCGATGACCAAGAGGAGTCTCTTCGCACATTAAGGAATCAGCATGATGAGTCTACGAGGAACTTAACCATTCATAATGAGAAGATTATCCAGAGTAAGATAAATTTGACTGTGAAAATGAACCAACTCCGGGACCAACACACACAACTGAAATAGTCTCATGACGCCCTTATGAAAGAGAAGGCCTCTCTTTCTTTGGATGAGATGAAGATTCGATCTCGCCTTAAGGGTTTGGTTGGTGATGATTTTGATAAGGCTCTGGATGGTAGGAAGAGTAGTGGTTTCGCCTTAGCTCAATATCTCCTTTATCAGAGGGAAGGTAGTCACATGGAGCTGACTGCCTCATTTTACTTGCTTATTTTGATTATTTATATCTTGTTGATGCGAAAAGTTCGCTGCTGGTTATAACTTTGTATTTATCTTGCAGAGTCTGAGAAATTGCATCAATCTACTATCTCTAAATTGAGATCTGAGCTGGCTAAGGTCCATAAAGAACGTGCAAAACTCTCGGTTGCACTTACCTCTTCTCGAGACCGAGCGAGTAGGAGATGTTCATATCTTGAGAACTTCCTATTGATTGATGTAAGGAACATTGAGAAGGGTGTCGCTCGTGAGGCTCATGTTAAGGCTCAAGCTTTTGTAAACAAGGCTCTCCTAGAAAACTCACTTTCTCTGGTGAATCTCGCGCCTCTTGATATAAGCGAAGACGAGAAGCTTCCTAAACCTGACAGTGATTATGAGTTCATGAGCGAGGATAAGGAAGATCCTGAAGTTCCTCTTCAAGAAGAGAAGACTAAAAAAGACGAATCTGGTGATGGTCTCTCTAAAGCTCCAAGCTCTGATATCAATCTTGGTGATGAAGTTGATGTTGAAGCTCCTGCGATTAACCAAAATGCGCCTTCTGATGATGCATAGTTTTTTCTTCTCCATTGTCTTTTGTCTTTGTCTATGAATCTTTGCAAATGTACCTTTGAAGTTCACTATTATTCCTTGACAAGGATAATATCTCTTTTGCTTAAATTCCCATACTTTCCTCTTATTATATTCCTTGCAAGAAATATGCCTTGGCTTTTCATTCTGTGTGTAAGTCCGTGCGGAATTTTGTCTTTTAATATTTCCTGCAAAACAATGTTAGTGCAAATTTTATTTTCCTCACGAGGTCTTACTGGGCCTCCCTAAGTAAAGGTCTTACTTTGCCTAAGGTCTTAGTTTTATTCTTGTGCGACTAGATCGTAGGCGGTCTTTACATTTTCATGTAATGACCCATTGATCTCGCCTTATCTTCATATAGTATTATTGCCTCTGCAGGTTATGTTACCGCGCAAATACGACAAGCCTTAATACCCCCATGAGTAAAAAGCCTTATGATATTTGCATCTTTTGACACAATTCAGGTCCCTAGCGGAGGGTGTCGTCCTTATATTCCCCTTCAATGCCTCTTCAAGGAAGCTTACCCCTACCGGGTTAGGGTGGGTTCTTTCCATCCAGTGATGCAACAATCAGTTATTTTCACGGCTTCTTATCCCTTCGCCTTTATGACTCATGGTTACGAGACCGCACCCTAAGTGGGGTTTCTTCGGACCGAGTGCATCATAGTCAAGACTTGTCAAGAGCGGCCAGGTACGCTCTAGATGCCCCAGGAACTCTTGACTCAACCATGTACCCCGGGGCCCTGATCGAGTTTCTGCACACCTTAGGAGAGGCCTTGTCACCTTAATATTTCGATTTAGGCGCCTCTCCTGGATGGGATTTTGTTTCACCCCAAATCTCCATGACTTAGGTTTCTGGGTCAGTGTAGCTTTCCCCCTAGTCATGATAACTAGATTTTCCCCCAATTATAACACGCGTTAGGTCTTATTATTGCCTCTTGATGTATGCGAACTAGGGTGCACGCCACAATGGGATGCCTAGCCTCCCTAATTGGAGTCGTTACTTTTGTTGCCTTCTATTAAGGTCTTATTTTCACCTTTCTGTTAAGATATGAATTATGCATAATATAGTGAAAAAAGCTTTTAATTGTACTCATATGCTTTCCTTTTACATTTTGGTTGTGTGCGAAGACTATCGCATCATCCGCTGCATACACTTTGTTGGAGTCACCTGTGGGTGTTTTCATTATTTGTGCGATTACTACCGCATGATCTATGGATAATGTTTCTTCAAATATAATCTGTTCCATGGATGTTCAAGTTTGCGACCTGTGTTTTTCCCTGCAGGATCTATTAACTCGTATGCTCCATTGCCCACTATCCTTTTTTATTATGTATGGTCCATCCCATCTTTTTTCCAGCTTTCCATCTCCTCCTTTCTGATAAGGCGGTATTTCTCGCAACACTAGTTCTCCCAGCTGAAACTCTCTTTCTTTGACGCATTTGTTATACTCTCGACCTATCCGTTTTTGGTAATTATCCATATGTTGCAGCAGGGCAATTTCTCTACTTTCTTCCAGGTCATCAAGTTTCGTTAAGATCAAGTCCCCATTCAGGTTCTTTTCCCATGCTTCTTTTTTAGTTGTAGGGATGATGACTTCAGTTGGTAACACCGCCTCTACCCCATATGTTAGGCAGAAAGGTGACATTCCTATAACTTCTCTCTAGTGGTTTTATATTCCCACACGGCATTATGTACTTGTTCGCACCATCCTTTATTGTATCCTTCCAACAATTATTTTTCAATATATCTGCTTTTGTTTTATTGGTTGCCTGTGCCTGCCCATTGCTCTGCGGGTATAAGGGAGTGGATTTTCCGATTTGAATTTTGAATGCGTTGCGCCCTCAAATTGATTTCTATTATCGGAAACTAATTTTATAGGGATTCCAAATCTACAAATGATATTTTCAAATATGAATATGAACACATCCTTATCTCTAATATGCTGCACCGCTTTCACCTCTGCCCACTTTGTAAAGTAGTCTGTTGCTACTATTAGGTATCTCCTCTGGCCTGTTCCTGGTATAAAGGGACCTACAATGTCTATCCCACATTTCGCAAAAGGAAAGACTTTCTGTAAAGTACACCATCTCTTAATTCGCAATTCGTCACTCTGCTCTTCAACTTGTGTGCCTCCAGTGTGTTCCTTGGGACTTCTCCCTTCTCTAAATATGGATGAAGTTGAGCTCTCTGATCCGTGTCTTTCTTCGCTTGATCTTCTTCTGTGTTTTCTATTATCATTACGTCTGCGTCTTCTTCTTCTTCCTTTTTGATAAAGGGCGAAGAGAGCGTCTGTATTTTTATATACCTTCACTAGTGGAAATCAGCAGTTTCGTGACCGACAAATCAAGTCATTTAACTCGTATCTATGACTTGCTTTTTCGGTCAAAGAGAGGGTCGCTGTTTGAGCGTCTTTTTCAACTATGACGTGTCTGTGGGGGTCGTTGAAAATCTTATATCAACGATCGATTTTAACGATCAAAACTTTATGACTGTCTTCAATCAGTCATAGATATAAATCTTAATATAAAAAAAATAGATTCAGAATGGTGTCTGCTCGATCAATCGACTAAATATGGAATTAAACGGAAATGAAACTCAATTGAGAATCGAATGAAAACCAAATTCAAATTAGAATCAAATAAAATTCAAATTAGAATTCAAATGAGAATCAAATGAAAACCAAATTCAAATCAAATAAAAATGAGAATCAGATTAAACTTGCACACAAATAATCATTCAATTTAACATTCATTGATTCATTGGTTTCAAATTACACAAAGGATTAAAACCTGTAGTTCTGACTAGTGTAATCTGTAGTTCTAGGATTCGATTACAGAGTAATGAACTAAAAAACTATTGATTAAACAACAAAATTATAAACTCCGATGATGATGAAGAACTTATTCCTACTTCAAAATGGTGTACCTGCACAGAAAAATCCATCAGCTGATTAATGTGGGGAGGTCACAATAATCAAGAAAATGCTTATAAAAACAATAACCATTGCCATGCACATGAGGGTACAATGATCTGTAAAGGTGGGTATCCTAACCAATATGATGTCAATCTCTTTACCTGCCTCTGTCCAACATCGACACAATGGCACAAACGTAACTAGTTTATTATTTAACGACCTTGACATATCTCAAGCACAAGATACAAAATGGGTTATACATGGAATCCTAATGTAAGAACGGTAACAGGTATTGCAGTTAAGATTGCAGAGAGGCCTCAAGATTAATAACCAAAAGAACCCATGAACTAAAATATCTCCAGAAGTATATACAAATTCCTTGATTTCAGACATTCATAAAAATGAGCCTTCAATGTAGTTCCTTTAGTGGGAATATTTCTAGTAATCGTCCTACAACTTAGGAAACCAATACAAACTTTAAGGTTGAATATCACTATTATGAAACTAATCAATCAAGATAGACATTACTCAGTACCTTGTTTGCAACCTGTATTTGAGGCTCTCCACAATCATATGGATAATACATTTGATGAGAGATGGATTATGGGCTTCAATAATAACCTCAATGGTCAGCAACATCTCCTGCCTCCTCCAGCCAATTAACAAATGAGTTCCAAAGCTTTCTCAGCATTACACACAATCTTGCTTTCCTGCACATTACACAAACTTAAGCAATCAAGTTATACTCTACACAAGTAAAACAATAAACAACAATAAAGTCTCATTTTCAGCTCAATCCCCACCTCTTATCAATGACATACCAAAGAAAGGTAAGTTTCATTCAGAAACAAAACTATGTAATAGCAAAAAATAGAGAATAATTGAAATTACCCTGTAATTTTTCTTAGAACTAATCGAAGATCACAAGATCTCATGGGATAGTTACTCATACCCCTTCAGTGCCAGATATAGTAAGTCACGTATTTCACATAAAATTGAAATAATTAATGTCTGATTTGGTGGGATCAAGGCATTAAAACACTAAGTCATAGAAGCTCCCACGTTGCACGGTGAGTATGACACCCCCCTCAAATTAAATTAGATAAAAGCTTTCACACAGAGCAATTTTGGAGCGGACAAGTGGCGGAACTCTATTGGTTTTTAACATTAAAAACTGATTACACTCTATTTACACCATATAGTTAACTGGCAGTTAATAACGTAGGTATACAAAACTTATGTGAGAATTTACACCTAATTAATAGCTTACACTTGGTTTACACCAAAAACTTAACTGTACTTTATTAATGTGACGCCCCAATTACTAAACCTGCTTAGCTAAAGGATTACGACCTAACTGAAGCATCAAGTTTAGATTATCGATTTTGAGAATCATATTTACAAAACGCAGATCAAATAAATCCCAAACCTCTCGATACATTTTATATGAAAATCTCTCAAGTGGTATGTATACATCAATGTGTTATTTTACGGAAAAATAGAGAATACATATACATGAAAGATATGTAACGTTCTCAATCCGCTAAAGTTTTAAACTACGGAAACATATATCCTCCAGCGAGCCATCACTTTTGATAACTGAAAAACATCAAGTGGGAACGAGTGAGCACATCATCCTAAAAGGGGTGCCCGGTGGAAACACGCATAACTCTCAAGTAATCACTAACATGCTTCACAAAGTTCTAAAGGAATATAAATTGAAAGAAACAAGAAGAAACTAATCAATCAACAATTTATGCATCATAAATCAAGTGTCACTATATTTCGCCAAACCCATTGGAGAAGACGACGCGAGAGCAACCCTAATCAATAATAATAACATCGTCCACACAGAGTGCCCATACAAACCAGGATTCAGAATATTACCATCAAGATCAGAAAGTTAGACAAACAAGTATAATATGCACACGAGTGATTTCCCTCAAATAAAATAGTATATATAATATCATAACGGATGAATTACCGCCCTACTAAGATAAGATTGCATACGGATGAGTTACCGCCCTACTATATTAATAAGCAATAATATTTAAACGGATGAATTACCGCCCTACTACATAATATTGTCGACGGATGAATTACCGCCTTACTTAACTTAGCTAAGATCCGTGGGGAAACACATACACTCCTCGCAGGGAAATCTCACAATGCATATCAAACACAAACATATCCATAGCAAACATCTTAAATGCAGATATAACATACATTGCATACAAAGAACACAAAAGCAATACATTAAAGGTACATGTAATCGTGCACATAGATAGTAAAGTCTCATCATGCTCGCAGATAATAGAAAGCTTAATGATTAAAAGAAGGTTATAGAGTTCCCACCTGATTTGATGACAAGCCAAGCCTACCTCGAGATTCGCGATCCACTGGTTCATCCTTTGAGTTGATCGTTGTTAATATAGACTAACTGTTAAACACACCAGCATTTCTAAGGAATTAGCCAAAAAGGCTCACACAAGGATCATAACATAATCTCATACAATTCTCTAATTATAAGCTAAGTCGAATAACTAATGGTTCTATTTCTATTAATGATTCTATAACCTTGCATTCAATGTTCTAGGCATAAACTAATATCTACTTAACCAAATGGGGTCTAATTGGGTGTCATCGGAAAGCCCTCGACAAGCCCTACAACTTTGCAGAAGGAACCAAAAGCTAATTCGGACCATAAGTGGTCCAAAAACTCCAAATACTATTTCTGGCCTTAAGCCCAAACTCATGGGCACGACCCGGAACAGCTTGATGAGTCCGGCCCACTACCCATCTACTGACCCATCGGGTTAACCCACGACCCGACCCGATAACCCGGTCCACTACCCGAACTAGTCTGACTCACATCGAGTCAGATAGGTTAACCGAGTCGAAAGCGACTCGGTCATCTCCTTCACCAAATTCTCGGGGAATTATTCTAAGTGTTTAGTTCTAAAACCAGCTCAAGAGGTCAACTTCCAAGGTCTCTAGATTACATACTATAGATCCAAATTCAACAAGTAATGGCTAGTTAGAATGAAGGAATCATGCTATACAACTTTTGCGTACTGAATATTTTCTAGATATCAATCTAACCTATCTTTCTAAGCTCAAACATATCATCCCTCGCAACTGAAAACACAGAATTATAGTTTCAGCAGACTATTTTCTAGGAACTATAACTCATTCGATTCTCAACCAAACTGAACAAACCTTATATCTACAGAACCAAAAATGAAGGAATACAATTAACGTTTATAGAGCTACGTCCAATTCACTCATTTAGATACCTAAACAGTTGTATACATATAGGGAAGTGAAACACTAAACTTCACATAAAAACATGAATTTCAATAATTGTAACCTTAATTGATTCTAACTATTTTTATTATCTAATCACAACCCAAATCAACAAAAACAAACAAGAATTGATTTATAATATTACCTTGAGTTTATATCATGGATATCACTTCAACTCCACCTCCATCATAATCTAACTCCTAGTATCTTTATCATCAACCTCATCCATGGCTATCAATATTATCAACAACACAATTAACAATCACCACCAACTCATCATGTAACTCCCTCTAAATCTCTGAAACTAATTCACTCACTCTAAGTATCTACCTTCCTATTCAAACTCTCGTGTTTCCATTAAGAAAGCTCCCAAACACTATCAACCTCCTCTCTATCGTTCTTGCCAATCCTTCTTTTGCCTATCAATATATCACGTGTAACTTCTCTGTTCCTCCCACTCCTCTACAGCTCCTTCTCCCACTCTCTACAGCTCCTTCTCCCACTCTCTACAACTCCTACTTAAAAATTGTTGACGATAAGTTTGAAATGATAAAATATCACTTTGTTAAATAACTAATATAATTAGATATTAATCTATTCTAACCATCATTAACCGTTAATTAAATCTAGATTAACTCCAATTAGGTTTTACAATTATTACTTACCAAAGGCCCAATGAAAAGGTAAAGTACCGGTCCACAGTCAAACGGTCAACGCCCGAGTCAACGCCGGCTGACTATAGTCAAGTTACGACATCCAAATTTCCGAGTGTGATATCTTCTTCGGTCCGTTATCTGATTTGCGCGTTCTTGTAGTCCAATTCGCATAACTTTTCGAGATCTATCTAACGGTACTAATTTCGTTTCTAAATTATTGTTAGATTAATTTCTAATAATTAGCATTCGTGTTAAACTAATCGAGTCATTAACGGCTAAATCGTCCCTTGACTAGTCTAATAGTGTTGACGAGCTTGAGGGTCCTTACATTCTCCCCACCTTATAAATTTTCGTCCTCGAAAATCAAACAACCTTATAGTTTTCAAAACTTCCCACCTTATAGAGAATTACTATCTCTCGACTACGTGCAAGTACTGCTCATGCATACTTACAAACGCGCGAAAGTAAACTCATTTTAAATGAGTTCGAAACAACAAGAAATGGAACACAACATGTATTATTTCTACAACTAATCTTAAAAATTTGTAGCTCTAGCTCCAACTATACTGATTTAAGTTGTATCCAAGAGGGAAATCTAAGTTTCTTACATGAATTTATATAATGGAAAACTATAAATTTTAGACTTAAGTTCTCTACATTATTTTCTATTTCAATAAATTACTGGCTCAAATAACATTACGAACTACTCTAAAATAAAGTTTCTATATGATATTCAGGATCTATCAAATATATGTTGGATGTCTACGTGTTCAAAATTTTAAACTAATTATTCTCTAATCTCTATCAGCTTCTAAATCATAGTGCGATTGGTTTAACCCCTTTTAATTATTTATTTATTTTATTTTATTTTATTTTTTATTTATTTTTTTTTCTCCATACAATGTACACGCAACAATAAAAACAAATCAATCAACCAATAACCTTTTAGTTCTTGACAGCTTTTAGTGATTAAGATTTATCTCACAACCCAACCCATAGCTAAGCTAATCTAGTTCACTAACTGGTACTAGCTAGATCATCTATTGTTGCCCATGTAAGATCTAATAGTGAGCTCTGATACCAACTTGTGACGCCCCAATTACTAAACCTGCTTAGCTAAAGGATTACGACCTAACTGAAGCATCAAGTTTAGATTATCGATTTTGAGAATCATATTTACAAAACGCAGATCAAATAAATCCCAAACCCTCTGATACATTTTATATGAAAATCTCTCAAGTGGTATGTATACATTAATGTGTTATTTTACGGAAAAATAGAGAATACATATACATGAAAGATATGTAACGTTCTCAATCCGCTAAAGCTTTAAACTACGGAAACATATATCCTCCAAATGAGCCATCACTTTTGATAATGAAAAACACATCAAGTGGGAACGAGTGAGCACATCATCTGAAAAGGGGTGCCCAAAGTGGAAACACGTATAACTCTCAAGTAATCACTAACATGCTTCACGAGTTCTAAAGGAATATAAATTGAAAGAAACAAGAAGAAACTAATCAATCAACAATTTATGCATCATAAATCAAGTGTCACTCTAATTTCGCCAAACCCATTGGAGAAGACGACGCGAGAGCAACCCTAATCAATAATAATAACATCGTCCACACGAGAGTGCCCATACAAACCAGATTGTAATATTACCATCAAGATCGAAAGTTAGACAAACAAGTATAATATGCACACCAGTGATTTCCCTCAAATAAAATAGTATATATAATATCATAACGGATGAATTACCGCCCTACTAAGATAAGATTGCATACGGATGAGTTACCGCCCTACTATATTAATAAGCAATAATATTTAAACGGATGAATTACCGCCCTACTGAATGAAATAGATGTAATAATATAGCATACGGATGAATTACCGCCCTACTACATAATATTGTCGACGGATGAATTACCGCCTTACTTAAATTAGCTAAGAGCCGTGGGGAAACACAGACACTCCTCGCAGGGAAATCTCACAATGCATATCAAACACAAACATATCCATAGCAAACATCGTAAATGCAGATATAACATACATTGCATACAAAGAACACAAAAGCAATACATTAAAGGTACATGTAATCGTGCACACAGATAGTAAAGTCTCATAATGCTCGCAGATAATAAAAAGCTTAATGATTACAAGAAGGTTATAGAGTTCCCACCTGATTTGATGACAAGCCAAGCCTACCTCGAGATTCGCGATCCACTGGTTCATCCTTTGAGTTGATCGTTGTTAATATAGACTAACTGTTAAACACACCAGCATTTCTAAGGAATTAGCCAAAAAGGCTCACACAAGGATCATAACATAATCTCATACAATTCTCTAATTATAAGCTAAGTCGAATAACTAATGGTTCTATTTCTATTAATGATTCTATAACCTTGCATTCAGTGTTCTAGGCATAAACTAATATCTACTTAACCAAATGGGGTCAAATTGTGTGTCATCGGAAAGCCCTCGACAAGCCCTACAACTTTGCAGAAGGAACCAAAAGCTAATTCGGACCATAAGTGGTCCAAAAACTCCAAATACTATTTCGGCATTAAGCCCAAACTCATGGGCACGACCACGAGTCGGCCCACTAGTCCGGCCCACTACCCATCTACTGACCCATCGGGTTAACCCACGACCCGACCCGATAACCCGGTCCACTACCCGAACTAGTCTGACTCACATCGAGTCAGATAGGTTAACCGAGTCGAAGCCGACTCGGCCATCTCCTTCACCAAATTCTCAGGAATTATTCTAAGTGTTTAGTTCTAAAACCAGCTCAAGAGGTCAACTTCCAAGGTCTCTAGATTACATACTATAGATCCAAATTCAACAAGTAATGGCTAGTTAGAATGAAGGAATCATGCTCTACAACTTTTGCGTACTGAATATGTTCTAGATATCAATCTAACCTATCTTTCTAAGCTCAAACATATCATCCCTCGCAACTGAAAACACAGAATTATAGTTTCAGCAGACTATTTTCTAGGAACTATAACTCATTCGATTCTCAACCAAACTGAACAAACCTTATATCTACAGAACCACAAAATGAAGGAATACAATTAACGTTTATAGAGCTACGTCCAATTCACTCATTTAGATACCTAAACAGTTGTATACATATAGGGAAGTGAAACACTAAACTTCACATAAAAACATGAATTTCAATAATTGTAACCTTAATTGATTCTAACTATTTTTATTATCTAATCACAACCCAAATCAACAAAAACAAACAAGAATTGATTTATAATATTACCTTGAGTTTATATCATGGATATCACTTCAACTCCACCTCCATCATAATCTAACTCCTAGTATCTTTATCATCAACCTCATCCATGGCTATCAATATTATCAACAACACAATTAACAATCACCACCAACTCATCATGTAACTCCCTCTAAATCTCTGAAACTAATTCACTCACTCTAAGTATCTACCTTCCTATTCAAACTCGTGTTTCCATTAAGAAAGCTCTCAAACACTATCAACCTCCTCTCTATCGTTCTTGCCAATCCTTCTTTTGCCTATCAATATATCACGTGTAACTTCTCTCGTTCCTCCCACTCCTCTACAGCTCCTTCTCCCACTCTCTACAGCTCCTTCTCCCACTCTCTACAACTCCTACTTAAAAATTGTTGACGATAAGTTTGAAATGATAAAATATCACTTTGTTAAATAACTAATATAATTAGATATTAATCTATTCTAACCATTATTAACCGTTAATTAAATCTAGATTAACTCCAATTAGGTTTTACAATTATTACTTACCAAAGGCCCAATGAAAAGGTAAAGTACTGGTCTACAGTCAAACGGTCAACGCCCGAGTCAACGCCGGCTGACTATAGTCAAGTTCGACATCCAAATTTCAGTGTGATATCTTCTTCGTCCGGTATCTGATTTGCGCGTTCTTGTAGTCCAATTCGCATAACTTTTCGAGATCTATCTAACGGTACTAATTTCGTTTCTAAATTATTGTTAGATTAATTTCTAATAATTAGCATTCGTGTTAAACTAATCGACAACGGCTAAATCGTCCCTTGACTAGTCTAATAGTGTTGACGAGCTTGAGGGTCCTTACATTCTCCCCACCTTATAAATTTTCGTCCTCGAAAATCAAACAACCTTATAGTTTTCAAAACTTCCCACCTTATAGAGAATTACTATCTCTCGACTACGTGCAAGTACTGCTCATGCATACTTACAAACGCGCGAAAGTAAACTCATTTTAAATGAGTTCGAAACAACAAGAAATGGAACACAACATGTATTATTTCTACAACTAATCTTAAAAATTTGTAGCTCTAGCTCCAACTATACTGATTTAAGTTGTATCCAAGAGGGAAATCTAAGTTTCTTACATGAATTTATATAATGGAAAACTATAAATTTTAGACTTAAGTTCTCTACACTATTTTCTATTTCAATAAATTACTGGCTCAAATAACATTACGAACTACTCTAAAATAAAGTTTCTATATGATATTCAGGATCTATCAAATATATGTTGGATGTCTACGTGTTCAAAATTTTAAACTAATTATTCTCTAATCTCTATCAGCTTCTAAATCATAGTGCGATTGGTTTAACCCCTTTTAATTATTTATTTATTTATTTTATTTTATTTTATTTTATTTTTTATTTATTTTTTTTTTCTCCATACAATGTACACGCAACAATAAAAACAAATCAATCAACCAATAACCTTTTAGTTCTTGACAGCTTTTAGTGATTAAGATTTATCTCACAACCCAACCCATAGCTAAGCTAATCTAGTTCACTAACTGGTACTAGCTAGATCATCTATTGTTGCCCATGTAAGATCTAATAGTGAGCTCTGATACCAACTTGTGACGCCCCAATTACTAAACCTGCTTAGCTAAAGGATTACGACCTAATTTGAAGCATCAAGTTTAGATTATCGATTTTGAGAATCATATTTACAAAACGCAGATCAAATAAATCCCAAACCCTCTGATACATTTTATATGAAAATCTCTCAAGTGGTATGTATACATTAATGTGTTATTTTACGGAAAAATAGAGAATACATATACATGAAAGATATGTAACGTTCTCAATCCGCTAAAGCTTTAAACTACGGAAACATATATCCTCCAAATGAGCCATCACTTTTGATAACTGAAAAACACTGAAGTGGGAACGAGTGAGCACATCATCCTAAAAGGGGTGCCCAGTGGAAACACGCATAACTCTCAAGTAATCACTAACATGCTTCACAGTTCTAAAGGAATATAAATTGAAAGAAACAAGAAGAAACTAATCAATCAACAATTTATGCATCATAAATCAAGTGTCACTCTAATTTCGCCAAACCCATTGGAGAAGACGACGCGAGAGCAACCCTAATCAATAATAATAACATCGTCCACACAGAGTGCCCATACAAACCAGGATTCAGAATATTACCATCAAGATCAGAAAGTTAGACAAACAAGTATAATATGCACACGAGTGATTTCCCTCAAATAAAATAGTATATATAATATCATAACGGATGAATTACCGCCCTACTAAGATAAGATTGCATACGGATGAGTTACCGCCCTACTATATTAATAAGCAATAATTTTTAAACGGATGAATTACCGCCCTACTGAATGAAATAGATGTAATAATATATCATACGGATGAATTACCGCCCTACTACATAATATTGTCGACGGATGAATTACCTCCTTACTTAACTTAGCTAAGAGCCGTGGGGAAACACAGACACTCCTCGCAGGGAAATCTTACAATGCATATCAAACACAAACATATCCATAGCAAACATCGTAAATGCAGATATAACATACATTGCATACAAAGAACACAAAAGCAATACATTAAAGGTACATGTAATCGTGCACACATATAGTAAAGTCTCATCATGCTCATAAAAGATAATAGAAAGCTTAATGATTACAAGAAGGTTATAGAGTTCCCACCGATTTGATGACAAGCCAAGCCTACCTCGAGATTCGCGATCCTTTGGTTCATCCTTTGAGTTGATCGTTGTTAATATAGACTAACTGTTAAACACACCAAAGATTTCTAAGGAATTAGCCAAAAAGGCTCACACAAGGATCATAACATAATCTCATACAATTCTCTAATTATAAGCTAAGTCGAATAACTAATGGTTCTATTTCTATTAATGATTTTATAACCTTGCATTCAGTGTTCTAGGCATAAACTAATATCTACTTAACCAAATGGGGTCAAATTGGGTGTCATCGGAAAGCCCTCGATAAGCCCTACAACTTTGCAGAAGGAACCAAAAGCTAATTCGGACCATAAGTGGTCCAAAAACTCAAAATACTATTTCTGGCCTTAAGCCCAAACTCATGGGCCTGACCCGGAACGGCCCACTAGTCCGGCCCACTACCCATCTACTGACCCATCGGGTTAACCCACGACCCGACCCGATAACCCGGTCCACTACCCGAACTAGTCTGACTCACATCGAGTCAGATAGGTTAATCGAGTTAGAAGTCGACTCGGTCATCTCCTTCACCAAATTCTCGGGAATTATTCTAAGTGTTTAGTTCTAAAACCATTTCAAGAGGTCAACTTCCAAGGTCTCTAGATTACATACTATAGATCCAAATTCAACAAGTAATGTCTAGTTAGAATGAAGGAATCATTCTCTACAACTTTTGCGTACTGAATATGTTCTAGATATCAATCTAACCTATCTTTCTAAGCTCAAACATATCATCCTCGCAACTGAAAACACAGAATTATAGTTTCAGCAGACTATTTTCTAGGAACTATAACTCATTCGATTCTCAACCAAACTGAACAAACCTTATATCTACAGAACCACAAAATGAAGGAATACAATTAACGTTTATAGAGCTACGTCCAATTCACTCATTTAGATACCTAAACAGTAGTATACATATAGGGAAGTGAAACACTAAACTTCACATAAAAACATGAATTTCAATAATTGTAACCTTAATTGATTCTAACTATTTTTATTATCTAATCACAACCCAAATCAACAAAAACAAACAAGAATTGATTTATAATATTACCTTGAGTTTATATCATGGATATCACTTCAACTCCACCTCCATCATAATCTAACTCCTAGTATCTTTATCATCAACCTCATCCATGGCTATCAATATTATCAACAACACAATTAACAATCACCACCAACTCATCATGTAACTCCCTCTAAATCTCTGAAACTAATTCACTCACTCTAAGTATCTACCTTCCTATTCAAACTCTCGTGTTTCCATTAAGAAAGCTCCCAAACACTATCAACCTCCTCTCTATCGTTCTTGCCAATCCTTCTTTTGCCTATCAATATATCACGTGTAACTTATCTGTTCCTCCCACTCCTCTACAGCTCCTTCTCCCACTCTCTACAGCTCCTTCTCCCACTCTCTACAACTCCTACTTAAAAATTGTTGACGATAAGTTTGAAATGATAAAATATCACTTTGTTAAATAACTAATATAATTAGATATTAATCTATTCTAACCATTATTAACCGTTAATTAAATCTAGATTAACTCCAATTAGGTTTTACAATTATTACTTACCAAAGGACCAATGAAAAGGTAAAGTACTGGTCCACAGTCAAACGGTCAACGCCCGAGTCAACGCCGGCTGACTATAGTCAAGTTACGACATCCAAATTTCCGAGTGTGATATCTTCTTCGTCCGGTATCTGATTTGCGCGTTCTTGTAGTCCAATTCGCATAACTTTTCGAGATCTATCTAACGGTACTAATTTCGTTTCTAAATTATTGTTAGATTAATTTCTAATAATTAGCATTCGTGTTAAACTAATCGAAGTCATTAACGGCTAAATCGTCCCTTGACTAGTCTAATAGTGTTGACGAGCTTGAGGGTCCTTACATTCTCCCCACCTTATAAATTTTCGTCCTCGAAAATCAAACAACCTTATAGTTTTCAAAACTTCCCACCTTATAGAGAATTACTATCTCTCGACTACGTGCAAGTACTGCTGATGCATACTTACAAACGTTATTGAAAGTAAACTCATTTTAAATGAGTTCGAAACAACAAGAAATGGAACACAACATGTATTATTTCTACAACTAATCTTAAAAATTTGTAGCTCTAGCTCCAACTATACTGATTTAAGTTGTATCCAAGAGGGAAATCTAAGTTTCTTACATGAATTTATATAATGGAAAACTATAAATTTTAGACTTAAGTTCTCTACACTATTTTCTATTTCAATAAATTACTGGCTCAAATAACATTACGAACTACTCTAAAATAAAGTTTCTATATGATATTCAGGATCTATCAAATATATGTTGGATGTCTACGTGTTCAAAATTTTAAACTAATTATTCTCTAATCTCTATCAGCTTCTAAATCATAGTGCGATTGGTTTAACCCCTTTTAATTATTTATTTATTTATTTTATTTTATTTATTTATTTATTTTTTTTTTTCCATACAATGTACACGCAACAATAAAAACAAATCAATTAACCAATAACCTTTTAGTTCTTGACAGCTTTTAGTGATTAAGATTTATCTCACAACCCAACCCATAGCTAAGCTAATCTAGTTCACTAACTGGTACTAGCTAGATCATCTATTGTTGCCCATGTAAGATCTAATAGTGAGCTCGATACCAACTTGTGACGCCCCAATTACTAAACCTCGCTTAGCTAAAGGATTACGACCTAATGAAGCAACAAGTTTAGATTATCGATTTTGAGAATCATATTTACAAAACACAGATCAAATAAATCCCAAACCCTCTGATACATTTTATATGAAAATCTCTCAAGTGGTATGTATACATCAATGTGTTATTTTACGGAAAAATAGAGAATACATATACATGAAAGATATGTAACGTTCTCAATCCGCTAAAGCTTTAAACTACGGAAACATATATCCTCCAGCGAGCCATCACTTTTGATAACTGAAAAACACTGAAGTGGGAACGAGTGAGCACATCATCCTAAAAGGGGTGCCCAGTGGAAACACGCATAACTCTCAAGTAATCACTAACATGCTTCACAGTTCTAAAGGAATATAAATTGAAAGAAACAAGAAGAAACTAATCAATCAACAATTTATGCATCATAAATCAAGTGTCACTCTAATTTCGCCAAACCCATTGGAGAAGACGACGCGAGAGCAACCCTAATCAATAATAATAACATCGTCCACACAGAGTGCCCATACAAACCAGGATTCAGAATATTACCATCAAGATCAGAAAGTTAGACAAACAAGTATAATATGCACACGAGTGATTTCCCTCAAATAAAATAGTATATATAATATCATAACGGATGAATTACCGCCCTACTAAGATAAGATTGCATACGGATGAGTTACCGCCCTACTATATTAATAAGCAATAATTTTTAAACGGATGAATTACCGCCCTACTGAATGAAATAGATGTAATAATATAGCATACGGATGAATTACCGCCCTACTACATAATATTGTCGACGGATGAATTACCTCCTTACTTAACTTAGCTAAGAGCCGTGGGGAAACACAGACACTCCTCGCAGGGAAATCTCACAATGCATATCAAACACAAACATATCCATAGCAAACATCGTAAATGCAGATATAACATACATTGCATACAAAGAACACAAAAGCAATACATTAAAGGTACATGTAATCGTGCACACATATAGTAAAGTCTCATCATGCTCACAGATAATAGAAAGCTTAATGATTACAAGAAGGTTATAGAGTTCCCACCTGATTTGATGACAAGCCAAGCCTACCTCGAGATTCGCGATCCACTGGTTCATCCTTTGAGTTGATCGTTGTTAATATAGACTAACTGTTAAACACACCAGCATTTCTAAGGAATTAGCCAAAAAGGCTCACACAAGGATCATAACATAATCTCATACAATTCTCTAATTATAAGCTAAGTCGAATAACTAATGGTTCTATTTCTATTAATGATTCTATAACCTTGCATTCAGTGTTCTAGGCATAATCTAATATCTACTTAACCAAATGGGGTCAAATTGGGTGTCATCGGAAAGCCCTCGATAAGCCCTACAACTTTGCAGAAGGAACCAAAAGCTAATTCGGACCATAAGTGGTCCAAAAACTCAAAATACTATTTCTGGCCTTAAGCCCAAACTCATGGGCCTGACCCGGAACGGCCCAGTAGTCCGGCCCACTACCCATCTACTGACCCATCGGGTTAACCCACGACCCGACCCGATAACCCGGTCCACTACCCGAACTAGTCTGACTCACATCGAGTCAGATAGGTTAACTGAGTCAGAAGCTGACTCGGTCATCTCCTTCACCAAATTCTCAGGAATTATTCTAAGTGTTTAGTTCTAAAACCAGCTCAAGAGGTCAACTTCCAAGGTCTCTAGATTACATACTATAGATCCAAATTCAACAAGTAATGTCTAGTTAGAATGAAGGAATCATTCTCTACAACTTTTGCGTACTGAATATTTTCTAGATATCAATCTAACCTATCTTTCTAAGCTCAAACATATCATCCCTCGCAACGGAAAACACAGAATTATAGTTTCAGCAGACTATTTTCTAGGAACTATAACTCATTCGATTCTAAACCAAACTGAACAAACCTTATATCTACAGAACCACAAAATGAAGGACTACAATTAACGTTTATAGAGCTACGTCCAATTCACTCATTTAGATACCTAAACAGTAGTATACATATAGGGAAGTGAAACACTAAACTTCACATAAAAACATGAATTTCAATAATTGTAACCTTAATTGATTCTAACTATTTTTATTATCTAATCACAACCCAAATCAACAAAAACAAACAAGAATTGATTTATAATATTACCTTGAGTTTATATCATGGATATCACTTCAACTCCACCTCCATCATAATCTAACTCCTAGTATCTTTATCATCAACCTCATCCATGGCTATCAATATTATCAACAACACAATTAACAATCACCACCAACTCATCATGTAACTCCCTCTAAATCTCTGAAACTAATTCACTCACTCTAAGTATCTACCTTCCTATTCAAACTCTCGTGTTTCCATTAAGAAAGCTCTCAAACACTATCAACCTCCTCTCTATCGTTCTTGCCAATCCTTCTTTTGCCTATCAATATATCACGTGTAACTTCTCTGTTCCTCCCACTCCTCTACAGCTCCTTCTCCCACTCTCTACAGCTCCTTCTCCCACTCTCTACAACTCCTACTTAAAAATTGTTGACGATAAGTTTGAAATGATAAAATATCACTTTGTTAAATAACTAATATAATTAGATATTAATCTATTCTAACCATTATTAACCGTTAATTAAATCTAGATTAACTCCAATTAGGTTTTACAATTATTACTTACCAAAGGCCCAATGAAAAGGTAAAGTACTGGTCCACAGTCAAACGGTCAACGCCCGAGTCAACGCCGGCTGACTATAGTCAAGTTACGACATCCAAATTTCCGAGTGTGATATCTTCTTCGTCCGGTATCTGATTTGCGCGTTCTTGTAGTCCAATTCGCATAACTTTTCGAGATCTATCTAACGGTACTAATTTCGTTTCTAAATTATTGTTAGATTAATTTCTAATAATTAGCATTCGTGTTAAACTAATCGAGTCATTAACGGCTAAATCGTCCCTTGACTAGTCTAATAGTGTTGACGAGCTTGAGGGTCCTTACATTCTCCCCACCTTATAAATTTTCGTCCTCGAAAATCAAACAACCTTATAGTTTTCAAAACTTCCCACCTTATAGAGAATTACTATCTCTCGACTACGTGCAAGTACTGCTCATGCATACTTACAAACGCGCGAAAGTAAACTCATTTTAAATGAGTTCGAAACAACAAGAAATGGAACACAACATGTATTATTTCTACAACTAATCTTAAAATTTGTAGCTCTAGCTCCAACTATCTTGATTTAAGTTGTATCCAAGAGGGAAATCTAAGTTTCTTACATGAATTTATATAATGGAAAACTATAAATTTTAGACTTAAGTTCTCTACACTATTTTCTATTTCAATAAATTACTGGCTCAAATAACATTACGAACTACTCTAAAATAAAGTTTCTATATGATATTCAGGATCTATCAAATATATGTTGGATGTCTACGTGTTCAAAATTTTAAACTAATTATTCTCTAATCTCTATCAGCTTCTAAATCATAGTGCGATTGGTTTAACCCCTTTTAATTATTTATTTATTTTTTTTATTTTTTTTTTTTTTTTTATTTTTTTTTTTTTCCATACAATGTACACGCAACAATAAAAACAAATCAATTAACCAATAACCTTTTAGTTCTTGACAGCTTTTAGTGATTAAGATTTATCTCACAACCCAACCCATAGCTAAGCTAATCTAGTTCACTAAGCGGTACTAGCTAGATCATCTATTGTTGCCCATGTAAGATCTAATAGTGAGCTCTGATACCAACTTGTGACGCCCCAATTACTAAACCTGCTTAGCTAAAGGATTACGACCTAACTGAAGCAACAAGTTTAGATTATCGATTTTGAGAATCATATTTACAAAACACAGATCAAATAAATCCCAAACCCTCTGATACATTTTATATGAAAATCTCTCAAGTGGTATGTATACATCAATGTGTTATTTTACGGAAAAATAGAGAATACATATACATGAAAGATATGTAACGTTCTCAATCCGCTAAAGCTTTAAACTACGGAAACATATATCCTCCAGCGAGCCATCACTTTTGATAACTGAAAAACACTGAAGTGGGAACGAGTGAGCACATCATCCTAAAAAGGGGTGCCCAGTGGAAACACGCATAACTCTCAAGTAATCACTAACATGCTTCACAGTTCTAAAGGAATATAAATTGAAAGAAACAAGAAGAAACTAATCAATCAACAATTTATGCATCATAAATCAAGTGTCACTCTAATTTCGCCAAACCCATTGGAGAAGACGACGCGAGAGCAACCCTAATCAATAATAATAACATCGTCCACACAGAGTGCCCATACAAACCAGGATTCAGAATATTACCATCAAGATCAGAAAGTTAGACAAACAAGTATAATATGCACACGAGTGATTTCCCTCAAATAAAATAGTATATATAATATCATAACGGATGAATTACCGCCCTACTAAGATAAGATTGCATACGGATGAGTTACCGCCCTACTATATTAATAAGCAATAATATTTAAACGGATGAATTACCGCCCTACTGAATGAAATAGATGTAATAATATAGCATACGGATGAATTACCGCCCTACTACATAATATTGTCGACGGATGAATTACCGCCTTACTTAACTTAGCTAAGAGCCATGGGGAAACACAGACACTCCTCGCAGGGAAATCTCACAATGCATATCAAACACAAACATATCCATAGCAAACATCGTAAATGCAGATATAACATACATTGCATACAAAGAACACAAAAGCAATACATTAAAGGTACATGTAATCGTGCACACAGATAGTAAAGTCTCATCATGCTCATGAGATAATAAAAAGCTTAATGATTACAAGAAGGTTATAGAGTTCCCACCGATTTGATGACAAGCCAAGCCTACCTCGAGATTCGCGATCCCTTTGGTTCATCCTTTGAGTTGATCGTTGTTAATATAGACTAAGCTGTTAAACACACAAAGCATTTCTAAGGAATTAGCCAAAAAGGCTCACACAAGGATCATAACATAATCTCATACAATTCTCTAATTATAAGCTAAGTCGAATAACTAATGGTTCTATTTCTATTAATGATTCTATAACCTTGCATTCAATGTTCTAGGCATAAACACTATCAACCTCCTCTCTATCATTCTTGCCAATCCTTCTTTTGCCTATCAATATATCACGTGTAACTTCTCTGTTCCTCCCACTCCTCTACAGCTCCTTCTCCCACTCTCTACAACTCCTACTTAAAAATTGTTGACGGTAAATTTGAAATGATAAAATATCACTTTGTTAAATAACTAATATAATTAGATATTAATCTATTCTAACCATTATTAACCGTTAATTAAATCTAGATTAACTCCAATTAGGTTTTACAATTATTACTTACCAAAGGCCCAATGAAAAGGTAAAGTACCGGTCCACAGTCAAACGGTCAACGCCCGAGTCAACGCCGGCTGACTATAGTCTAGTTACGACATCCAAATTTCCGAGTGTGATATCTTCTTCGTCCGGTATCTGATTTGCGCGTTCTTGTAGTCCAATTCGCATAACTTTTCGAGATCTATCTAACGGTACTAATTTCGTTTCTAATTGTTAGATTAACTTCTAATAATTAGCATTCGTGTTAAACTAATCGAGTCATTAACGGCTAATTAATCGTCCCTTGACTAGTCTAATAGTGTTGACGAGCTTGAGGGTCCTTACAATTAACATCCGTTAAGTGTTGTACATAACCGTGAGCAAAATCACAACGTTAAACAATTGCGGTAAAAAAACAAAACATAATCAACTTTTTTTACCATACTTATCCAATTGCGGTAAAATACCAAATCTAAATTAACACGTTAGGGTTCTTCTTCTGCAACAAATCGCTGCCATATTTTCTTCACCGCAAAGCCATGGTTCGGTAAGGAAGACACAAGACTTGCTAGGAGATTAAGGCTTTCTATTTTGCTCCGTGATCCATTCCATATGCAGTTGATAACTAGAAGACTTCAACACAGTGCTGAGATTGACAAAAAAAGAACTAAAAACATTACCAAATCCATATCAAATCTTGCATTAGACAGATCCCATAAGAAAAAGAGAAACAATAATACGAATCAACCTGCTATTGATGCTGCAATCCGTATAGGAAATGCTGCTGACAATGGTTTTTATTTATTTATTACAGATCCATGGTTTTGAAAATGGTTTGATTATTCTATTCATCTCTCGTAAGTGTTTTCCTTATATTACAAAAGGTATCAAAAGGGATGCAGGAAAGCTAGGCTTGCTATTTACTACAAAAATGTTTTTACAGAAACATAAGGCGAACAAGACTTGCTAGGAATACAGCAACAGTCATCACTGTGACAAAAAATACTAGAAACAAAAATGGTCTCAATTCTGAATGTTGCTTTTAATACAGATACTACCAGGAAAACAACAAAGCATGCTGCCACAAAGAAAGCCATACAGAAAGCATATATGATCCAACAAATTTTCAGTACAACGGTAAGTTTCGATTAGAAATTGAATCCATGCTACTTTGGTTTAAGCATGCTTAACTTACATGTATATGGGAACTCTTCTTCTGATTCATAACCTAAGAATAACCATTGACTTCTATACCGTCCTTTAATATTATCTAACCTAAGAATTTTCCCGATGCAACCCCAAAGATGCACTTTTTTGGGTTTATATTGATGTTGAATTGTCACATCTGCTCAAAGATATCTTTCAAGTTGTCAACATGATGTTCTGCTCTTTTACTCTTCACCAACATATCATCAACATAGAATTCTAACGTTGTATGTACCCACTTTGCAAATACCTTTTCTACCATTCTTTGGTATGTGGCACCTGCATTTTTCAAACCGAAAGGCATTTTTGTGTAACAATACAATCCTCTTGGTGCGAAAAAAGCAGTATGCTCTTGGTCCTCTTCAGCCATAGGGATTTGATTGTAGCCTTTGTATCCTTCCATTAATGACAACCTGCCATTTCCTGATATTGCTTCTACCATTTTGGGTATATCCGGTAGTGGAAAACTGTCCTTTGGACACGCCTTATTTAAGTCACTGAAGTCGATGCAAATCCGTATGCCATTATTCTTCTTTGGCACCACCACCATGTTAGCGATCCATTCTGGGTACTTTGCTGGCCTTATTAGTCATGCCTCAAGCATTTTCTGTAACTCTGCTTCTATTAGAGGATGATATGTTGTTGCTATTTTTCTTATTCTTTGCTTGAATGGTCGTGCGTTCTTGTTTATATCTAATTTATGACATGCGACCGAAGGGTCTATTCCTTGCATTTCTTTTATGCTCCATGCAAAGATATCTTTATATTCGCGTAAGATGTTGATCGTTCTCTCTTTTTCTTTTTTGTCCATCTTGGTTCCGATCTTCAAAATCTTTGGCTGCTCTTCTGTCCCAACGTTTATCTCTTTTGTTGGCTCTGGTACGGTGAAATTTGCTTTTGGTTTGCCTATTGGTGAGGGTTCTCTTATATTATGCGTTGGTTCACCTTCTTTTTCTGGAATTTCGCTCGGTATTCCCATTCCCTCTTGTTTTCTTATTATATATATTTTTAATTCTTCCTCCTTTCTCAATTCCTTTGCTTTCCTCCATCGGTCTTTTCGCTTTCTTGCGCATCCTTCATAATTCTTCACATCTATTTGATCGCACGCACTGATGAAGAGTTGACGCTACACCTTTTATTGCATGTATCCATGGTCGCCCCAATAACATGTTGTATGGTGATTCTACATCAACTACGCATAATATTACCTGAGTTTCTATTTCTCCCAGTAGTATTCGCATGGTCACCTCTTCTTTTGGCTTTATTATCGTTTTGTTAAAATCGTGAATATTGTAGGTGGAGCGCGTTATGTCCGCGTCCTTGTATCCCATGCCTTTAAACGCGCGATAAAACAAAATATCAACTGAACTACCTCTATCTACCAATGTTCTATTTATCGCCCACTCTTCTGATTCTTTCGTCCCTTCATTGCTTCCTTTTTGCTGTACAGTTATTGTAACCACCAAAGGATCTGTTCATCTTAAGCTCTCTTCCGGTATTTCTTGTGCTGCGAACGTTATCTTTTCCCACTCATGCAAAGGAGATAATTTATCCACCGTCATGATTTTGCTTCCTTCAAAGTCGTGCTTGTGTATTTTGCTTGTGATTCCTGTATGAAAATCATTTATAGTTGCTTTGGTTATTACGCTACACTGTAATCTACTTCTGCCTTCTTTGGTTATGCTCCCAGAGTCCCTGTAAGCAGACGAGAGTTCAAAATCATACATCGTATCCTTAGATTTTACTCGGTCCTTATGTGCATTCCAGTATGCCACCTAGCACAACTATTCAAGCACAAGTCAGGGGTTTAACTTGGGCATGACTTATTAATTAAGCTGAAAACAAACAACAGATTGATAACTATAATTCTGAGCCTTCTCTGCACATCGTCAGTCCTACTAACAACCCTTGCCAAACTGAAAAAATGTTGATTCCGGTATCTAGACTGTAGTAGTCTCATTTCAATGGGGAGGAGTCCCCTTGGAGTAGGTGGTCTATTCTGAAATACTTCCAACTGTGCAGGAATCCATGACCTCAAAAGTTTGAGATATTTCTTGGTGGTATTTCATGACTACTTCCACTTTGTCGAACAAGTTAGTCTCCGATGGAGGTACAACCCAACAATTCTCACAGGGAGACCTGGGATAGTTATCATTACTTCCAAATGCCGAATTCCTTCCTTTACCGGGAACGACCTCTCCCTATTACATGAACGATAGTTCGTAGCATTGAGCAGAAACGTCCCTGTTCCACGCGGCTTCTGCACCTCCTCGGCACCAAAAGATGTACCAGATGTCATGGAAGATTTTGCGGAGATGAACTGGGGTCCTCCTGGAGTAACACCATTAGAATTCATATGAGGTACAATACTTTCAAAATCCCCGAAGACGAGCACGTCCCTGCGCTTCACTGGCATCACTTGATGGGAGTTCGAATCCCATGGATGCTTGTTACGGAACTATGTGGGTGCTGGATGAATGGAATGAGAAGAACCCCAAAAGGGTATCCCTTGGAACTACTGAGCACAGACTAAATTGTCGTGATGACTATCATAATCACCGATTAGCTCCGACAAGTGATGGGGAGTTCTAGGAATTCCATCTGTTTTGGCAGCTTCAACTAATTTGTAACTGTGCAGGTGGGAAAGAACTACCGTCCTTCAACTAGCCGACTGAGTCATAGCATGCTAGTCCGTTAACGCTCTTGTATATGTACCAGACCAGATGACAGCCTGATTTCTGACAAAAGAATCAAACCACTAAATCAATTGACAAATACAAGAACCATTCGTATTAAAGACAATATATAATAGTCCACATGGTTAGATCATAAGATTCAAATCAACAAATTCACTCTAACTGAACAACAGGACCAAATAAATCATCATGGTCTCAACTTTCAAACTGGGACGAGAAGACTTCTTTACAGGAAAGCACCAAACAACTACGTGACAAAATTTTAGTTTCCACTTTATCATGTAATTACCCGTTTGATATATTTGGAACGAGACCAATCTCAACATACTCTAAAAACGATAAATTGGTTCCAATCACCCATTGTAAGGATCTTTTCATCATTGGATTCAAAGGATTTTTATTTTAGAAACGATCTTGAACAACACCCACTACACTGCCCTAAACATTGAACCCAGTTCTCAATTCTAATTGTTATTATGAAAAACTTCTTGTCTTAAGATTGTTGAAGAATAACAATTAAAATTCATAATATATCAAACAACTAATTAATATAAGAGGCACTTATCTGTTTTTATGTCGTCTCCATTCAATTGTTGACGTCTTCCACATCCCTGTTAAATACCATGAATGAACAAATTGGTAATGGTGGATTGAGGCACATGTTCAACATGTTTGTCCTTAAGACAAGAATGCCCGGCTACACTCTAAAAAGATGATGCTATAGCCCTACTGGTACATCTGCCTCCAAGATACAACAATCCTAACAAATTTGAATAGCACATTCAAACTTGTCCTTTTAGAACTTGGCAGCGGAAAACTCACGAATCGTTAGCACTTAAAAACCCTCCTATCAAACATAGAAAAAACGAAGAAGAAGAGGTATGCAACACCGGTGGTTTCGAGAGAGGTTTTTTTCTATGCATATAAAAACCCTAGTGCAATTCCATATATATATGTAAGATAAAAACTTACCCAATAAACTAAGAGATAATTTTAGAAGATATTTTAATTATTTTGAAAAACCGTTTTATAATAAAATTTTTATTCACATAAAAACCGGTGGTTTTCCAAAGAAAATTTCATTGATGATAGAAGAAGCTGAAGTAGAAGACTTATATTGAGAGTACAAGTAGTGCGAGTGCACCGAAGGGCCACCATTCAGTGTTTGACCCGTTATATAAAAGACTTTTGACTAGTGACTCAGACATGCCTAGCTAAGCCTCATAATTTGACTTTCTCCGCGACAAGTCCACTATCCACTATAAAGATGGACCACATCACCAGCAGCAGCCTCCAAGACCAAGTCTAACAACATTTAGCTGGCCCTAAATTACAACATTAGTGTTAAAGAAACTACTAAAAAGAGCTAGGGCTCTAGCTTGGGCTAAAAAGGGAAAACAATGGGAATGGCTGGCCTTCCATTGTCTCAATTTGCAATGCTCCTTTTAAGGGTTATCAAATTATACGAGGGGCCATCAATCTGGGGGATGGAGAAGATTATTTTGCTTTATATGTATACAGTTATCTAATGAAATTTGATAACCCATTGCTTATGTAACATCACAAATGGATATTTAATCTACTTATTTGGTTTTCCAACACAAATAAAATTTTGGCGTTGTTACCTAGTTAATAACATATATGTTCCAAATTTCCAATGATTGAACTGTATATTTGGCATCCTATCGACCTTCAACTGTGGTGATAGTAACATAATTGTTTGAGCAGCCAGTTGGCTCCGAATCTCGATTATCTGATGATGCTGGGAAAGTATATGGAGGTTCCTTTGGAGATGGACGATCGGTTTCACTGATAAGCATGAGATCAACTTCAGTCATTGTCGGTCTATCTATTGCTCTATTCTGAACACATAACAAGCCAATATGTACACATTTCTTCACTTCTAATGGAGAATACAAATCACCCAAAGTCTCATCCAAAATGTCTGACCATTTCCCTTCATTCCAAAGTCTCCAGCTCTAAAGAAACAGATGTCGAATTATGTAAGTTAATACTCCATAACCCATTAAACTACAGATAAGTTGACTGATATAAATACTTACATGGAGTAGAAGGTTTGAAGGTTGTTCAGGATTGTAAAAGCTGTTATTTCTCTTACTGCTTATAATTTCTAGTATCAACACTCCGAAACTAAAGACATCTGACTTTTCCGAAAATGTTCCTCCCATTATATACTCTGGAGACATGTAACCACTGTATTTGATCGTGAAGACATGTTATAATCTATAATATATAAATAAATAAGACGAGACATATGAAATTTAAGAGGACCACTAAGGAAACATGGAGCTCACAATGTACCAACAACCCGATTAGTTTCGGCAATAATCTGGTCACCACCAAATATTCGTGCCATTCCAAAGTCTGAAATTTTTGGGGTCATGTTTTCATCCAATAAAATGTTACTGACTTTAAGATCTCTATGAATAACTCTTAAACGAGAATCACGGTGAAGGTAAAGAAGGCCCCGAGCAATCCCTCCAATAATATTGAAGCGCTTATTCCAATCTAGTTGTGCTTTCTTACTTGGATCTGTCGCCAGTACACATATTCTTTAATTAGTTGTGGTGGAAAAAATTGATTCGTAATGGAAGTAACACGTATGAAGGAACAAATTTGAAAGGAATTTTGATAATGTAGCTTGCAGGTTTGGTAGCAAATAGAAAAGAGAGACAAACCAAATAGAAACACATCCAGGCTACCCTGAGGCATGTATTCATAAATTAGCATGTATTCTTCTCCTCGAATGCAGCAACCCAACAGTCTCACAAGGTTACGGTGTTGAAGTTTGGAGATCAATACAACCTCGTTTTTGAACTCTTCAATACCCTGTCCAGAGTGTTTAGATAGTCGTTTCACTGCTATTTCCTTCTCGTTTTGCAGTTTACCCTAAATACCGTCCTTGTTGTGATTAGAAATGTCCAATAAGTTGAACCCTATTGTTACAATAACCAAGCACATGTAAACTTACCTTATAAACTGGCCCAAAACCTCCTTCTCCCAATTTATTTTCCAAACAGAAGTTATTTGTAGCATTGGATATACAAGCATAGTTAAATATTTGCAATTCTTGTGTTTCTCCTTCTGTGTTACCATCATCAAACGAGTTATCAGGGGTGTCGTTGTAGGTAGACTTGGATTTCAGCAAATCTGTCAAGACCCCATGGAGTCCTCTCAACCTTCCTGGATGTTCACGAAGAAGTAAAGAAATTGAGTTTACTGGTGATAGTCGCAAAAGCAACATTAACTAATGATGTTGTTTGAATTTTGAAATGATGCAGTATCATCACTAAAAAAAGGGGTATATCTACCTCTTTTATGAGTCTCATTTCTCTTGAGCAGATAAATGTAGGTTAAGACGCACATGATAGTTGCCACCAAAACGAAAACAGGTACGACAATCTTCCAAACCTTTCTGCCTTAAAATTTCCAGGATGTAGAAAGCGAAAATTCAGTCTAGGCATACACAGGCATCATAATATTTTGAGCACTAGATGAAGATGATTCCAGTTCTAATTATGATGTGATATAATCATAACCCTTGATATAATAAAGAGATTGACAGATTGTATTCGCTGCAATTGTATGATGGGGTTTCATACACATGATAAACCCAAAAACTAGAACATAAAGAAAAGGCCTTGGTGCTATTTTTGTTTCTTATTGTGTCCATTGTTTATACAGACCAAAATCAGTCAAACCAAATGTGGTAACCCTATGTGGCCTTCGTGCTATTTTTGTTTCCCAGCTGTGATTTTTCTTAGTTAACTCTGTCAGGTGATTAAGAGAGTCTACAATCTACATCTTACTAATATAAAGAAAAGAGCTCTTTTTGGTAGGAGACCCCCTAAATTACTTGGTTATCCCTATTTTTTACATATTTACATAAATACCATTGTTTTAAAAATAGATCAAAAATTTTAAAAACTTATTATCTTTCAAAATATACACCGGATTTTTTTAAAATTTATATATTTGAAAAGCTCTTTCAATTATCTACGTAACGAGTACAAATAAGAATAGTAAAATTTTGTTTTAGGAAAAAATTTTCCATAACTTTCAAATTTAATATTGATGGATGTGTAAAAATTCAAGCATGTGCATCGCACATGTGTCCTTACTAGTTAGGTATAAAGAATGCTACAAATTCATAAGTAAAGTTCAATAATCAATATATATGTTGTTGAATAGGAAATCATAATAATATCATAACTTCAATAATTAGGAGTCTTAACCGGCCCTTAAAGTAACTATTTAAAAATAAAATCATTAAAGCCATCTCCCCCTAGATAAACAAGCTTGGTAAAGGGGCGGCATGAAATGGTAGAGGGGCGGCACCCTAATAAGAAAAATAGGTCATTACAAGTAATTTTCAAGTGTCCCTTATCAAATAGAATCTGGAAATGACTAATTAGCCCTTATTGTTGATTATCAAGATTAGTAATGATAATCAAGATTAGTGTTGATAATCAAGATTAATGTTGATAATTAATTTTCACTTATCATATGATTCATAACTCTAAAATAGGTTATTAAAAAAAAAAATTAGAGAAGAAAAAAGAAACTTTTGTGATATTAATTTGTGAAGGTCAATCTCAACCAATTGAAAAAATTAACCAACAAAGTGAAGAACCCAGCATTGAAAATGACTAGGTATACTTCTAAAGTACGTAACAAATCAAATTTTTAAAATTTCGTAAGAACATACGGTTGGAATTGAGCTCGTTACCAACCAGTAACTATATATTACGGTTCGTAATGTATCAATTACTAACCGTAACTGGTTCAATTTTGGGAAAACCCAAAATTTCAGAAGAACATACGGTTGGAATGGAGCTCGTTACCAACCGTAACTACATGTTGGGGAAAACCCAGAAAAAAACCAGTTACGGTTGGTATAATTTGTTCCCTTACGAACCGTAGGGAACTTACGGTTCGTAACTTGGGTAAACAATACCAACCGTAGAAGAATCAAAAAGTGGCCCTTCAAACTAACAAGTAGGTGTACATTTAGTTTCAACCAAACTTTAGGCATACCATTTCTCTTCTTGACACCGTTGCCTGTATCTTGATATCGTGTCATGAGACTAGGAATACCATTTTCAAATGAGTCTGTGTATGGAGCTAAGTTCACTACGGTTGGTAACTAATGAATCGAAACCAACCGTAACTAACCTACGGTTGGTAAGTCATCTTAACTTTTGAACCGTACATAACTATTTGATAAGTTGTTAACATTCAGGATGATTTACGGTTGGTTAGTTTAATTAAGTTTCAAACCGTAACTCAATTACGGTTGATAAATATGATGCAAATAAAAACCGTAACTTAACATATTCTCAAAACTAAGAACTTACGGTTGGTATTTGAGTTATTACCAACCGTAACTAGCATAAACCCAGAAATTTCAATTTCAATTTTCATACAAAACCTAATTTTTTACACAAAATTAACTTAAATCCAACACGATAAACTAAACCCTAACTGGGTTTTTCCAAACATTTTTCAAATCGTCGATTAATCGAATACGATGAAATCTTCGGTTTTAATGGAGGTTAGGGTTGATGGAGGAGAAGAGAAGATGAAGAAGAAAAAAAAAATTGATTTGATTTTTTCTTATTCATTAGGTTTAAAAAAAATTGATTTGATTTTGGTTAATTTAAGGTGAAAAGGGTAATCTAGTCAATCTACACCCCTATAGGACACCCCCTAACCAATAAGAGGGACATTGCTATCACACTTGCCGCCCCTCTACCATTTCTTGCCGCCCCTTTACCAAGCTTGTAGATAAAATCGATGGCAGAACTAGAAGTCCATCAAAGGGTTAGTCATTACCTGGAGGTAACTGGAAGTAATTATTGTCGATGTTCCACTTGAGAGACCAATGATTATCAGCATCATTTTTGAGTGACCAATATGCCCATCCAAAAGAAGCTGAACCATAAACATCTAACTGTGCGCTACCATACTTTTGATATTCCCTCTGAGACCAAAACTTGTCTTTGCCAAATTGGTTCACCCATTCCCCTGGATTCATTTCCAACAAAGATCATATCTGACTTTCCATTTTTAATGCTGCTATGAACAAACTACTTTTCTTATTTTCAGTTGACAAGCAACTAGTTTATATATAAGAACTTCCAATAAACACATAATTAAAGCCTTACCAATAAACAACAACGGTCCATCAGCAGCGTTTAGGGAATCCATTTGAGTTTTCCTGGTTTCATATAAGAAATTGATATTCTCCCGTAGGCTCGCGTTATATAATGAAGGATTGTGGACGTTAAAGTAGTGCAAGTCCACCACAACGTTTGATTTACCATTACCAGCGTTGGCATTATAAAGTCCTGCTGGATCTGGGTCTGGGTCTGCACTATTGCTAGTCAACTGACACATTATTACATAAGCTGTGGCTGAATGTTTCCTCACAATAGCATATCCGTCATCGTAGTACTTCTGTAGGGTATCAAAAGGAACTTTAGAAGAATCTGGTCCACTCAAAAGCTCAAACCCCAATAGAGCAGGATCGCTTCCATACCTGCAATTGAAAGATGACATGCTCATTAGGAACTGCAGATAGGAACCAATATAGGTGTTCAAGAAATTGTTTGATAAGTTATTGTTAATAGGCAAGAGAGAAACATATTTTACCTGGAAGCTAGGAATTCTATAACACCAAGGGTTTTCTGGATGTTATCTGATTTTGTCCATTCAATAAAACCATCACGACTAGAACTGTGATCCTGTCCATTTTGGGAACCCGGAGCTGCGTGAAGGTCAACAATGCATTTTATGCCGAAATCCCTGCATAACAAGTTTAGGTAATTTAGTAAACTTTCAAAAAAAAACTCAGGAACCAGGACATGAAAATTAGGAAAGAGAGACCCACTGTGCCCATTTGAATGCATTATCTAGAGCTGCCAAACTTCCCCCAACATAAGGAGCTGGTGGATTGGGATCTTTGGTAATCCACCACCCAACAGGAATTCTGACTGTGTTTATGCCGTGTTGGCTGAGATACTGAAAGTCTTCTCGTGTAATGTAGTTGCTCCTATGTTCCTGCAGTTCAAATAAATTTTTTACACAAAATTGGTTAAAAAGACCAAAATCAACAATTCCTGGGTGAAAAAAAATTGTAAAATTTGATACTGTTCAAATGGACGAGAATGTAAAAATAGCCAGGATGTAAACAGTTTTATCCTGTTCATTTTCAAATACTCTTTCTTATTTTTAATTTACATCAGGATACATCCAGTTTCATCCTCCCTTTTTTTTAAGTTTAAGACAGGATGAATCCAGTTTCATTCTTGCTATGTTTTTGGTGTCCATTTCACCCATATTAATTTTTACTCGTCCATTAGAACCATATTTTAAAAATATTTGGACAAATGACTCATTTTCTGAATTTTTTAAAGATCATTGATATTTCTACCATGTACACTTCTCATCTAGATGTTTATATCGCACTAAAATTCTATCAACCGGTTACAACCTGTAAGTTATAACTTTTCATACACCCAAATAATGCAAGAAGGATGAGTTTCATTTCTCAAATTCATCACGTCCAAACCTTGCATTTTTAGCGGGTTTGTAAAATAGGATCAAATGTTTCAGATGATTTGTTTTGTCTAACAGACGTGGACAGCCAACGGAATATACGGAGCAACTGAAAGATCTCCCAAAAATACGGCCAACCAATTTAATCTACGGAATATTACTTCCGTTAACCAAGAGTTTGCTGACATCAAACTAGCCAAATGGTTGTCAATGATGCTGCTAGATCAAGTCTGATCTAGCAATGCTAGAGCAAAATCTTTTCCAGTTGGTATTAACATTCATTACTACGGATATGGGATATTAAAAGATAAGGGACATAGAAAATTACAGTAAGCACTTTCGTTGCATTTTTCAGTCCATGCCCATTGCAGAGCTGGTACTCTCCTTGCATATGGTCACCATCAAAAGTCATTCTGAATATACCTGCGTTACCATCATTGAATTCTGGGGTCCCAACATAGTCTGCTGTGAGTTTATTTGCGGAAGATGCCTAAAAAGTCCAAAATGTCAGATCTGAGTTACAACAACCCGAAAGTCAGAGAGGAAATACCCGAAACTGTGACTGAAATGTGCATTTCTTCCAAAAGTGTGACTGATTTGAAAATTCTTCCAAAAGTGTGACTGACTTTAACTAATACCCAAAGTACCCTTTATAGCCCGATGTCTACACATCGATATCTTGATGTCCACATATTTATAGCCGATGTACACAAATTATAGATGATGTCCACATATTTATAGCCCGATGTCCACATATTTTATGAATAGTGTCCGATGTCTACACATCGAAACATGGATGTTTACATTTATCCAACATATGATTATGTGACTTACGGATGTCTACATATAATATCTACACATCGGACACTATTCATGGTGGGGTATCAGTGCCCGATGTGTACACATCCTGACCCAATGTGTACACATCCTGACCCAATGTGTGCACATCCTTACCCGATATGTACACATCTGAGGATAAAATCCGGTATTTCTGTAAAAGACTAGGGCATACATGCCCGTTGACCGGTCATGATCACACTTTTAGAAGAGATTTCAAATTGGTCATAGTTTTGGAATAAACCCACTTTTCAGTCACACTTTTAGGTAAAATCCCAAAGTCAGATGAGAAGGTTAAAGGGCTGAGAGTATTGTACCTGCAGATATGTACCGCTAGAATGTTTAATAATCACTCTATCTTCGCTCGATCTTACGATAGTAAATGTTTCATTCGAAGATGGTAATTTTGATGTTGTGGTGACAGAGGCCCCTTTCCCAGTACAGGATAGAAACTGTCCATTTAGAGTACGAAACTGATAATCCGACTGATTTACCCTCCATAACTGCAACAAAGAGTAGTTACGTGAGAGAGTAATTTTGTGATCTCACACATCTCCAATATATACTTTCAGCCGGCCCGAAAATGCTATATGACCCGCTTGATAACAGATTTGTGACAGCTGATCATACGTGTCATGTAAAGTGGCGAGATTATGTGTTTCTTCTCTTTCACCACGTCATCGCTTCTTTACCAATTCTCTCTTTAAGTTTGTAAGAGAGCTTCAAACTGTCAACAATAACTCCATGAATCATGCTTCAAAAACCAGAAAAACACATTAAAATCTTTATATTTTGTTTTATTTATTTTTATTCCTCTTCAAAATCCTTGGGTTTTTTGAAACCCTAGATATTTCCTTCGATTTTGAGTGAATATTGGGTTCCATTTTTTTCTCCTTGATTTCATGGGTGTTTACTTGATGAAATCAGAGAACACAAGATGAAGATTATCATCCTTTTTTGGATACTATGTTTGGATCAACTTTTTTTCTATATAAGAATATATATGTATTATGCTTGCAAAGATTAAAACTGGATTGAAATTATAAACCTAGGTCAATTAATTCACTGTTGTGATTAAAGTTAAAAAAGATTCTAAAATTTTTGCTACAGAGGAATTGGGTTGAAGAAATTCAGAGAACTTACATAGTTTGAATCCTTGAGAAAATCAGAGATCAGTTTTTTTGATCATCACAAATAATCCAAACTAATTTAGTACTATTTACCTAAACAAATTTGATCAACCGTTCATCATTCGAGGAGATTCAGAGATTTTCTCATTGTTAATATGAGATACATATAGGATTCAAATTATTTGAACTGATGATTTTCTCAAAAGGCAAAACCTAAACATGTTGTTGCATGGAGGATGCGAACACTAAAATCAAAAGAGAGGGTTGGTTTCTATTCTAAGTGATCTACTCCCTCCGTCTCTAAAAGATAGGTAAGTTTGGTTTTCACAAAAATTAAGAAAACCAATCATTATAGCTACTTTTTCATGTTTTTTCCTAATCTATCCTTGGTTCCCACTTATTTGTTATAAGAGAGATGGGAGAGAGAAGTGGCCCCCCCTTTAATATTAAGAGAGAAAAAGGAAGAGAGAGAAGTGGACCCTCTATGGTATACTAGTAAAATCATTACATTTGACTTTCCACATATGAAAACAAGTCTATTTTTTTATATACCCAAATAAGGAAACTTGCCTATCTTTTAGAGACGGAGGGAGTAGTATTTTCTACGGAAAATGGGTCATTTGTCCAAAAAAATTAAAACACGGTTCAAATGGACGAGTAAAAAATTTTATGGGTGAAATGGACAAAAAAAAATAGCAAGGATGAAACTGGATTCATCCTGGCTTAAACTTAAAAAATAGCAAGGATAAAACTGGATGCATCCTGTATAAAATAAAAATAAGAAAAAATATTTGAAAATGGACAGGATGAAACTGGTTATAACTTGCCTATTTTTAAATTTTTGTCCATTTAAACAGTATCTAAATCTGACTGTCCTTTTCACCCAAGAAATTTTGATTTTGGTCTTTTTAACCAATTTTGTGTATTTTCTATGACGTGGAATTGGAAAATAGACACCTCACTCACAATTGGACCTACCACATGGGATCAGTTGTCAAGCAGCTGTTATCTAGCGGGTCATGAAGTATGATTGCGGCCGGTATGCCGTAACAAAGGGATACACAACCGGTTTAAAAAAGAAGTATCAAATTTTTGTAACTGTCTTACTCTGAAGGTTTCCCAAGTATTGGCAATGTTTTGGTCAACGGTGACAACACCAGTATCTCCTCCATACTTTGCACTTACATACTTATTTAAGCTCAGAGATTGAAACCGAACCTTCGCTCCATCCTGCATTTTAAATTTCGATAAATACGCGTCCACCAAAATTAAAAGAATAGAAGCGAAATCAGAGAAAATCACTCCATAAAGAATACTTACAAGCATATCTCCTGCAAGAATCCCATCAAATAGTGAAGGTTTACTCATCCATCCTTCAATAACTAACCAATTACCCAAGTTCACACCTCTTACTCTCCCACCAGTCACTCCATTCACGTCGCACAAAGCTGAAACCAAAGAACAAACTTACTAACATGCCCATTCTTGACACTAGAACAAAGATAATTTCGATGATTACTTACCAGAGTGTGCCCAAGAAATGAGAAGAAATGAATGTAAAAACCATTTGCAAGATACAGATTCCATGAGAAATATAGGAGGAAAGAAACACAAGATACATGGTAAAAGAAGAAGCTGAAGAAGACTTATATAAAAAGTTATGAGCAGTGCAAGTGCGAGTGTAAAGTAGTGCACGTAAGAACAGTCACAGACACCCTGCTTGACCCGTTAGATTAAAAGACTTTGACAAGTCTAAGGCTAATGCTACTAGCCTCTACTAGTTTTGGTAGTAGTAGAAGTGGCAGTTGGTTTCTAGTTATGGTAGGACCTGTTACTCAAAAAAAGTTAAAACCATGGCAAGTTCTCTGCCATGATGGAGTATCACTAAGGGCAAGTTCTCTGTCACAATGGAGTATGATTAAAGGCAAGGTTCATTGAGTGCGTTTAACGCCCATGGAGTATGATTAATCGCTAACGTCGTTGACCGGTGAAGTCGTTATTTGTCGTAGGTGCGGAAGCATCAAAAGTCGTCATCAGAGACGGAGATATTTTATGGGCTTACCCGAGTAAGAATCTCGATGCCGTTACTTTGTACGTTATTATCCTTACCGTAAGGCTTATTTCATCTATCAGATCGATCGGATAGGTATCCCTTGTAACAACACAGAAACTCGAAAGAAACTCGGACGACCCACCAAAGCACGAAAGCCATTTTTTTAGAAACTGGTTTCCTGTTCAACCTTATTTACTGAGAATAAAATTAGATATTATTGCTTTTTTGGATAACCGATCCAACCCGTACTTCTAGTTTAATCATGTTAATTTAGTTTTTTATCAAGAAGATGAATGCATTTGATAGATCTATGGCTAGAGTGGTGATGATACGTGATGATATTCACTTGTTAATGGATTGAGATGAAGCACCAAATCATGATGTTCATATTTCAACACGTGTTTCTAAGAGGGTGTTTGGCTTCTGGAAGTAACTTTTGGATTAAGTTAAAAATTCATAAATTAGTTTGAAAACCAAAATGACATAAAAAGTAAAAAAAAAAAAAAAAGAATATGTTTAGACAAACTAAGAGACAAAACATATAAGGGAGACAAAGCATGAAAGAGAGGAAGAGAAATCAGGCATGTTTTCTCATTAGTATTTACTCTTTAAATACAATACAAGGAGAGCTTGTGTTAGCACACTTGTTGGCAAGGAGAAGAGAAAGAGTTACATGTGTCTAGTGATTGAGAGTAAAGGCACATGCATCTTGACATGTGTGGTATGTGGTCATCCACTCCTCTACACATGTTACTTCAACACTCCCCCTTGGATGACCACCATTGTAAACTAACTGCTTTGTCAAAACCTTTCCAGAAAATGTATGTTGATGAAAAACTGGTTAAAGGAGAAAGACACTTGAGCTTCTAAAATGGCGTCACTTGTCAGGACTCTTCTCCTTTGTAGAACCTTTTCAGGAAAAATATTTCGCAGAAAAAACCTGAATACTTGTATGGAGAAGAATAGCCTCAACCAAAGTTGTATCTTTAGTGTTTTTGTTGTCTCATTAAAAACCTTGTCGAGTAACAAAACCCCGTGGGAAAAAGTAACCTCGATGAAGGAAAATAGTACAACACACTTTGATGTCATCAGTGCATCTCTAGATGCTCCCCCTGATGTTGACATCTCTCCATGATTTGCATTTATGGTATTATTGTTGTCTCATTAAAAACCTTTTCGAGTAACAAAACCCAGTGGGAAAAAGTAACCTCGGTGAAGGAAAAGAGTTCAACGTACCATTTGATGCTCCCCCTAATGCATGACAATTTCTTTAGTCTAATACAGTCATGGGAGTGGACAATTCCTTTAGTCCCATGGAGTCACGGAAGTTCGGACAATCTCTTTAGTCCTATAGTTCTCACATGTTTTTCAAATGTGGCCTTAGGTAATGACTTAGTAAATAAGTCTGCCACATTTTCGTCAGATTTTACTTTACTGACCTGAATATTTAGAAGACATTGTTGTTGCTGATTGTAAAAGAACTTCGGTGATATATGTTTCGTATTATCACCCTTAATGTACCCTTGCTTCATCTGTTCGATACAAGCTGCATTATCTTCATAAATGCAAGTTGGCTCTTCAGTGGTAGAACTCAAACCACATGTCCCTCGAATATGTGTGATAGACCTTAACCATATACACTCACGAACCGCCTCATGTAGGGCAATGATCTCAGAGTGGTTCGTGGAGGTAGCACAAGGAGGTTTGCTTGGTCGATCTCCGGGATATCATTTGTATTCCCGATAGTGAACACGTATCCAGTTTGTGATCGACCTTTGTGTGGGTCTGAGAGGTACCCAGCATCAGCAAAGCCAACCAAAACATTATTTGGGATTCCGGTGTAAGGAGTCGCAATTACATTAGCATATCTTCTTTCGTCTTCGTAGGGATAAAACAAACCCAAGTCAATGGTTCCCTTTAGGTATCTAAAGATATTCTTTATACCATTCCAATGACGCTGCGTTGGCGCTGAGCTATATCTAGCTAACAAATTCACTGAGAATGAGATATCTGGTCGAGTACATTGTGCTAAGTACAATAATGCGCCTATTGCACTTAGATAGGGATATTCAGCTCCAAATACATCTTCACCATCTTCCATGGGAGTGCTAGCAGGGTGCACTTTATCCATATTAAATTTCCTGAGTATCTTATGGACATATGCAGACTGGTGGATTAATATTCCACAAGCTCGATGTTCTAGTTCAAGTCCTAGACACATTCGAGTTTTCCCAAGATCTTTCATCTCTTATTCAGATTTCAAATAGCTTGCGGTTTCTCTTAGTTCATCAAGAGTACCTACTATGTTCATGTCGTCGACATAGACAACTATAATAGCAAATCTTTAACTTGTTTTCTTTATAAACACGCATGGGCACAATTCATTATTTGTATATCCCTTCCCAATCAAATAATCACTTAGACGGGTATACCACATCCTCCCGGATTTTTTTAATCCGTAAAGTGAGCGTTTCAACTGAATTGCAAACGCACTCCGTGGTTTAGAGTTACTTGATTTGGGCAATGGAAGTCCATCTGGAACTTTCATGAATATCTCTGTATCAAGATCCCCATAGAGATATGCGGTAACCACATCCATAAGTTGCATTTCAAGTCCTTTCGAAACTACTAAGTCGACTAAGTAAATGTTAACGTTATGATGTCCATTACAGGAGAGTGCGTTTCTTCGTAATCAATCCCGGGCGTTGTGAGAAACCTTGCGCCACAAGGCGAGCCTTATATCTCAAGACTTCGTTCTTCTCATTACGCTTTACGACAAATACCATTTATGTCCTACGTGCTTTACACTGGTGGGGTTAGCACTACCGCACCAAATAATTGTCTTTTACCAATGAATTTAATTCGAAGACGGATTGCATCTCTCCATTGAGGCCAATCTGCTCTCTTTTGGAATTCTGCAATAGAGCGTGGTTCGATATCATCGTGCTCTATAATCTCCCGAGAAACTGTATATGCGAATATATCATCAATATGCGTTGAGGATCTTTCCATCAACACGTATGAACTTTCACAATCCATAGAGATTTCTTTGTTCTCTGGAATCAATTCAAACTTCGGGGCGTCCCCAGTAATGATTCATGGACATAATCAGAATCGAGACAATCTCATGAGATGGATTATACGTATTGATGATATATGGATCGGTTTGTGCCTTACTCGCCCTTTTTTTTCTTGGCTGAGTATCGATCGAACCAAGTGGTCTCCCCTCTTCCTTTGGGGGCCACGGCCTCGTTACACTTCCACCAAGTGCAGCCTTGGTACCTATATTTATGGTACCTTTTCCCTTGTCAGGAATTTCCAACCTTGCAGGCACGTTTGCAGCTGGTATATGTGATCTCTTCACTTTAGCAATATCAGTAAATGCATCAGGCATTGAATTTGCCACATTCTGAAGATCGATAATTCTTTTCACTTCACTTTCGCATTGTGGAGTGCGGGGATCAAGATGAGACAACATGGGAACACACCACGACAATTCCTGTCGTTCCCTTTGGAATTCCTTTTTCATACCTCCCCTAACGACGGGAAGGTTGTCTCATCAAAGTGACAATCCGCAAATCTAGCGGTAAAGAGATCGCCTGTCAAAGGTTCTAAGTAGCGGATAATTGTTGGGGATTCGTATCCAACATAAATACCTACTCGTCTTTGTGGACCCATCTTAGTACGCTGTGGGGGCGTAATAGGCACGTATACGACACAACCAAATATGCGTAAATGTGAAATATCAGGCTCATATCCAGTTACCAACTGGTAAGCAGAAAATGGTTGGCTAGCAATGGGTCTAAAGCGAATAAGTAATGCTTCATGCAATATGGCGTACCCCCAGGCAGTAATAGGCAAGTTGGAACGCATAACCAATGCCCTAGCTATCATCTGTAACCTTTTGATGGTAGCTTCTGCGAGACCATTTTGAGTGTGTACATGGGGTACGGGATGCTCTATGTCAATTCCATTAGACATATAGAAATCATCAAATCCTTTAGATGTAAATTCTCCAAGATTATCAAGTCCGATAGACTTGATTGGATGATCAGGGTGGTGAGCCCTTAGTCGTATAATTTGTGCTAGGAGCTTTGCAAATGCAGCATTTCTTGTGGACAACAATGCAACATGTTACCAACGGGTCGAAGCATTAACCAGAACCATAAAATACCTGAATGGTCCGCATTCTGGATGTATAGGTCCAAAAATATCACCTTCTTTTCTTTGTAAAAATAGAATATTTTGTTTGGTATCTTTAGCATAGGATGGTATCGATCCTGTCTTTGCTAAAGAACAAGCTTTGCAGAATGAGCGATGTGCCTTCGATAATGACAACGAAGAAGAATGGGATAGTGGGTGCGCTTCAATTACTTTGGAAGACGAAGGTTGCACTTCTCTTGCTTTAGAATGCATAAAATGTGCATCATTTACTTTAGAATGCACATTGTTACTTTGCATTGTAACAATCTTTTGACCCATTTTATTTTTCATTCGAAAGAACGGATGTCCGTGTGAGTTCTTCAAAACACGGATCATCATATCACGACCTAGGTGCCCTAGTCGATCGTGCCAAACCTTATATAAGTCACTGGCCAACAGTTCATCGTTGGCAACCACATGGGATTCGATAATCCTAATAGTGGTGATATACAATCCACTAGAGTGACTCATTAGTTTCTCTAAGATGCGCTTCCTTCCGCATTCACTAGAGGTCACATATATGTACTCAATTCCATTTTCACGGTGAGTTTCCAAGTGATAACCGTTTGCACGGATATCCTTGAAACTTAACAAAGTGCGGTGAGCTCTTGGTGCATATAGAGCTTCTGTGACTTTAATCATTGTGCCGTTTGGAAACAAGAATTGAGCAGTACCTCGCCCAATTATTACTTGCGATGATCCAATCATCGTAGTCATAGATGTATTATAAGGAGTAAAATCGACAAATAATTGTCTATTTCTTAGGATAGTGTGGGTGGTTGCACTATCAACTAGACATTCAATTTCTCCTGGATACATTCCTACAAGTACATTAGAAAGGAATGTTACAAACAAAGAAAAAACGAACAATTTATCTCACTTCCTTTAGAGAATTTTGTTCTACTAGAATGGCGTCCTTTCCATTCTAATTTATATGCTAAACAACAGATTATCATAAACAAAGTAAAATTCTATAGAACATAATAGAAAATAAGTACTTATAGATAATCCATACACATAACATAAATATGGTAAAAACATGTTCAGCAACGGTAACACCTACTCAAACTATTAAACAAACGATAGTCTAAGATAACATTAAAACTCCAAAGCATCTAAAAAGCATGAGTCTAGCAAGCCGTAAACTAAATTCTTAGGCCTAAGCAAAATCAGCACATCCATTGTTGGGGCAAAGTCCTCATTGCCCAGAAGTCTGGAAATTGTGAGGTTGACGTTAGGGGGTTACATCATTTTCTTCCATATAGTTAGCCTCTTGTTCGAGAGTTTCCTGGTACTTTTTGTAGCTCGCGGCTACATTGGCACTAGCCTTGCAATGCTTGTACCAATGTCCGGTAAATCCACACCTAAAACAAGGCGCACTTTCGTCTGCGGCCTTTTTGTTAGCTGGATTTTTAGGTGTTTTCTCGAACTTAGGATCACCACCTGTATGGCCAGAAGTTCCTTCTCTGTGCCAAACATTAGAGTGACCTTTACGTCCTCGACCTCGATTATGTCTCTTACGTCCTCTTCCACGAGAGGCATTATCTCCACGTGGGTATGGATCATGGGAATGTGAATCAGAATTTCGATCCCTATTTCCTTTGGGGTTCTTTCCCTTATTGACCTTGCCATGGTTAGCTTTGGGAAATTTCTTTTTTCCCGACAGCTACGCATTGTTATTAACAAGAATCTCATTGTGCCTTTTACCACTTGCAATAAGTTTATCAACCTACCGAATGTGGTGATTCTTTTGTTGTCCACCTCTAAACGATACTGGTTCGCTAGTATCATGGACGAGGTGGGAAATGTCGATAGGGTTTTCTGAATCATTTCCTCATCCGTAAATTTTTTCCACAGAAGTCCAGACGTTCCTGAATCTGTAGCATGTCTTTTTGGAAATCATTCACTTTTACATAATCGAGAAAGCGGATTTCATTCCACTGGACAATCAATTGTGGTAGCAAGGAATCATGAATGTTCCCAAAACGGCTCTCTAGAGCATCCCATAGCTCTTTGGGTGTCTTTAAGTGATGATAACCCCAACGTAGTTTAGGATCGATATGCCTCTTAAGGAACATAAGAGCATGATCTTTGTCTTTCTCAGTTGCCGGAGCAGCGCCGACAGATGGCTTGATAGTGGAGGTGTAGTCCTTTGCCACGAAGGTGGTTTCCACATCAGATACCCAACGATGGTACTCAAGTCCTGCTGAGTCCAAAATTTCGAATTCTGGTCGAATTGGGTCCATCTACATAGACAAAATAAAGGACATTAATATGGTGCTCAAGTCCTTCTGAGTCCATGACAAATCCCGATATTATTTTCCCGTGACCAAGTTTCTTTATGGCCAAGATGGATACCAAAACCAAATTTCTTTATGGTTTTGTGGGTAATACGAATATGTCATATAGTCCAATCTCTGATCATAACCCAGTCCGCAAAATTAATTAACCAACTTTCTTTATGGTTTTAACATGGGAACTTTGTTTGCAAACCAAATTTTTTTATGGTTAAAAATTGCAAACAATTTGGTAATAAGGTTGACAAAATAGTCAACTGAAAATAGGTCTGTGAAAAAAAATAAAATGCAGGCCCATTTATCATTTATATACGCATATAAAATTACTGGAATTTGAGTCGCAATTCGTTTGCATATTTAGTAGCAAACAGTTTGCGGGATAAAATAAATTTTGGTTAATATTTGTGACATGCATGAGTAATATCAAACTAAGATATAATACTAAACATAAAGTATATGTCAAAAATTTAAATTATTTTTAGGAAGGTCTAAATAAAATAGTTTAACATACTAAAAAAATATGTATGGTAAATTATAACATTTGGTGGGGATAACATCATGGGTGTATACCAATATGATGAGTATTTGATAAAAATAAAATACTAGGATACTCATGGCATAAAACAAAAATTAACATACATACATATGCATCATGGGTATAATAAATTTGCTAACAAGTAGAATGATATGATATTCTTCAAAGGTAATATCCATACCAGAAATGCTTTTCTGAGCGCTACTCTCCGCCCTATTCTGCGCCCACACCTACGTGTGTGATACGTGGCTCGCTTAGCTGTACTACATCACGTGATTCAACCTTGTTCTCTTTTATCTCTCAGACTTTCAGTTTTTTTGTCTTTTTTTTTTTTTTTGATGTTGAGTTTTTTTTTGTCTTCATTGTTCTTCATCTTTAATCTTTTTTCTTTTGTTCATTAAAAAGATGCAAGAACCAATCTTTTATCAAAAATTAAAATGAACCTTGATTTATGAAATCAACCTCTCAAAGTTACCAAGTGCAAACTAGCAGACGATTATGGTTAAGTTCAATGAAAACCATGGAGAAGCCCCATCTGGAAATAAGTTACCGAATCTCATGATTCAATTGGTTTTACCTTTTATTTCATCCATTACAACAAATCCATATTTCAAATCTAGATCTATTAAAATTCCTAAATCAGTAAAATTTGACACAAGTATGCCTTCGTTCCTTAGGACTCAATACACTGTGTACAGAAGAAGCAATCTGAAATGGCAATGGTTTTCAAACATAGTGAACTAAGATGTCCTTGAGTCTTGGATTAATGAGCTTCCCTTGGGGTTTCGTTTTATTTCAATTCGGAAGTTTTTGATTCATGAGAATAATCTAAAATAAGAGAGATGAAAGAGAAATTTGTTGTTGATAATCATGATTAACTACGATCCTGATTGGAATTTTTCATTAAAGTATCACTCAATTACTAAACTTGAGAGAGAAAAAGTTTAAGTTAGAAAAATTTGGACTGAAATACCGATAAAAATAAATGATTTGGAATAAAATCTTAATTTTTATATTTGGTACATATGGATTGAGTATTGATGCTAATCATAGAGGAAGATGGAGAAGGCAATCTGGAAAAAATTTGAGGAAAATAAAGACCAAAATAAAAGAAGAAGGAAACTGAAAGAAGAAAGAGAATAAGTCACGTGAATTTACGGTTCAGTGACAAGGTTATCCTACTCAGCTAGCCACATCATCATGGGCGGTAAGTAGGGCGCAGAGTGGGGTGCCGTGTAGCATCGCTCTATCCATACATGTATTTATTTATTTATTTTATTAAAAATGAAACATCAAGTACAACATCACATGGGGAGTTTGAAACAAAATCAGTGAGGTTTTTTTTTGTTTTTTTTTGTTTTTGAAAAGTAAAGAAAACTACACTTTTGTGTATCACGTGATTTTAATTAATTAAACTATAGATAAAAGTGTCACTTTCATGTTAGAAGACAAGCATGTGATCATAAAGAAACAAATAAGCTATCACTATCAAGTTGAAAATCAACTAGTAAAAATCAAATGGATTATTTCTTTTAACTTTTGGTGTAACTAAAATAAAGAGTAGAAGCTAATATTATCATGTCATGTGATAGATGAGACAAATATATCACTTTCAATAAGAGTAAATAGGTACATGATAATGGAAAGAATGGTTGAGTTATACCTTCTTTTGGAAAAATTCTACTACTTGATTTTGAGAATGAAGCCAACAATTTTCTTTTGTTTTGTGTTTGAATGTTTGAAACTCAAATGGTTAGGCAAAGTGCTGATAACGTGTTTAGATTGGTAGACAAACTAATAGACAAAACATAAAGGGAGACAAAGCATGAAAGAGAGGAAGAGAAATCAGGCATGTTTTCTCATTAGTATTTACTCTTTAAATACAATACAAGGAGAGCTTGTGTTAGCACACTTGTTGGCAAGGAGAAGAGAAAGAGTTACATGTGTCTAGTGATTGAGAGTAAAGGCACATGCATCTTGACATGTGTGGTATGTGGTCATCCACTCCTCTACACATGTTACTTCAACAGAATCCTATTTTTGGGCTGAAAACGGATGGGTCTTTGGGGCTAAATGGGGTCATGAAATAACAACCCATAGGACCCCTTATCCATCATTTTTTGTAATGTCTAATCAACCCTTAATTTGATTAGTGCTAATTAACTTGATTAAGCTAACTAATCAGTCTTAGTGAATCGATTAGACTAATCAAAACATTAATTTTTTGCAAATCAAAACTTGATTTTTTGAGTTTTGAAGAAGGAAAAATAGTGATTTTTGTGAAATTTTTTTGAAGAAAAATAATGAAACCCTTCATCACAAAATTCAAGATAACTTATAACCAACTCCCAACATCAATTTCATCAATTCAAATCCGTCAAAAATCTGAAAAAATATGGAATTTTATGATGTTACGGTCGGGAAATTGTGTCGAACCAGCCGTAATGAAGCAATTACGGTTATGATATGATGAATTCCCAGACGTAAACATTGATAACGAATGGGAAGTTAAGAACTTTTAGCCGTTATTCAACGAGAATCTCCTGAGTCTGTATTACGGCTGGGAATTTTTATATTTCCCGTCCGTAATTGAATATGTAAGCTGAGAAATTTTGATTTTCAACATGAATACATACTACGATTGAAAATTAGTAATACTTTCATTAATTAGACCAAAATAAAACCCATTACATACTTAATAGATCCCCGTTACAAAGTTGGTTTTAATAACATCCCTTTCGATGTATTAAGAAGTCTTTGATGATGGCGAATTGAGCTTCCAAGTTGAAATCATAACCTTTCCATTTTCTCCATTCCTTCTTAGCTTGAGCCGCGACTTCTCTATCAATCTCACCTCTAAGTCGAAGTTGGTTGCACATACGACGTAAAGCCATATATTCTTCCACATTTTTGTGTGTGTATGAAAATCGAAGATACAATTCAACCCCATCGCGGTTGTTAGTGTTACATGTTTCACTACAAAAATTCTCAAAAGATTACTCCAATACGACTTACTGGCTAAACCACCTTGCTTTCGTTCTTCTCCCTTCTTTGGATAGCATAGTACAATTTTTTCGCAAAGAGATAAGTCTTCTTCCAAAGTGAAGTTGGGTTTATCCTTTGAGTACATTGCATTGAGTTTGTAGGAGTTTTGGTGGAGATTATTGATATAGAAGGTGTGATTTTGTTTTGGAATGGGTGGTTATATGGAGGTGGAATTATTTTAAGTTTAAATAAGTGGTTGAACAGCCAAAACCTTCTATAGATCAGTCTTCAAACAGATCTATTTTTCAAAATTAAAAAAACTAGCCGATATGACGTGGTATTCATAATTATAGGTATTTACGGCTTGGAAATAGCAGGGGAGACCCAGTCGTTATTCTGTATAAACTTGCAGGATTTGTGGTGTGACAGGTTTACGGCTTGGTAGTTCAAGCCGTAAATAATAGTTGTTATTTTTTGTCAGAATTACGGCCTGGATATATAGGAAATTCCAAGTCGTAATCTTTTTACGAATAGGAACTTCAAATTTCCACCAAGCCGTAAACCCGATCTGCAAATGGATGTCATCTTTACGGCTCGGAGTGCCAACCGCAAACAAATACACGGCTCGGAAACGTAGCCGTAACCCATGTTTAGTTAAATTTTGAGTCTCCAGTGAAATATACGGCCAAGTATTTCCTGACCGTAATAGAGTTACGGTTACGTTCCAAACCGTTTTTGTACGGCCGGGACTTTCCATCCGCAATCCTGTGCAAGTATATTTGACAAGGATTATATACACTTTCGGCTAGGTTATGTGAAGGATCGACCTAGCCGAAAGTGCACAAAAAACTAGTGAATCTTGATTGTTTCCTCAGTTTTCTTAGATTAGACAATTGGAAAGACTAACATTCATTAATAAATGCAAAGTTTTAAAACTTCATCCATCCAAATCCATAACCAAACAACAACAAAAAGTAAATAGACAAAGTCTTAGATAATAAAAGATCCATGAAGTAATATAATAAAAAGTAAATAGTCATTCACTTTCACTTGATCCCTCCTCCGACGTGGTTTGCAAAAAATCATCCAAATTTTTCCTTGCATGAGCTTCCACAACTTGTTCTATAACTCTAGATTTTTTACCTCGACCGCTGCCACCTTGAATTGGAGCCCTCTTACCTCCACCACGTCCACCTCGAGCGCTTGTTCCAGCACGGCTAACTTTTGCACTTGTTCCAGTACCTCGACCTTTTTCACCTCGACCACCTCGAGCACTTGTTCCACCTTTTGCACCTCGACCACCTCGAGCACTTGTTCCACCTTTTTCACCTCTACCACCTCGGTCGGCTTTTCCTTGCTTAGATTGAACTTGGTCACAGGGGGGAGTGTCCGATTTGTCGCTAGAAGAAGGATACCTAGCCCTTTTAGTTCTCCTTGGTCGTTCCGCTTCATCAGGATATAAACCTCCTTTATTAGGGATAATTATGCCTCTAACTCGATTCCGCATTAATCTTAGTTCAGCAACCGTCAACCCCTCACCCAAATTAATCATATGGGTGATGTCATTGGCCACCCAATTAACTCGTTCGACCTATTTTTTCATATCAAACACACATACTCTAATTATTCATGGATAATTAAAAAAAACATCATACACAAACATAATTAGTAGTATACGTACCACCATCTTCTCCCAATCATGTTCTTCATTCATTGATGTCTTTGAACTCTCTTTCTCTGCATTATTGAAATGTCCCTACGCCTCCGGATCCAAATTTTCAACATAAGGATGAGCCCACTCTCGATACCATTCCATGTAATTCGCATCCGCTTGGGAAGTCCCATGAGAAGCTTCAAGGAGTCTTCTACTCATTTGGTTAACTTCTTCGGAACGAGCATTCCAATGCTCGATCTCCGGTGCATTTTCATAGTTCAATTTGACCTATTTGTCCTTATATTGGGAGGTAGCTACGCTCAGTCTAAAACGAGTTTCTTCAGGCACAATTTTCTGGACAATACCGATTTTTGCGGAGCGTTCTACGAGGATCTAAAATGACGTACCCGGTTGCATGAAACAAAGGTCCCGTATAGGTTGCCACATCAGAAAATACTCTATCGTCAACTTCATCTTCTCCATCCTCATCAAGTTTCAAATATGGATCAAAAGCCACATCTTCAATTGTCAAAGCATCCAATTTTTTCCTCATGTCGACCATTTCCATCTCTTTAGCCTTGTGTTGGGTCCCTTTAAAGGGGTATCTCCCTCCTGTAGGTTTTTTAGAGGCCAATTTGTATCCCAGTAGGCCTCAAGGTTTAAAAATGGTCGTAAGCCCATGACTACGGCCAAAAATAAAAAAATTTGTTTATAAATAAGTTATTACACACAAACCAATATATAAAAGTAAAACAAATAAACATTCGTTATATTAAAACAAAAAGATACCTGGATAAGAGCAACACATCATGTAATTTGTGTTTCGTTCCATCAAGAAGCTTTACAAAGACAGTCCAACACATCATCAAGGAGGGCGGTGGCTCACGAGTACCTAGGTACCTCGTTTGTTTCCTTATCGAGACTAAGGGTCTTCAACCACTGCAAATAACATGCATTTACCTTATTGCCTGAGAAATCGGGGAAAAGGACGGTCCCAAGAGCATGCAACAATTAAGCTATAGCCGTATGTCTAGCTCTTTCTGCGTCCATCACCACCAATCCACTATCAGTCTTGCATTTAGAATCCCCAAACTTATCCCTCAGACGACCCAAATTAATCTTCCTTGACATATTAACTACTTCACCAATTTCGCCCGGTGCACTAAATTTCCTTTTAGATCTAGGAGGTGCTCCATAACCTCTCTCAAGCTCTTCTTCCGCTTCATCTTTACCCCACCCAAGACAGTTCTTCGCCAAGGAACAAAGCTCATCAAAAGGCATAGAATTTTTGAAACCCTCAAACACTGCCTTTCCTTCCAAAGCTAGACCAGTGATTTGCTTTGCGTCATCCGGAGTGATAGTCATCTTGCCAAATGGGAGGTGAAAAGTCAAAGTTTCGGGCCAAAATCTTTCTCTAAAACCACCAACTGTCACAACACCATATGTCTTCTGCAAAGCCTCGATTCCAGACCATAACCCGAAGCTTTTACTAAAGCTATCACATCTGGATGCTCATCGTCCAATGTCCAAAACCTTGCTTGTTGGTGCTTTAGTTTAGGGACCGCTTTATTCGGAAACTAAAAAAAAAAAAAAAAAAAATGGTTGTAAAAAGAATAATCAATAACAAAATGAATATAACATATATGTAATTTGATTTATTACCTTTGTGCCACAAACCCTAGCAACCCATGAAGACATGTAGCCAATCAAGACGGAACGATCTCTTGCCTCACTGATAGGTGTCTAAAACAACTGTATATTTATCTATTGTTTATGCTTTCTTTGCTAGTTTTCTTGTAAAATATGTATCTTATGTTTGCTTTTGAGTGTTTAGGTACTTTGGAGTCATTTGGAACAAAAGAAGAAGAAACAACGAAAAGTCCCATCTCATGTGCAAATACTATTGGAGGCGGATTATTTCTCATTATTTGCTTGTTTCTTCATCTCTGTCTAAAAAGCATGTTATCTTTAGTGATGCAAATTATTTTCTGAAAAGCGTGACAGCTTTAGTGATGAAGAGAAATTGAAGAGAAGAATTGAATCTAAGAAATAAGAGACGGCTGCTGTTGGTGGAAGAATTCGAAGAATATCAAAAGCGTCAATTCTCACGGGCAACTGTCTTTTGAAGCGAAGCGATTAGGGGCAACCTGCTGAGTTATGTTTATTGGCTGTCACTTTTGGTGGCTTGAATCTGATTATCGGGTGCCTACACTCTGGGGTTCTCAGAGCTAGGGTGGATACATCCATTCTTGTTCCTACACAAATCCTAAATTTCAGAGAGAACAAATCATTTGTTTTATTTCTCTACCTGAAACCGAGAGAATCAGTGAGAAATACGGCTGGCTGTTCACTGAGATTGAGAGAGGAATTCAGGGACAACCAAGGTGATGGTGTTGTGTATGATGGTGGTTGTAGTTTTACAAGGATTAGATAGAGTTTATAACATGAGAAACAATAAATAAATAGAATCTGTTTGTTGTTGGAAATGGTTTCAAACATCAGTGAAGGAGATCGAAGAATGAGACAAACACAGAGAAGAGAGAATCGTGTGAATCCAGAGAATATGAAGTTGGTTTCGTAAATTAAACAAGAAAAGAAGAAATTGATGACTGAATTTTAGGTTAGGTTTTGAATCAAGATGAACAGATGGAATCTACTGCTGATTCATGGCTGTAATTGGTAGAGGTTCAAGAGTTGAGAACAAATCAGAAGTGGGTTTGGGTTGAATTCGAGTTTGCTTTGAAGAAACTCAAGGAAATAAGTTGGTGTCTGAGATTGGTGGAGAAGGTCAGTGAGGCTGCCATGAAGAAGATGAGTCTGAGCTGCTGCTGGTGATTAATGGTCTGTATGGTCATAGAATGGTGGTTGCTGTCAGTTTGAATGGGTTTATGGAAGAATAGATGGAACATAATGTGCAGTGGTGATGCAGGGAAACAGAGATGATGGGTTAGAACAACGCAACAAGCTGATTTCTGTCAATATCAGTTATGCACACAGGGTGTCTGGGCAAATGGCTAAGTGATGATGCAATGTTTTCTTGTTATGGCTTTTAGAAACTGAATGTATGAGCAGGTCTGAATTGCAGATGGAGTTGTTATAGTATGAATGGCTTGAGAATCTGGTGACTGTTGTGTGTTTGGAATTGAAACTTGAAAGTGAATTGCAGTGGTGGTTCAAGCGCAAAGTGCGATCACTTGGTGTGGTTGATTATGAAGCTCATTTGAGCTGAGAAGACATTAAAATAGATGTTGTTGCAGATAATTGCAGGTAGTGCCGCTGCTACTGAGCTGAAATCCTTCATCTGGACTGGAGTTATGTTTGAAGATAACATGGGAATGGTTTGGGGTTCAGTATTTTGAAGCTACAGCAGAGAAGGAAGTGGTGGTGAAAAGGTGAAGCTTGAAAGTTTGGATTCGGATGTATGGCTGTGACAGGGGATTGCAGGTGCATTGGTTGTGTTCAAGCTGAACTGCAGTGCAAGACCAAGTTGAAGGTTACGGGATTTTACTGGTGTTGCAATAATTACAAGAGAAGCAGTTATAGTTCAAATGGAGGAATTGGTTTGTTTTGAAGTTGAAGTTGTTTATACAACTGAAGCTAATGTAACAGTAGTGGGTTTGTTTGGTGGATATGCAAATGGAGCTGCCGAGAATAATGGGAATTGCAGCTGTTCTACGGTGCTTCTGAAATGTTCGTAGTGAAGATTGTAGCTGATTGCACAGAGCTGGAGATATTTGAGTTGTAGCTGAGATTGCAAATGATGCAGGGATGGAAGCCCAGGTTACAGGCAATTGCAGATTGTAAGCTGAGACTGGTACTGTCCAGTAGCAGGCTTGAACAAGAAATGGCAGTGATTGAGTTGAGAAGCTGCTGTGGTGTTTGATGACTGAGATGATTCAGATAAGGAAGATGAAGAACGAGAGGTTTGTGTTGTTCTGAGATAGAGAAGGGTATTGTTGGAATGATTAGTGGTCTGGTATTGGTGCAATAGAATTGAGCTGAGCAGACATGGCATGTTGAACTGAAATGGAATGAATGGATCAGCACTGCAGGAGTTGAACTGAAGTTTCTGGTGCTACTATGGGGATGTTGATACAGAGATGAGATGGCGCATGAAAGGATTAAGTGCAATGATGATGCAGACAAACAAGATGTCAGTAGATGGGCTTGTTCTTGAGTTGTGACTTAATGCATTGGCTGAGAAGAGAATGCAAAGAAAGATGCAATTATAATGGATATTGCAGTGAAGGCGTGAAGATAATGATGTTGTGTCACAAAGGCAGTGATGGCAAGAGAAGCTGGCAGCAAGCCAAGATGGCGCAACAGAAGACTGTGGTCTGAGCAATGGCTCAGGCCTGACCTTACTCAGACCAATTAGCCTAGTCAGTTCACATGACTATCTGACTTATATCTGACTAGGTTCTGACTCGCAATGTTGACCGAGTTGACTCAATCACTGACTCGTTTGACCGGTGACCGGGTGGACTTTGCCAGTCACCTGAAGTTGATTTTCGGTAACTTTTCCGGCTATTTTCTGGGACCTCCGGCGACTAGTTTCTGAGTATGTTTTCTACATGGGTTTTCTCACACTTGGGGTTGTTGGATTTCTATCGATTGGACCTTTGAATACTTGACCTAAGAAGAGACATAAAATGGAGGATTTTTACAACTTTGAGATATCATTCTACTTGGAGTTTTTAGGAGATAGCCACAGCTAGGGTTTGCCTTTGTATTTATTTTTCATCTTCTTTATTTCAATTATTATTGATGATGAACTCCATTATTATGAGTAGCTAAAACAATCGTTGATTAAGGGTGATTTCAAAACCCGAAATATGAACCTATAATTGATATGTAATAGCTCGTTTTCTCACAAGTTTCGTTATTGTTTGATTTCTACCATGCTAATAATGTTTATGGATTATTTGTTGATTGTTTAAGTTCGAAATTAAATAGTTCGAAATTGCTAGTTTAGATTTTCTTCGACCCGTAATTGTCTAGAAATATAAACACAAGTAGCAATATATGGGTATTGATGATGGGATTTTGTTAAATGCCCATATGTAGAAATTGACACTAGTAGGTGATTCATGCTTTTGAATTCATCACTAGGAGAAACCTTATCTCACAAAATTTAGAGCAGTTGTTTAGGTCACACCTAGAAAGCGTACCTCTAGGAAACTTGGCAAGTAGAAACTGGTAGTCGAGCGCTTCCGTACCGGTGAGCTTAGGAGATAATAACGGGAAAGTTGAGCGTACTAATTATCCTAGGGTTGTTAGTAACAAGATAATGCGAAGAACGTGTTATATATCGATTTGGTTTATGTTTCGTGGTCTAGAATGATTCCTTAATCAATTCCATCTCATATTTGAATACAACTTTCCAATTTCCAGAATTTTCTACAACAAAATAATCTTGCTAAGAGTATTTGCGTAACAACTATTCCTTCATACCTCCCTTGGGACGAATCTGCTTTCACTATACTACTTGCTAGTGTAAAGAGAAGTATAAATTATTATTTGCGAGTTGACACCTCGTCACTCACCCCAAGGTCTCCCATTCATCTTGGGAGGTAAAGCCTCCATAGCATCAATTAATTCTCTTGGCGTTGTCTTAGGTTTATACTTCTTCTTTGCATCCTTCTTGTCCTCCTCTTTTCCCTCTTCAACTACGGATTTACCTTTATCAATAGCAGCACCATTAGAAGTGCCAACTTCAGTTCCTCCGGTAACAACAAGTACACCTTCATTTCCACCACCATTAGAAGTGCCAACAACTTCAGTTCCTTCAGTAATAGCAACTTCAGTTCCTCCAACAACTCCAACTTCAGTTCCTCCAGTGACTCCAACTCCATCTCCACCACCTTCATTTTCTCCAACAGTCACAACTCCACTTGCTTTCCTTGCGTTTGCACCCAATGGTTTTGTGTGACGAGGTTGCGGAGTCGGGTCACTACGAGGTGTTACTGATAAACACATTTTTGTGTCTGAATTGTCCTCATTGTCTCTATTGTTGGTCTCGATTTCTGTACTAATTTTGGTGTTTTTATGTGTGTGTAGGTGTTTTTGGAGAAATACACTTGTGTGGAAAAAGTTGCTCAAAAAGTGTTATTTGGACCCCGGGAGAAAAGTGATAAAGGCACCCTCATTTTGGATAAGGGCACCCCCAAGGAGCCACCTGCTATTCGCACCCCAGAACAGGATAGGGGGACACCATCTTCTTCATTCAAAAAATCAGTTTTGGCGGGAATTTTTTGGTCTTCTCTGGCAGAATTTAGTGTTGGATTTTTGGGTGGTTTGAGAGAGATTCAATCGCTGAAACTCTCTGTGACGACTTGATTGGGACTAACAGACTTGGTTTGGGTCTTTGGCTCGACTAAAATTGGCTAGTTAACTCGCGAGGAAGAAAACAGGGAACGTGTAGTTGGTTGAGACATTCACGGGATTTCATTGGATCTTCTCGTGATGGCGTGTGCTTACCTTCATCTAGAACATGTTCCAGCCTGCAGAAGTTTATCAGAAGACACGGGCTAATCACTACAGACGTATGATGAAGATAAAAAAGGAAATATTTCCCGTGGAGTAAAAGAAAATATTTTTATTGATTACCGAGATTATTTGGAGTTATAGGGAATTATTCTTGGTCCAAATGGGTATATATACGCTTCTGGGATCACACAATGTGGATGGAGAGTTTGGGGAGAGGTATAGAGCCGCAACAGAGCCGGAGAATCGAGTTGCAGAGAATTGTTTTCTGCTGCTGCATGAGCTGAGAATTGTTTTTTGCACCCATGTGGTAATTCTATTTAATTCCTTTATGACTATTTGCACTATTATAATTGATTTATGATTTTTATTGATTATTTGTGAATTCGTTAGATGTCGCATGTTTAGTCTTAGGTACTTTAGATGCGCCATGCTTGTGAGTTACATATAATTCTTTATAAAATCTAGCTACCTTGGCAAAGAATTAGAGTTGATGTTTGTTACTTTATGAGCCTTAATTGTCCGGAATTAATAGATGAACCGCATGAATGTGAGAATTGGTGGAATCCCGAGTCCCAGTAACTCTCTCCATCATGTGACGTAAATTGTATATACTCTTTATTTTTATTATTTTTCTTTATTAAATCCTAGAATTGATTTCATCAAGTCCGAGTGAACGACAACCTTACTACCACTTTCTACAACATTATTGAGTCACATCAATTTTTGGCGCCGCTGCCGGGGAAATTGTGACTAGTCTATCTAGAGACACTGAAAACTCTAAGTTTGGGGGTGATTATCACTCTCCTAGTGCCTTACCTTTAACTCTCAGAAAGTCCCCTCCCTTAGGACTGGACATCCGTGCCTCAACCATTTTACAAGATTATCTTCATACACTTTTTTCCGAACCTAGTTGTGTCCATAAAGAAGTTCGGTTGTTAGAAACCCATCCTCTGGTTGATGTGGTTAACCCAGGATATGATACCACGACTAACTTTGTTTTCCCACCAAAAACCTTCCTTCCAATTGTGGGAACATATAAGTTTCAGATGTGATCAATTATTAAGTTTTGAGACTAAACCTAATTACTTTTGGAGATTAGGGTCGACACATTTGCTTAAGAATGACCACTACCGTGGTCATTTGTGTGAGTCAAGTCGATTGACTTAGAGGATCCCCAGTTATTCAGTTATTGTTATGTGCTTCTAAGTTCTTAATTGAGTATTTCCAGACTCTAGAACCTCGATCTTCGGGATCCGCCTTTGAGGAAACCAGGTAGATGAAAACTTTTTATCTAGATCCTTTCATAGAGTTCTGAACCCGAACCACAACTAGATGTAGTTGTCTTAAACAAAAAAATTTATGTGGGTGTGTTGGATATCTTCCTGCTCTGTGGTAGTTTCCTCTTCTTGTGGTTAGCACTTTTTGATCTAGATGACCCGCAGTTATTCCGACTGTTGCTATATGATTTATCGAGGAGACTAATCCTTTCCAATGTCTGGCTGAAGACTTTAAACTTAGTACTTCTTGGGAGGTAACCCATGCTCTTGCAACATGGTAATATTTTTTTTAAACTCTTTGCTTCAAATGGTAACAATTTCTCTTTGTTCATGTTTTTAATTTCATCTTTAGAATATTGAGGACAATGTTATATTTAAGTTTTGGGGTATGGGAGAAACTTTTTAGTTGCACTTTGAAACTTCTAGCGTCACATGGTATCCAGGTTAGCTAAGTTTACATACTCGTTTCTCACCGAAAAGATAGAAATTGGAATGCTAGGGATAACAACCTATTGAGACATTAGAGAAAAAGACATTGAGATCCTTGAAATTCAGGAGAGAACTTGTTCCTTTTAGAGGGTAACCGTGATGGACCTAATGATCGCTGTCGTAAGCGACACAAATATAATTACACTTTCTTACTACTCAAAATATAAATATAGCAAGGGCAAGAAAGGATCGATCCCACAGAGAGGTCTAGGTTGTCAAATTGTTATGGTTTCCTATATAAAACACCCGGAAGAATTTCTGATTGTGTAAATAAAAATAAACAAAAAGCAAATAAAGTACGCAAATCAAGAATGTGAGATATTGGGTAAAGGTTTCATCTTCAATTGCAAACAAGTTTATGAATGTATGAATAGAATTCGTATTTAATCTCGCTATCATCAAAAGCCTAGAGAATCAAGAGAGCAAGATAATCTATTAATTTCCTAATTCATCACACACACATTAGGGCTGCGTATGTGAATTCTACCTAAAGAATAACCTAACGCCTTGCGCTAATCAAGTTCAATTCCTAGGAGCATTAAGTTTAGTAAATAGGCTAATCAATGCAATTGTAATACATTGCGCAAACAATTCGAACAAAGGTCAATTTCTACATATGATTACGAGGATGTATCACTACAAACCCTAATCATATCATGCTACTCGTATTCAAGGTTATCGCTCGATGAAAACCCTAAAATAGCTATAGATATGGATGTGAGTTCAATCAATTCTAGACTCGACTAAACAAACATTCAATCATATTGCAATCCATCAATCATGCAATTATTATAACCCGTAGAAATCAAACGATAATATTGAGAGAAAACTAATTCATAAAAATCATAACTTGGTTGCAAAATCCAACTACATCTTCAACCAATAATAAAAACTTAGTTACTTGTGTTTTTGGAAATCATCATAGAAAGTTTAGAAGAACCTATCATGTGAAACCCTAGAAAACAAGTAGAAGTCTCCCTAATGGAGATATCTCTAGGTTTAGAGAAAAAGTTCTATTTATATGCTTTTCTCCCCATAAGGATACTTTCCCAAAATTAGGTTAATTCTTCTCAAAACCCGTCTCCAAGTTGGTCCACCAAGCCCATGTGTAAAAATAAGTCCTGGAATTTTGGGTCTAAAACTGGTCGCCGGATTTTTGACGTCATCACCGGAATCCGGTCGCCGGTCGCCGGAAAATCATCTCTGGCCGCTTTTGTCATCGGAAACTGTCACCAGCGAGTGCACACTCCAAGCAGCTCATCTCCATATCTCTGCAATTCAAACAATTACAAAATACCATCTAAACCAATTCCTCATTTCTTGCGAAAACACACCCAAAAGCGCGACTCAGAAAGCACATATGTCCGTCGTCAATTCTTGCATCCGACTCATACCCGCTTCGCGATTCACTGAAACATTACGATCGACACTTTAACCTCTGAAATCCGGCTACCGGAACTATGCTCACCGGTGCGCCATTCTCGCTCCGTTTTCGTACAATTTCTGCAGTGCTTTGGTTGCCAAATCTCAGGTCAAGTTCAACTCAACTCAGCTCAACTAATCAGCACCAGGAGTCTCTCATCAAGCCACCACAATTTTACATTACAGCTGCACCCTTAATTCCAGAACATCCACTCTTCATGTCTCAGCTCCAAAAATCTGCCTAGCCTTCAGCGTCACCTCCCGAGCCAATACTACCTTCTCACTGCCTCAGGCCATATCTCTGTCTCATAGCACCACCAACCAACCCACATAACTACTTCCCTGGCAACAACCACCATCACCCTGTCATCTACAGCTCAACTTCATGGCTGCATTGCCATGACAGTTCACTAATTTCCATTGCTCATTCCATTTCTTCCTGTAGTGCTCAGCTAATCCACCACCTGTAGCCTCGAACTTTTGAGCCATTGTGTCACTGGCTCGCGCCAACACCCTGCAAGCACCTTACATATCCCATCTCCTCTGTATCATATTAGCTCCATCTTCTTGTAACCTGTCAACCCAGTGCAAACACCACCATCACTCCATAGCTTCTCAACTGTTCCAACAGCACATCACTCAGCTGCAAATGCCTTGCCAGTTCAACCTGCCAACCATTGCAACACTGCCTGAGCCATCAGCTCAATCACTGCAGCACCCAATGGCAGCCCTGGCCCTATTCTTCGCATCCTACCAGTTCTCTTGCAATTGCCTGCCTCTCATCTCAAATACCAAAGCCACCAAAGAATCGACCACTTCCATCCTTGGCTCAGTTCATGCACCAACCTGCCACATTCTCCAGCATCTCCCTGCCTCTCATCGACCACAACTGCCATTATAACTCTGGCCAATCACCAGCCCCTGACCTGCAATTGCAGTTCACTTGCATTTCACAAGCTCAGAATATCCATCCAGTTACACTCACAGCTGCAACTCAATGCCTGCACTTCCCTGCAGCTCACTGCTCTTCATCCTGTCAAGTCTGCACCACAGCGTCCTCCCCTGTGGCCTAATATATCATCTCCAGCCTTTTGCATCACTAAAGACTATCCGTGGACTGGAATCCATTGCACTGTAACCCATTCAATCTTACTTGAACACAAAGAACACAGTTCATCATTGTCATGGACTCTCTCAAATTCTTTCCACCGCATTTCAAACTCGGGTTGCTTCGCTTCTTCTAGTTCATATTCCACCAATCCGTAAAAACCTCGCTCCCGACTTCCTTCGCTCGTACCTCGGACTCGAATTCTCCAGCCATCTCTCTTCAATCTCGGCTTTATTTACATACTGCAATGCCACCACAAGGACCGGTTCAATGCTTGCACTTTGCCCATAACTGCCATAACCGACTTCAAACCTAGATGTTGCATCGCCTCTGTGCCATTCAATTCATTCTAGAATCAGACACACCCTTATCACACTCCTGGCTAGCATTTGTTGTCAGAAGCAAGAGTGTCTGGTCACTTGAGTAATCTCTCGAGCACTTGTCTGTGCGTTTAATAGTGGTGAAAAGGGATGAGATTACTGTGGTGATTTTAGCAGATCCTATGCATCATTCCTCCCGTAAATTTGAGTTTACAGACAACCCATTAATATTACGGCATTCAATCATACTTTCATTACAGATTGCAACCATTCGAACCACAAAACCCATTTACTCTTCTCCGTTCATGGCTGCAAATCGATGGCAGCAGCGTCTTCTCTGCTTTAAGCTCACTCGAACCACTCAGTACTGCTCGTGTATTTCTTGCCTTGGTATACTTGTCTTAACTACGAATCCGACGAGAACCCAATTGACCGAGCTCATGGCGGCAATAATTGGAATAATTTGGTTCAGCGTAAGGAATTTTCATTCGACCTAGTTCTATAGTTATAAAAGAGGAGGTATCCCCTTAACCATATGCAGTCTGTCCTTAGTGTATCACTCAGCTGGTTACCCCTTAACATGTGGCTGGGCTCCCATTAGTATTAGCCGATGAAATGACCGGTTTACCATTCCGAGTTCTTCTTTTGCCCATAACTTCTTCATACGAGCTCCGAATGACTCCGTTCTTTCGCCATTGTCTTTGTCTTTTCGTGCTCTTTGAGATGATGAGAAGAAATCTTGGATTTGAGCGAGTTCCACTTCCTTTTGCCCTGATGACTCCAAAACACCTAATAAACTCAAAAGCACACATAAGATACATAATTTACACGAAAATTCGCAAAGAAAGCATAAATACTAGATATTAAATACGGTGTATTCTACACCTATCAAATTCCCCCACACTTAGACTTTGCTAGTCCTCGAGCAAATCAAACAAAACAATAAAATACAACAACTCCGTGTCGTCGAGGCTACGGTCACTTTTAGCGTAAATAACAAGCCTTTAAACCCCTAGGTGTCCCTAGTGGACGAGTTATAGTCTCGTGAAGGTTTATTAGAGATATACCTACAAAACCTATATTTCAAACTCCGTCTATTCGTGACAAATCAATGAATGAATCCAAAATGACTACAGGAGGAGGTACCTTGCAAATTCAATTCAATTATTAGTAAATAAATTCTAATTAGATAGTTGAACAAGCCACAATACTCGGAAACTAACAAACCACAATCACAATGAAAAGATTAAGAAGATGGATATAGATGTAGATGTTGGCGAATATTCACAAGTGTTCGATGTTTCCCATATCTCTGTCAAGGTCAGTGCTAAGATGAACCTAATCCTATTGGATTGAGCTACTTAGTGCTGAATGCTACATCAAATCAATTGGCATATACAAGGGAACCAAAAGTGACTTTATTCAACACAATAATTTTTTTTTTTTTATGACTGGATCAAACTGGATCCAATTTTTTTTTTTTTTTTTTTTTTAGACGGCATGATTAGATCTTTTGGATCCAAGCGCATGCTTCTTGTCAGCAAGTACATGATAGTTGCCTTGGATCCTGCATTCCACGCTTGTTTAGGCGACGGAGACAGGGACTACGTTTCACACATACTCGCTATTCCCAAGTGTCTTTTTATTCCGTTTTGGTCTAATTGGTGGTCTTCTTTTTTTTTTTTTTTTTTTTTTTTTTTTTTTTTTTTTTTTTTTTTTTTTTAGTAACTCAATCACTCTATTTCATCCTAGCAGTAATAACACGTCGATGCTTAGTGACCCACCAAAGCACTTAGAGAACAATAGATAAATATGGAAAAATAAAAATAGAATGCGATATGGTGATATTCCGAGATATGGTAACAACTATCATGTTAATTTGTGATTTCTGAGCTATGTTCGTCCCTTTTAGTTAATTAGTTCCTCAACTCCTGCATTCAAAATGGTTCCATCCACTAACGGTGTCAAAAACAAACTATACAAACATATAAATGCTCCCCACACTTAAACTTCACATTGTCCTCAATGTGTAAACCGAAAGTTCTGAATTCTGACGTAACAGCAGATAAAACGCAAAAACTGTGCAAATTGGTAAGGAATTTGGAAAAACTCCGTTTCACAAAAGTTGTTCACCTACGTGTTTTCTACACAGTGTCAAAATTTCACAGTGTTTTGATAAACGGTCTGACAGTTATGGTCTCTGGACTGAACTACGCGCAGTCTGAAATTTTCTGACGAAAAAGGTATTCGTCATAATTCTCTTCTAAGATAGATTACGGACTCAATGAAATTAAACATAGGGATGCAAATATGATATAAATACAGTAAAAAATAAATAAACGAAACAAAAATAAAAAGCAAAAGGATAAAAGATACAAAACCGGTGGGTTGCCTCCCACTAAGCGCTTGTTTTATAGTCGTCAGCCCGACTATATCCTCGCAAGATTCATTCCCCATATACCAATAATCGGAAAAGTTGGGGATCCGTCCATAGAACCTGTTTTGCAAACACTAGCTTCACACAAATATTAGTACAATAAAGCAAAAGTGAAGCTATGAACCGATAAAAGCTTCCCCCACACTTATTCTTGTCCACACTTGGAAGTGTATAAAGAATATAGAAGTCGGAATTACCTCCACGGTTTCTGGTTCCATAACCCGCATAGTATGAGAATCAAGTATCTCTAATGGCGGAAAACGAGAAACAAAGTCATTCAACAATGTTTTCGAAGCGCATACATTCAAACCAATAAGAGGTAAAGGAGAAGAAATAATAGGCAAAGGGTTAGATAAACCTTGCACAATCTCTTGTATCATGAAATCCTCTTCATCCTTGAAAAACTCAAGTGAATTATTCACCTCTTTTATATCATGGTCCTCTATCAAACCTTGCAACCATTCTTCGTCCGTTTCTGCCGTAACCAAAGTATCGACATAAACATCATCATTACAATTATTTGCAAGCTCAATTGGGTCTTCCACAATATTGGTTATAACGGTTTCATTCTCAACATATTCCTCCTTTTTGTTGTAAGGCACATACTCTTTTGCGGATCCAAATTCTATCATAAGAAACTTTTCTAGAACACTCAAAAATGCATCATCCTCAAGCTCCACCCTTTGAATAGGCTCTTGATCATTATTAAGATCAATGCTTGAGTAATCTACACAAGTGTCATCATATTCCTCTTCATCTTCATCTTGATCCCAAAAAGACTCCTCAGAGATGTCACCATGAGTTGTTTCAAGCAATGTATCATAATCACCGTCACTATCATAGTCAACATAAGGTTGTTCCTCGCTGAATTTAGTGTTGTTAATCTCGAACTCATCCTTTTGAATAGGTGAATGATCATTATTACGATCAAGAGTTGAGTTAACTACACAATTATCCACAAAAGTGCCCAAGGATTGGCCTTTTTCAACATTAGCATCAATCAAATATTCATCACAAACCATATGCACATTAGAATTATCCATATCTTCCTTGTATTGATCAATGTCTCTTCGCAAGATAGTCATACCTTCACGAAGTTCTTGGAGTTGCTCGTTTGTAGTCTCTTTAGCTTTTCGAAATTCCTCTTGTAAAAAGGTGGAAACTTTATCTATAAAATTAGAGACTTTTTGTTCACGAGCATAAGAATCCTCCCATACTTGTGGTTGTTCACACACATACTCACCATAAGGTTGTTGAGGAAAACCACAAGGTTCCATGGAATATTGGTCGTAACCAATGAATTGGTTTTGATTATACCCATGGAATTGGTAGTTGTCGTATTGTTGAGGTTGTTGAAAACCGTATCCATCGTTCCAATATGCTCCTTCCATAGAAATAAGCACCTGAAATAAGATTCTCAAACCAAAGTTAAAACCCAGAAAATAAGAAAAAAAATAAAACAAAAACTAAATACAAAAATAAGAAACCAAAAACAATTAACAACCGCTGTCCTCCCGACAAGAAGGCGCCAAAAATTGATCGCTGTAAGAAGCGACACAAATATAATTACACTTTCTTACTACTCAAAATATAAATATAGCAAGGGCAAGAAAGGATCGATCCCACAGAGAGGTCTAGGTTGTCAAATTGTTATGGTTTCCTATATAAAACACCCTAAGAATTTCTCGATTGTGTAAATAAAAATAAACAAAAAGCAAATAAAGTACGCAAATCAAGAATGTGAGATATTGGGTAAAGGTTTCATCTTCAATTGCAAACAAGTTTATGAATGTATGAATAGAATTCGTATTTAATCTCGCTATCATCAAAAGCCTAGAGAATCAAGAGAGCAAGATAATCTATTAATTTCCTAATTCATCACACACACATTAGGGCTGCGTATGTGAATTCTACCTAAAGAATAACCTAACGCCTTGCGCTAATCAAGTTCAATTCCTAGGAGCATTAAGTTTCAGAAATAGGCTAATCAATGCAATTGTAATACATTGCGCAAACAATTCGAACAAAGGTCAATTTCTACATATGATTACGAGGATGTATCACTACAAACCCTAATCATATCATGCTACTCGTATTCAAGGTTATCGCTCGATGAAAACCCTAAAATAGCTATAGATATGGATGTGAGTTCAATCAATTCTAGACTCGACTAAACAAACATTCAATCATATTGCAATCCATCAATCATGCAATTATTATAACCCGTAGAAATCAAACGATAATATTGAGAGAAAACTAATTCATAAAAATCATAACTTGGTTGCAAAATCCAACTACATCTTCAACCAATAATAAAAACTTAGTTACTTGTGTTTTTGGAAATCATCATAGAAAGTTTAGAAGAACCTATCATGTGAAACCCTAGAAAACAAGTAGAAGTCTCCCTAATGGAGATATCTCTAGGTTTAGAGAAAAAGTTCTATTTATATGCTTTTCTCCCCATAAGGATACTTTCCCAAAATTAGGTTAATTCTTCTCAAAACCCGTCTCCAAGTTGGTCCACCAAGCCCATGTGTAAAAATAAGTCCCTGGAATTTTGGGTCTAAAACTGGTCGCCGGATTTGCTGACGTCATCACCGGAATCCGGTCGCCGGTCGCCGGAAAATCATCTCTGGCCGCTTTTGTCATCGGAAACTGTCACCAGCGAGTGCACACTCCAAGCAGCTCATCTCCATATCTCTGCAATTCAAACAATTACAAAATACCATCTAAACCAATTCCTCATTTCTTGCGAAAACACACCCAAAAGCGCGACTCGTAGCACATATGTCCGGCCGTCAATTCTTGCATCCGACTCATACCCGCTTCGCGATTCACTGAAACATTACGATCGACACTTTAACCTCTGAAATCCGGCTACCGGAACTATGCTCACCGGTGCGCCATTCTCGCTCCGTTTTCGTACAATTTCTGCAGTGCTTTGGTTGCCAAATCTCAGGTCAAGTTCAACTCAACTCAGCTCAACTAATCAGCACCAGGAGTCTCTCATCAAGCCACCACAATTTTACATTACAGCTGCACCCTTAATTCCAGAACATCCACTCTTCATGTCTCAGCTCCAAAAATCTGCCTAGCCTTCAGCGTCACCTCCCGAGCCAATACTACCTTCTCACTGCCTCAGGCCATATCTCTGTCTCATAGCACCACCAACCAACCCACATAACTACTTCCCTGGCAACAACCACCATCACCCTGTCATCTACAGCTCAACTTCATGGCTGCATTGCCATGACAGTTCACTAATTTCCATTGCTCATTCCATTTCTTCCTGTAGTGCTCAGCTAATCCACCACCTGTAGCCTCGAACTTTTGAGCCATTGTGTCACTGGCTCGCGCCAACACCCTGCAAGCACCTTACATATCCCATCTTCTCTGTATCATATTAGCTCCATCTTCTTGTAACCTGTCAACCCAGTGCAAACACCACCATCACTCCATAGCTTCTCAACTGTTCCAACATCACATCACTCAGCTGCAAATGCCTTGCCAGTTCAACCTGCCAACCATTGCAACACCGCTCGAGCCATCGCCAATCTTGCAGCACCCAATGGCAGCCCCGGCCCTATTCTTCGCATCCTACCAGCTTCTCTTGCAATTGTCGCTCTCATCTCACCTCGGGCCACCAAGAATCGACCACTTCCATCCTTGGCTCGGTTCATGCACCAACTCGCCACATTCTCCAAAGATCTCCCCGCCTCTCATCGACCACAACCGCCATTATAACTCGCCAATCACCAGCCCACGACGCAAGCTTCACTTGCATTTCACAAGCTCGGGAATATCCATCCAGATTACACTCACACTGCAACTCAATGCTCGCACTTCCTGCAGCTCACCGCTCTTCATCTCTGCCAAGTTCTGCACCCACGCGTCCTCCTCGTGGCCTAATATATCATCTCCGCCTTTGCATCACCAAGACTATCCGTGATCAATCCATTGCACCAGAACCCATTCAATCTTACTTGAACACAAAGAATACGCTTCATCATTGTCATGGACTCTCTTGAAATTCTTTCCACCGCATTTCAAACTCGGGTTGCTTCGCTTCTTCTAGTTCATATTCCACCAATCCAGTAAAACCTGCTCCCGCCTTCCCACGCTGCACCTCGGACTCGAATTCTCCAGCCCATCTCTCTTCAATCTCGGCTTTATTAAGGAATTTGCAATGCCACCACAAGGACCCGTTCAATGCTTGCACCGCCCCATAAACCGCCATAACCAGCTTCAAACCTAGATGTTGCATCGCCCGTGCCATTCAATTCATTCTAGAATCAGACACCCTTATCACACTCCCCGGCTAGCCGTTGTTGTAGCAAGAGTGTCTGGTCACTTGAGTAATCTCTCGAGCACTTCTTTGTGCGTTTAATAGTGGTGAAAAGGGATGAGATTATCGTGGTGATTTTAGCAGATCCTATGCATCATTCCTCCCTGTAAATTTGAGTTTACAGACAACCCATTAATATTACAAAGATTCAATCATACTTTCATTCTGATTGCAACCATTCGAACCACAAAACCCATTTACTCTTCTCCGTTCATGGCTGCAAATCGATGGCAGCAGCTGTCTTCTCTCGCTTTAAGCTCACTCGAACCACTCAAGATCGCTCGTGTATTTCTTGCCTTGGTATACTTGTCTTAACTCCGAATCTCGACGAGAACCCAATTGGACCGAGCTCACGGCCGCAATAATTGGAATAATTTGGTTCAGCCGTAAGGAATTTTCATTCGACCTAGTTCTATAGTTATAAAGAGGAGGTATCCCCTTAACCATATGCAAGTCTGTCCTTAGTGTATCACTCAGCTGGTTACCCCTTAACATGTGGCTGGGCTCCCATTAGTATTAGCCGATGAAATGACCTAGGTTTACCATTCCGAGTTCTTCTTTTGCCCATAACTTCTTCATACGAGCTCCGAATGACTCCGTTCTTTCGCCATTGTCTTTGTCTTTTTCGTGCTCTTTGAGATGATGAGAAGAAATCTTGGATTTGAGCGAGTTCCACTTCCTTTTGCCCCGATGACTCCAAAACACCTAATAAACTCAAAAGCACACATAAGATACATAATTTACACGAAAATTCGCAAAGAAAGCATAAATACTAGATATTAAATACGGTGTATTCTACACCTATCACCTAACCATCCATGATAGAAAGGCAAGTAGGTCAGGAAATGCCAGAAAGACAAAACAACCTCACAATGTAGTCTTAGTTACTGGATTACAACTCTCTCTCAGTAGAAACTTATCATCATCGACAAACGGAGCGACATCAAAATCTATAAAGAAAGTGGAAGACGTTTAAGGTTTAGAAGCAACGATAGAAAATCAGAATTCAAAATCAAATGATATAAGTTATTGAAGTTCATGATACTAAGACATTACAAGTTGCGAAGATCCAAGTGTTAAATTCCTTCTGTGATGGCCATGTAAATTTTTGTTTTGTTACAAAAAAAAAAAAAAAAAATGAAAAAAAAAATCATCATTACGTTCTTTTTGTTCTATAATTAGTTTTTGTTCAATAAGGCCATAGGAAGTAGAAATTTTTATGTCAAGTAAGAAATCAAAGAGAAGAGTTAATTGTCAAGGTTCTACGAGGTTCAATAGTTTATCATCAACAGTTGAAGACCGAAGAAGACGTTGTTTCTACTGAGCACTATGAGAGAGTCGAAGAAAAATACATTTGGTTGCTTTGTTAGTCCGCTTTCAATCATCACAAGATCTTTCTAGCTCGGTTTAACTCATCACACGTAATTAGTCCAAATGTGCAGCGTATGTCCCTCTCATCTTTTTCTCTCTCCTAATCTTATCCAGCTGTAAATCAGCGGACGCATCTTACAATGTTTATCTAGCTGTGTAGCGGATATCTCTTTATCTAGCAGTGTTGCAGATGTGTCTCCCTTTTTCTTGATCGGCTTTAAATGACACCATTAATTTCCTGGCATTCTAGTCACTTGGAGATAGGTCGAGAATTTGTATGTCCTCATAGCTCTTTGGATACTTGTGACCAATTAAGTAAAGGTTTTGTGGGTACACCTGCGGTAAACCCTCTAGGAGACAACACTTTCTGCCACTAGGGCCACCTAGGGGTTCAAATGATTTTTATTTCTAGAATAAATTTGCTCGAGGACTAGCAAATAATAAGTTTGGGGGTATTTGATAGACACATTTTCGTGTCCGAATTGTCCTCATTGTCTCTATTGTTGGTCTCGATTTTCGAATCTAATTTTGGTGTTTTTATGTGTGTGTAGGTGTTTTTGGAGAAATACACTTGTGCGGAAAAAGTTGCTCAAAAAGTGTTATTTGGACCCCGGGAGAAAAGTGATAAAGGCACCTCATTTTGGATAAGGGCACCCCCAAGGAGCCACCTCGCTATTCGCACCCCGTAACGGGATAGGGGACACCATCTTCTTCATTCAAAAAATCAGTTTTGGCGGGAATCTTTTGGTCTTCTCTGGCAGAATTTAGAGTTGGATTTTTGGGTGGTTTGAGAGAGATTCAATCGCTGAAACTCTATGTGACGACTTGATTGGGACTAACAGACTTGGTTTGGGTCTTTGGCTCGACTAAAATTGGCTAGTTAACTCGCGAGGAAGAAAACAGGGAACGTGTAGTTGGTTGAGACGTTCACGGGATTTCATTGGATCTTCTCGTGATGGCGTGTGCTTAACTTCATCTAGAACATGTTCCAGCCTGCAGAAGTTTATCAGAAGACACGGGCTAATCACTACAGACGTATGATGAAGATAAAAAAGGAAATATTTCCCGTGGAGTAAAAGAAAATATTTTTATTGATTACCGAGATTATTTGGAGTTATAGGGAATTATTCTTGGTCCAAATGGGTATATATACGCTTCTGGGATCACACAATGAGGATGGACAGTTTGGGGAGAGGTATAGAGCCTCAATAGAGCCGGAGAATCGAGTTGCAGAGAATTGTTTTCTGCTGCTGCATGAGCTGAAGAACACGAAGAACAGATGTACCTGTAACGATCGTTCTTCAACAGCGTTAACGACTCGCAGCTGTGGGTCGTAGTTTGGAGGCAGACTTAAATCAACAACAACATCAACACTTTACATGTATCGTTCTCTGTAACAGTCTGTTTGTAACAATGAAAACTATTACAAATCAGGCTTTTCATCTTTTCTCCCTTGTTCATCATTTGTAAACCATTTTTGAGCATTAATAATGATTTTTGAGCGTGTTTACACCATGATGAGCTAGAACCCATCACTGGGATGACGGAGGAAGCTGTTTTGCACCCATGTGGTAATTCTATTTAATTCCTTTATGACTATTTGCACTATTATAATTGATTTATGATTTTTATTGATTATTTGTGAATTCGTTAGATGTCGCATGCTTAGTCTTAGGTACTTTAGATGCGCCATGCTTGTGAGTTACATATAATTCTTTATAAAATCTACCTTGGAAAAGAATTAGAGTTGATGTTTGTTACTTTATGAGCCTTAATTGTCCAGAATTAATAGATTAACCGCATGAATGTGAGAATTGGTGGAATCCCGAGTCCCAGTAACTCTCTCCATCTTGTGACGTAAATTGTATATACTCTTTATTTTTATTATTTTTCTTTATTAAATCCTAGAATCGATTTCAGCAAGTCCGAGTGAACGACAACCTTACTACCACTTTCTACAACATTATTGAGTCACATCAGTTACTTCTTGGGATCTTTTATTCTTCTTTTCTTTTCCTCTGTTCCAAGACAAACAAGCCAAAAAACCAAAAGTAGATAATAAATACGTCTGGGACAATTTGACAGAACCAAACCGTAACACAAAACACGGCTAGGAAAATTGGATAGTCCAAGACGCAACAACTATTACGGATGGGAAAATAGTAATCGACCAAGCCGAAACACAAATTACAGATGGGAACTTAATAATCGACCAAGCCGAAAATCAATTACGGAAAGTAATAGACCCTAATTCCCACACCACATGTGCCAATGGCATGCCATGCCAGCCACACCTCCGCGCCAAGGCATGTCAACCATGCCTGCCGTACCACCGTGCCAATGGAAAACCATGCCAGCCACACCTCTACGCCAAAGCATGCCAACCATGCCAGCTGCACCACCGTGCCAATGGCAAACCATACCAGCCACGTCTCCGCGCCAAGGCATGCCAACCATGCCAGCCGCACCACCGTGCCAATGGCAAACCATGCCAGCCACGTCTTTGTTCCAAGGCATGCCAACCATGCTAGCCGCACCACCATGCTAATGGAAAACCATTCCATCCACGTCTCCGCGCCAAGGCATGCCAACCGTGCCAGCCGCACCACCGTGCCAATGGCAAACCATGCCAGCCACGTCTCCGCGCCAAGGCATGCCAATCGTGCCATCCGCGCCACCGTGCTAATGGCAAATCATGCCAGCCACGTCTCCGCGTTAAGGCATGCCGACCATGCCAGCCGCGCCACCGTCCCAATGGAAAACCATGCCAGCCACGTCTCCACGCCAAGGCATGCCGACCATGCCAACCGCACCACCGTGCCAATGGCAAACCATGCCAGCCACATCTTCGCGCCTAAAACATGCACGAGCATGCCGACCATGCCACCATGCCGCAGGCTACCAACATCCCTCTTGAATTCTTCCTGAGTTTTAATTTCGGGATGTTTTAATCTCCCAAACGAGCTCAAAACCTAAATATTCCCGCGTAGGAGATAGGAAATTCTTTTAGTACAAAATGGAGGGGCAGACCATTAAAATCCGAGTCCGTATGAGAATTGTACATCGATTCTAGTAAAGGGAGCTAATTAGGGTTTCAACAATCCAAACCCTAACTTAGACAAAGCCGCAAGGGCTTCCCTTGCAAGCCGTAAGCGCCAGTGGCTCCACTCAACGTTAAAGCCATGCCGTCCATGCATTCATGCCGCTGGCTATCTAACGAAGGGTTGCAATAATCAATGGCCGCCCTTCAATCTGAGATGCAGATCTCAACCGTTCAAGTTTCCCACAGAACGCATGGAAACTTCTGGCCCAAGGCCAAACATTACGGTTTGTACTAAAACCCTAATTTTGGACACGCCTAAACTATGCCAAGCCATGCCGGCCCTAAACTATGCACCTGGCTGCCAAACGAAGGGTTGCAACAATCAACGACCACCCTTCCATCTGAGATGCATATCTCAGCCGTCCAAGGTTGCCAACTAACGCATGCCCACCTTTTGCCCTACGCCAAAATCCTAGCTTAGCCACGCCTAATCACATTAAAGCCATGCCGGCCATGCTTTCATGCCGCTGGCTACCAAACGAAGGGTTGCAACAATCAATGGCCACCCTTCCATCTAAGATGCAGATCTTAACCATCCAAGTTCGCCACCTAAAGCATGGCAACTTGCGGCCCAAATCCAAAACATCATGTTTGCACCTAAACCCTAATGTTGGCCGCGCCTACTCTATGGCAAAGCCATGCTCAACGCTGGCTGCTAAAATAAAGGGTTGCAATAATCAACGGCTACCCTCCTCTTTGAGATGCAGATCTCGACCATCCAAGTTCGCCACCTAACGCATGGCAACTTGCAGCCCAAAGACAAATGCCACTGTTTGCACTAAACCCTAGTTTTGGCGGCGCCTATACCATGCCAGCCTTTCCATCATGTCACTGGCTGCCCAAAACGAAGGGTTGCAATGATCAACGGCCGCCCTTCCATCTAAGATGCATATCTTAACCGTCCAAGGTCACCAGCTAACACGTGGAAACTTGTGGATCAACGCCAAGCCTTAATTGTGGTCGCGCCCAAACTACGCTAAGACCCTAGCTTTTGGCCGCGCCTAACTACACCAAAATCCTAGATTGCAGGCCATACTTTCATGCCGCCAGCTACCAAACGAAGGGTTGCAATAATCAACATCTACCCTGCTCTTTGAGATGCAAATACCATCCAAGTTCGCCACCTAACGCATGGCAACTTGCGGCCCAAAGCCAAAACATCACGGTTTGCACCTAAACCCTAATTTTGGCCGCGCCTACTCTATGGCAAAGCCATGCTCAACGCTGGATGCTAAAATGGAGGGTTGCAATAATCAACGGCTACCCTCCTCTTTGAGATGCAGATCTCGACCATCCAAGTTCGCCACCTAAAGCATGGAAACTTGCGGCCCAAAGCCAAAACATCACGGTTTTACACCTAAACCCTAATTTTGGCTGCGCTTTCTCTATGGAAAATCCATGCTCAACGCTGGCTGCTAAAACGAAGGTTTGGAATAATCAACGGCTATCCTTCCCTCTGAGATGCAGATCTCGACCGTTCAAATTCGCCACCTAACTTGCGGCCCAAAGTCAAAACGTCACGGTTTCCACCCAAACCCTAATTTTGGTTGCGCCTATTCTATGGCAAAGCCATACCGACTCTACCATGGCCACTTGCATGCCACACGTAACACCATGCTACACGTTTTCCCATGAAAACACTCGAGACATCAACACATGTCACAAACTGGGGGATGCTCATTAGGGTTTTGGTTTGGCGGTTTACAGCGTGCGGCATACACTACGCCCGTTACAAGAAAGTGTCATAAGAATGAGTCGGTCAGTGAAAGAAAGGAATAATGGTAAAACGTTTCTTTCATTATGGAACATCAATTCCAGATGTTACCCGTTACCACCTCCTTCCACTTTACTCAGCCGTTTTTATTTCTTACGAGACCAGAGTACGTTTGGGTTACGACTTGTATAAATAGGTCTTACCTATTTCATCAGAACAACAAGTTCTGATCAGGAGCATACAACACTCAAAAAACAATTTGCTAAGCTTTCACATCTGTTAGCTTTCCGCTTTTTGATACAAGTCATAAAACTACTACTCTTCCAGAATCAACTATTCTGGTCTCAACACTGTCTTCGCTTCCCTCCCCAAAACCAACCCTTCTCCTTCACTCTATGACCGAAGCAAGTGTGGAACGGCCATTTCTTGGTTTAGGCTGGATTTGTACAGATTGATCTCTCGAATCTAAAGTACTCCCTTGCAGTACATTGTTTAGGGGTTAAATTTGTTTCTCACCCACACACCAGAAATTACCAAAATCAGCAGAAACCGTTTTCACCCTCAAACACTTGCATTATGGAAGAGGAGATTTTTCTCTAGAGCATGATAGATTATGCTTATAAACTCATCTTTGGCAAAGCCTACCATTGTATTTCACGTAACTTATGCATATGCCAGCCTCAGTGGAAAAGAAAATGGCGAATCTAATGAGGTACTTCGGGGCTCTACAGCTGAGAAAAAAATAAATTAGTTGGGTGTCTTCAGACAATATTTGTAAGAAAAAAAGAAGTTCGAGGTATGGCCATAAATATTTTGAGACTCATGAACAAAGGTCTATTAGCTATATGGAATTGGAGGTATTCACACGAGAAAAAATCCTTATGGAGAAGAGTTGTACAACTGAAAACTAAATCTAAGGAGGAAGCTCCTGCAAATGAACACAAGCAACCTCAAGGGAAAGGATTCTGTAAAAGCGTCCAAAAAGAAAATTGTCTTGGAGACAAGACCATTCAGGGTGGCAAACGGACAGTCCATCAAATTTTTGCATGATAGGTGGCTATTTGATGTTGGAAATTTTGAATAGAAATTATGTTAGTTATAATTGAAGGGTTGTTTCCAAGAGATGTGACCCTCTATGAATGGACTCTTTCAAAGAGTTGTGACTCTCCATGAAAGGACTCTTACAAAGAGAAGTGACTCTTGGCGAAGAGACACTATGTCCTTTCTAAGAGACACCAATCAAGTATATAAACCCCACTCTAGTTTCATTCTAAATACAAGAAAAGCACACACAAAAATCTGATTTCACTTGCATTCATTGTTGTCATAGTATTGAGAGATAAACACTAACTTTGGTTCGCTGTTTCCTTGAGTTTGGAGTGCTTCTACTCGAGGAAGAAAGATCGTTGTATCCTGGGAGACGTTTCGCATCTAAAACCCATTAGCACCGGAGTGGGGCGAATTTCGTCTTAAGGACAGAGTATCCAATACTCGACTCGATCTATACATAGGTTCTTAGTCATCTAATCTCTCTGGTTTTCTTTTCTAATTCTTTGGTTCTCGCATTTCGGATCAACATCATTGGCAATAAAGGAGAAGATATCCAACAATCTTAAGACGAAATTTTCTTTTATTTTCTTCTTTTCTTCGGAATGCCTGTTAGTATTAGGCGACGATTGGTTGGGCTACGACGGTTACAGTTGGAAATTGAATAACAAAGTTTCTTTATCTCCTTCTTTCTTCTGTGCTTCTATGTTTGGTCCATTGGGCTGGACGCTTGGATCTAATTAATTTAAAGTGGAAGCAAGCAAATCCAACTTGGTGTTGAGCACCAATCGACGGTTTGGTTTGAAAGCCACGTTATTTAATTAACGCCGTTTTCATATAGTATCTCTCGCTTTACATTTTTTTCATTTGGGTTTGTTTGGAATTTGTCTGTAGCCATTAATTGAAATCATTACTAATTGTATGATTCATTTCAAGCGAGATCATTAGAACTATTTGGAACAAGTAAATGGGGAGAAGAGTTGCAGAGCCGAGAGTTGCGAGAGCCGTAGATATGGTGAATCTCAAAGGGTTTCCAACTCTGCTTATGGACAAGTGAATGGCATTAATTTGGTAACATTCTTGACATGTGACCAACATGATGCATCTACTTGGAGATTCCTTGTTGAATCATTTTGAAAGGGTGCATGACGGTTAGATGCGCATGCTTTAATTCACCCTATAAGTGGCGATTAAATGTGGATTTGATTTTCAGATTGAAACGTGAAAGTTTGAAGAGTCACGACCTTTCACAATCCTTAATGATTGGGACATGCTCTCTTGTGAAAGCCTATAACATTTTGGTGATACCAGACACCAAATTTCGGATTTTCGGACTTGTGGAAGTATTTTCTAAAGTTACTCAACGTTGAGTATCGCGCTGTAAATTGCCAGATTTGGATCCGGATAATCGGCCGGGTTCTTCGGAAAGTGACTTGACGTTTTGGTTGCGCTTTTGACATTCGGGTAAAGATAGGACTGTAGCAATGGTTCTTATCTTGGATCCCCATTCGAAAATCTTCATTTGGTGTACAATATTGAGGTTTGGATGAAAAATTGAAACTGGTCTGTGGAAACGATTGTGAAGACAAGTTTCAAATTTTGTTTGTACCCCATTGTAACTTCAGTCTTGTACGTAAATTAACAAAAGTTGTTGTTAATTAAGGCGTAGTATAACCTCTAAGTCTAGGGTTATTGGGTTTGAACGACACTTTATCTTCCGTTGTTAATTAGTTTTGATGGAAAGAACAAAAGTCTTCCATAAATTAGACACACATCGATTAGCGTAAGATAATTAAAGACAACAAGTCTTTTCTTATTAAACCTATCCGTTTGGCGTAAGAGGAGTACCTCTAGTGTGTCTAGTCACTTGTGAGAACTTATGCAAACTCGTATATGGCTCACTATTTGGAAGAAATTTTCCATAAGTTCGCCTAATATGGGGTGCTCGAGAAAAATGTAATGGGTACAAGAGACAAACAAATTCAGTATGTCCGTTGAATCGAATCTTCTAAAGTGATGATTCATCGTATACAAGACTGAAGTTTGGATCAATTGTAGACTTTGGTTTTGCGCCAATCATTTTGGGCTGAAATAGCACAAAGTGGTGTCTATAAGGAAAAATTCGGACCGTTAAAGAAAATGAATTTCTTTATTATAGCATGCCTTGAAATGTGGGGGTAAACCATATGCTATATACTGTCAAGAAAAACAGGAGTGTTTTTAAAATCCAAATAATTCATGTCAACCGTCAAATTTAGACGTAAACGGTGATTGAACATATGTGATTAGTTTGTAACAAATTGGATGAAAGGGCGGCCGACCTATCCAGAATTGGAGAGTTACAAAATCACGTTAGTTAGTGCATGCATGGATGGACGTAAATTTGTACAGACATGATTTTGGAAATAATTTGTAGCAAGTAAAATTGGAAGAGAAATTACAAAATTTTGTAATGGTGCTACAAAATGGTGACAAGTCTCTAGTAAATAGTCTTAGAGGACCGCGCGTGAAAATATTTTTGATGACTAGAGATAATGTGTTCATCGAGGGGAATAGATTAATTTAAAGCCTATAATTAAGAGTGACATAATGGTAACCCAACCTAGTTGACTGGAGATCCCAAGATCTAGGTTCAAAAGGGACAACTAAGTTATGTATAACCTGAGTAAACACTCGTGGAGATAAAACTCCATCCTATTCCTATGATGAGACAGTGTTTTTTCCTGAAATGTGTTTTAGGATAAGCTATGCTTTTAACGATGCCTATATCTTGTATTTACAAGTGGGATATTACAGGGTATTCTTAATGGGACATCACCTATGTGAGTGTAGAATTGTGGCCGATTCTATGGAAATTTTAAAAGGCTTTAATTTCCTAGAGCACTCATGAACTGGAATTGTTGGGCCGAAATGAACACAACCGTAGAACCAAATTAGTGAGAAAAGGCATTGTGTGATAACTATTGTCTTGGTTTACATTAAAAGTCGAACAGTTCAAGACATCGCGTTCATCGGTTAGCGAGTAAATCCGATAGTTATTCACTAAGGAAGGTTCAAAGCCAAAAGCTACCTATCCCCATGCAATGACTTTTCACTTTATCTCTCTTTAGTGTCTCAGATAACATTTGCATTCTTAAGTTCTATTCAATTGTGGGGGATTGTTGGAAATTTTGAATAGAAATTATGTTAGTTATAATTGAAGGGTTGTTTCCAAGAGATGTGACCCTCTATGAATGGACTCTTTCAAAGAGTTGTGACTCTCCATGAAAGGACTCTTACAAAGAGAAGTGACTCTTGGCGAAGAGACACTATGTCCTTTCTAAGAGACACCAATCAAGTATATAAACCCCACTCTAGTTTCATTCTAAATACAAGAAAAGCACACACAAAAATCTGATTTCACTTGCATTCATTGTTGTCATAGTATTGAGAGATAAACACTAACTTTGGTTCATTTGTTTCCTTGAGTTTGGAGTGCTTCTACTCGAGGAAGAAAGATCGTTGTATCCTGGGAGACGTTTCGCATCTAAAACCCATTAGCACCGGAGTGGGGCGAATTTCGTCTTAAGGACAGAGTATCCAATACTCGACTCGATCTATACATAGGTTCTTAGTCATCTAATCTCTCTGGTTTTCTTTTCTAATTCTTTGGTTCTCGCATTTCGGATCAACATCATTGGCAATAAAGGAGAAGATATCCAACATTTGAAACCCCTTAGCGTTTTCTCATTACGAAACTTTCAATCTTGATGTGCAAAGGAATGCAATGATAGCTGATTTGATTGAAGAGGGCGGATGGAAAATATCACTGAAGAAGCAACCTAATACAGAAGAATTGCAGGAAATAAATGACTTACTGGTTTTATTGGGGGAAACTCCAGAGATTAACCAAGAAGAATAATCAATGATGCAATACACTACAAAGGAAGGGTGCCAGTGGATACTATCGCAGCAAATCATACATGACTCAGAAAACTTACCGTATAAGTCTGTTTGGGTTAGGCATGTTCCTCCAAAGCAAAAAGTTTTATATGGTCTGTGTTACACAATGTTATTCCTACAGTGAATATTTGTTGAAGAGAGGGTGTGATATCCAAGTGGCTAAAAGTAGTTTATGCAGCAATGCGGATGAGGACGTAAACCACCTACTACTACATTGTTTCTGTACAATACATAGATGGGAGTATTTCTTATCCCATTATGGGATAAGAAGGGATTTCAATCCAACTATAATAGAACATCTTGACGAATGGCTATGAAACAAAGGGAAAAACAGGGGAAGAAAAATATGGCTTCTCCTTCTAGCAGCTATCCTATGGTAAGTTTGGATGGAGATAAATGGCAGAGTCATGGCCTGGAAAATTTATAAAGAAAAAGAAGAGCTCATCAATGAAATAAAGAGATTTATATCTGCAAATGAGGCTCTCTAGAAAATTAATTGGTTCTCATATGTTACCTTTGGAGATTTGATTTTCAATTGGGATGCAATCTTAGATTGTAGTTAGGTTGGACAATATATTGGCTGGGATTATTAGGCCTTAGGTTTTTCCTCCTGTAATTTCTACTTCTTTTTTTTTTCAATAAAGATTTTAACCTTTTAAAAAAATAAATAAATAGGAAGAAAAACAACTATTAACCTTGATGAACTCCAGTGCAATTCTTCGTAATTGAAAAAGAAGTGAGATTCAATGTTGTTCTTCAAACTATAAAGCATACACAAAGGTCCAGGCATGGAAAAATTCGAACCTATATGTTATCTTTGGAATGCTAAGATGGTGATACTCGACTAATAAAAACATTTTTACCTAGATGAACCATAATGTTGTCATTCATATTGGAAAAGCATAGTGAAATTCATATATGAAAGAATAGTAGGAAATACCTAATAGTCCTAAAAACAATATATTAGAGAGAGTCTAGTCCACTTGACTCAGTTAACTGTCTGTTTAGTCCTTTTTGGAAAAATATATTATAGTTTGGTCCTAAAAATTATAGTTTGGTCATAGAGTGACGTCATAGATGATGTAATTGTCATCTTGTAGTGGCAATAATACCGTTTTAGATTAAGACCATATATATAGTCAAAAGGTAAGAGAGAAGAAATCATTTCTTAGATCTACTTTCTCTCTCCTCCCGGTCTCTCTTTCTCTCCCTGCTACTGCAATTTTTTTAGGTTTTTTTTTTCTTTACTGTTCCAATTGTTTTACAAAGATTCGAAGATTAATTTACAATGATGTCATCGGTTAATTTAAAGAGATTATAACGATGAATTCGAAAATTGATTTGATTACTGGTGGAGTATTCATTGAAACAAAATATGCTTGCATATTTTTATTATTCTTTAATTTATTTTAATTATCTAGCAAAATATATTATAATTAATTAATTTCATTTATTAAGAATAGTCTAGAAATATATTTATTTATTTAGGGATTTCAAATTAGTTTAGAAATATCTCTTATTTTTGGTAATAATTATTTTGATAATTTATTTAGGAAATATTTGATTATTTGAAAAAGAGTTATCAATATAAAGAGCTCTATGTTTTCATATTAGGGAGAAGATTTTTGGATTAATTGAAAAAGTAGTGTTTTCCTAGAGAGTGGTATCTCGGAAACATGAGTTTTAGATTTTAATGGTGGAGTATTCATGGAAACAAAATATGCTTGCATATTTTTATTATTCTTTAATTTATTTTAATTATCTAGCAAAATGTATTATAATTAATTAAGTAAATTTCATTTATTAAGAATATTCTTGCAACAAAATTAATAAATTGTGTTTTTGGATTATTCTTCTTGGTTAACCCTCGGATCAAGGGCAGCGCGAGGGTTAAACCCATATACCAACAAGCGATTTTGGATTAATTAAAAAGTTGTGTTTTTCCTTGAGAGTGATATCTCAGAAACATGTGTTTTAGATATTAGTTATGTTCAACGCATCCGCCTTGTATCAGTTGGTTCAGAGATAGGAAACGCTCCTGCATCATGTTTCGAGGAAGAGATTATGGTGTTGTTCGAAGAGCCGCTCTCAACAATGATAAAGAGAAAGTGGTAATAGATTATCTAGAACGGAAGGTTAAGGCGGTGTCTTCAAATATGCACAATGTTGATCAAGTTTAGACAATGTCTAAACTTTTCACCTGTCACCACTTTGGTGAGCATATCTATTGGATTGTTGGCTGTTCCAATCTTTTCCAGCAGAATTTCACCTTCTTCAACAATTTCCCGTACTTTGTGATATCGTACATTGATGTGCTTTGTTCGAGCGTGATAAACTTGGTTCTTAGCTAGGTGTATCACACTTTGACTTTCCCAATACACTCTTACTTACTCTTGCTGAATTCCCAACTCCTCAAACAAAGATTTCATCCAAATAGCTTCCCTTACACCTTCTACAACAGCCATATATTCAGCTTCGGTTGTCGATAATGCTACTGTTGGTTGTAAGGTTGACCTCCAACTTATCAGTCCACTTGCAACTGTAAAAACATACCCAGTGGTGGACCTAAACTTGTACAAATCACCAGCGTAATCAAAATCACAATATCAGACTACTTTGCAACCAGTTCTCTCATTCCGTGAGAACTTCAATCCAACATCTACGGTACCTTGAATATACCGCAGAATCCACTTCATAGCCTGCCAGTGTTCCTTCCATGGATTATGCATATATCTACTAACCACACTAACGACTTGTGGAATATCAGGCCTAGTTCATACCATAGCATACATAAGGCTCCCAACAACACTTGCATACGGTATTTCAGCCATTAACCTTTGCTCCTCCACTGTTTTTGGTCACTGTTCAACATTCAATTTAAAGTGTCGAGCTAGAGGTTGTATTATCGGTTTAGACTTGGCATCTAAACCAAAATGATTCACTACCTTTTTCAAATAAGACTTTTGAGAAAGACTAATAGTGCCAGATTTCCTATCTCTCTTAATTTCCATGCCCATAATTTTCCTTGCTTCACCGAGATCTTTCATCTCAAATTCACTACTCAACTGATGTTTCAATCGTTGAATCTCCACCTCACTCTTAGACGCATTAAACATGTCATCTACGTATAAAAGTAAGTAGATAAATGATTCATCTTTGAGCTGTTTGAAGTAAAGACAAGAGTCATAGTTGCTGCTTGTGTACTTTTGTGTCTTCATAAACTTGTCGAATCGTTTGTACCACTGCCTTGGAGACTTCTTCAAGCCATACAACGATCTCTTCAAGTTACATACCCAATCTTCTTTACCTGCTACTTCAAACCCCTCAGGTTGCTTCATATAAATTGTCTCCTCCAAGTCACCGTGTAATAAAACAGTTTTCACATCGAGTTGTATAAGCTCGAGATCAAACTGCGCCACCAAAGCAAGTAAAATTCTAATGGAAGTATGCTTGACCACTGGAGAAAACACTTCGTTATAGTCAATCCCTTCCCTTTGCGCGTAACCCTTAGATACCAACCTTGCTTTGTATCTTACGTTGCTTATAATTGGTGATCATTCCTTCTTTGTATATACCCACTTGCATGCAATTGATTTTTCTCCTTTAGGTAACTCCACCAGCTCCCAAGTTCCATTCTTGTCAAGAGATTCCATCTCTTCACTCATGGCTTTCTCCCACTCCACCTTTTCAACTGTCTTGACAGCTTGAATTTCTTCTTCTATAATCGGTAATGCATATGCAACTATATCTCCAAACCATTCTGGTTTGCGAGTATTTCTTGGTTCTTTCCTATGAGAAATACTATCATAATATGTAGCTTCTTCCGGTAATTCAGGTTATGTTACTTCTTCATGTAATTGTGGACTTGGTTCTTGGGTTGAACCATCAATTGTTCCCAATTCCAAGTCTTTGTCAGAACCTTCATCTTCTGAATTCTTGTCTATGTGGACATACTTCGCTGGTTTCTCATTCGGTTCAAACTCTGTCATTTGCCGACTTTCTACTTCTATTTCAGATGATTCATTCTTCCACATTTCAGTCTCATTAAAGGTAACATCCCTACTTATCACGACCTTCTTCGACTCGGGACACCACAACTTGTATCCTTTTACCCCTGATTGGAAACCCACGAAAATGGCTTTCTTGGCTCTAGGATCAAGTTTTCATTCCCTCACATGGTAATAAGCGGACAACCAAATACATATAACATATTGTAATCTGAAACTGGTTTACCATACTGTTTGAGGGTGAAAATGGTTTCTGTTGATTTTGGTAATTTCGGGTGTATGGGTGAGAAACGAATTTAAACCCTAAACAATGTACTACAAGGGAGTACTTTAGATTCGAGAGATCAATCTGTACAAATCCGGCCTAAACCAAGAAATGGTCGTTCAGGACTTGCTTGGTCACAAAGTGAAGGAGAAGGGTTGGTTTTGGGGGGGAAGCGAAGAAAGTGTTGAGACCAGAATAGTTGATTCTGGAAGAGTAGTTGTTTTACGACTTGTATCAGAAAGTGGGAAGCTAACAGATGGAAAGCTAGCAAATGTTTTCTGAGTGTTGTATGCTCCTGACCTGAACTTGTTGTCCGGTGGAAATAGGTAATGCCTATTTATACAAGTCGGAATGAAACGTACTCTGGTCTCACTAAGAAATGGAAAACGGGTGAGTAAATGGGAGGAGATGGTAACCAGTAATGCCTGTAATTGATGTTCCATAAAAGAAAGCATTTCACCATTATTCCCTGTGTTTACTAACCGCTTCATCCTTATGACACTCTCTTATAACATGCGTAGTGTATGCCGCACGTTGTAAACCGCCAAACCAATACCCAATGAGCATCCCCCAGTTTGTGACACGCGTTGATGTCTCGAATATTTTTGTAGAAAACATGTAGCATGTTTGTTATTGCTTGGAAAGTTGAGCTTGGGAGACTTGTGTGGTGACCTTCGACGGTCGAGATCTTGCATCTCAAGAGGAAAGGTAGCCGTTGATTATTGCAACCCTTCGTTTGGTAGACAGTGGCATGAAAGCATGACTGATCATGGCTTTAACATGGTTAGGCGTGGCCAAGCTAGGATTTTGGCATTGGGCCAAAGGTGGCCATGCGTTAGCTGGTGACCTTGGACGGCTAAGATCTGCATCTTAGATGGAAGGGTGGTTGTTGATCGTCGCACGCCTTCGTTTGGTAGCCAACAACATGGTTTAGGGACGGCATGGCTTAGAAGGGAAGCCTTGCGGCTTTTTCTAAATTAGGGTTTGGTATGCTGAAACCCTAATTAGCGTCCTTCACTAGAATCGATGTAGAATTCTCATACGGACTCGGATTTTGATGGTCCGCCCCTCCATTCTGTACGGAAAAGAATTTCTTATCTTTCTACGACGGAATATTTAGGTTTTGAGCTCGTTCGGGAGGTGAAAACAGCCCGAAAGTAAAACTCAGGAAGAATTCAAGAGGGACGGTGGCATGTTTGGTGCGTTTTTGGGAAGCTAGCATGTTTTGAGAAGCTAGCGTGTTTTGGGAAGCTAGCAAGTTTTGGGAAGCTAGCGTGTTTGGGCCAAAAGGTTACCATGCGTTGTTTGGCAACCTTGGGCTAGGATTTGGACCTAGGATTGAAGGGTGGCCGTTGATCGTCGCACGCATTCGTTTTGGTAGCCTCGTAGGGAAGGCCAGCACGGTATGGCGCGACAAAGTGATGGCACGGCATGCCATTGGCACATGTGGCATGGTCAGCATGCCTTGGTGTGGTTTGGCGTGGCCAAAACTAGGGTTTTGGGCCAAAGGTTACCATGCGTTGTTTGGAAACCATGGACGGCTAAGATTTGCATCTTAGATGGAAAGATGGTCGTTGATTGTTGCAAGCCTTTGTTTGGGAAGCCGCATGGGGAAGGCAACCACGGTATGGCGCAACAAGGTGGCTGGCACGGCATGCCATTGGTACATGTGGCATGGTCTGCATGCCTTGGCGTGGTTTAGGTGTGGACAAAACTAGGGTTTTGGCGTTGGGTCAAAGGTTACCATGCGTTGGTTGGTGACCTTGGACGGCTAAGATTTGCATCTTAGATGGAAGGATGGAAGTTGATTGTTGCAGGCCTTTGTTTTTGGTAGCCGCATGGGGAGGCCAACACGGTATGGCGCGGCAAGGTGGCTGGCACGGCATGCCATTGGCACATGTGGCATGGTCGGCATGCCTTGGCGCGGTTTAGGCGTGGCCAAAACTAGGGTTTTGGCGTTGGGCAAAAGGTTACCATGCGTTGGTTGGTGACCTTGGACGACTAAGATTTGCATCTTAGATGGAAGGATTCCGTTGATTGTTGCAAGCCTTTGTTTTTGGTAGCCGCATGGGGAGGCCAACATGGTATGTCGCGACAAGGTGGCTGGCATGGAATGCCATTGGCACATGTGGCATGGTCGGCATGCCTTGGCGCGGTTTACGTGTTGCCAAAACTAGGGTTTTGGCGTTGGGCCAAAGGTTACCATGCGTTGGTTGGTGACCTTGGACGGCTAACATTTGCATCTTAGATGGAAGGATGGCCGTTGATTATTCTGAGCCTTTGTTTTTGGTAGCCGCATGGGAGGCCAACACGGTATGGCGCGGCAAGGTGGCTGGCACGGCATGCCATTGGCACATGTGGCATGGTCGGCATGCCTTGGCGTGGTTTATGCATGGACAAAACTAGGGTTTTGGCGTTGGGCAAAAGGTTACCATGCGTTGGTTGGTGACCTTGGACGGCTAAGATTTGCATCTTAGATGGAAGGATTCCGTTGATTGTTGCAAGCCTTTGTTTTTGGTAGCCGCATGGGGAGGCCAACATGGTATGTCGCGACAAGGTGGCTGCACGGAATGCCATTGGCACATGTGGCATGGTCGGCATGCCTTGGCGCGGTTTACGCGTGGCCAAAACTAGGGTTTTGGCGTTGGGCCAAAGGTTACCATGCGTTGGTTGGTGACCTTGGACGGCTAACATTTGCATCTTATATGGAAGGATGGCGGTTGATTGTTGCAGGCCTTTGTTTTTGGTAGCCGCATGGGGATGCCAACACGGTATGGAGCGGCAAGGTGGCTGGCACGGCATGCCATTGGCACATGTGGCATGGTCGGCATGCCTTGGCGCGGTTTAAGCGTGGCCAAAACTAGGGTTTTGGCGTTGGGACAAAGGTTACAGTGGTGCGGCTAGCATGGTTGGCATGCCTGGCGCGGTGGACGTGGCGGGCATGGTTTTCCATTGGCACAATAGCGCGGCTAACATGGTTGGCATGCCTTGGCGCGGTAGATGTGGCTGGCATGGTTTGCAATTGGCACAGTGGTGCGGCTAGCATGGTTGGCATGCCTTGGCGCGGTAGATGTGGCTGGCATGGTTTTCCATTGGCACGGTGGTGCGGCTAGCATGGTTGGCATGCCTTGGCGTGGTAGATGTGGGTGGCATGGTTTTCCATTGGCACAGTGGTGCGGCTAGCATGGTTGGCATGCCTTGGCGGTAGATGGCGTGGCATGGTTTGCCATTGGCACAGTGGTGCGGCTAGCATGGTTGGCATGCCTTGGCGCGGTAGATGTGGTTGGCATGGTTTGCCATTGGCACAGTGGTGCCGCTAGCATGGTCGGCATGCCATGGCGCGGTAGATGTGGCTGGCATGGTTTGCCATTGGCACAATGGTGTGGGAATTAGGGTTTGGCCTATCGAAACCCTAATTAGTATTAAAAAAAAAAAGGTACTCTGGTAATTTTCTTGCGGACATATTAAAGGGTTCAATAAATGCGCTTAGTGGAGACATTATTACTCAAGTTCTGTGATGTCATTATCTGACTAGGGTTTTACCATTTTAACCCTAAGCTAAAAACCACCATCAACATTAAGTCCCCTGCTTAGCTCGGAACAGGGGCGTTGTTGCGAGGTAAGCATAAGATGGTGACAGACAAGGACAGAATCGAAACGTAAATCATGCAAGATGGTCAGGAAGATCCGTCTAACCTTTTTCGAGAGGTAATGAGGGTTTGTGCTTCCCGTGTTGGCGGCCTTGCATGAATTGTACTTGTGGTGTTGCTGGCTAGACTGTGAAGTGGTGAGATATAGACTTCCGTCTCGGCTTGGTCACGCATCATCTTGGCTGGACTAGGGAACGCGGAAGTCTTTGGCTTATCGAGTTATTGGCGTTGCTCGACTCGGAATAGGAGTCGTAGGTTTTGTACGGCTTGGAATGGAGCCGCAGGCATTGTATTGGCTTGGAGTGGAGCCGTCAGCATTGGTCGGCTTGGAACCATCTTGGGAAGGATGGGTGTGGTTGCGTTGTCGGTCCATCCTTGATTTTAGGTTGTTCAGTGCTTGGACCTTCTGATCGCGATGACAGTATGTTGTGGATGCTTGTATGGTCGAAATCTTAGAGCCCTTTGGATGAAATAGATGAGTTGGGAGACGTTTCGTTGCGACGTGCTGCTATCAAGTCTTCAAGGACTTTGTTCCAAGAGACATCCTTTGAACCATCTTCTGAATCTTGGACTATCGTATGTAATGGGATGCGGTGAGCAGTCCCCAGTTATATTTTTGTTACATCCAATGGCACAGCCGAACATGTGAATGTATCTTTGTGGCGTGCTTGGAGTATTTGATGCACATGTACGGCTTCGTGTTGAGAAATTCCCGCGGCTCGTAAAACTTCGACAATGATAATGTTGAAATCAGAAATAACCTGGTTGAGGGGGGGTGGGGGGGTGAAAGCGCCCCGTGCTTGTAGTCCCCATATGTAGCATACTTTCATTGCATCGCCTTGAATCTACGTCCACGGGATTTGATACAAGCTTATTGTACTCTTCCGGATGTGACGCTGGGATGCTCATAATATCACATGGATGAAATACTCTGGATAGGAAAGTAGTAGAGATGAGAGAGTTATGTTGTTTATCGTGGCTCCATCTGCTACTTCAGGAAAATGTTTCAGCCGGGTCTCAGGGGTTATCTAATGAATCTTTGATGGTCATGATGGGATGGTGCGATGAGCGTCCCATCCACACTCTTCTTTAGTTTCTGAAGTTGTTTCTTCTGAGCAGGCTTGGGATCCACCACGTCCTTGTAAAGTGTTGCCAAGTATGGTTTAGATGTTTCCATCTTGTATGGTCGGTGGGTTGACCATGATAAAGATATCACCATCGTGTGTTCGTACTGGTGATTTTGTTACTTCTTCCACATGAAACTAAAATATGGAGGAGCACGTGTTACCTTTGTGTTGATGGTGGTTTTTAGCTTAGGGTTAGAATCGTAAAACTATGCACCTGGCATGACGTCACCATGACTTCTAGCGCATTTATTGACCATTAACACATTTATCGAATCAACCAGCATGCTTACGTAAGAATTACCATGGTACCTTTTTCTTTCTATGTATCATGTTCCACTGCAGTAACCCCTAACATTGATTGACATCAATTGCAAAACCCTAAAATTCTCGATGCCCTCCGCGCCAAGGCATGCAGCCATGCCCGGTAGCACCTCCGTGCGCAAGACACCACCGTGCCAAGGCATGCCAGCCATGCTAGACGCACCTCTGTGCCCAGCAGCACCACCGCGCCAAGGCATGCCAGCCGCACCTCCTTTCCCAGTAGCACCACCACGCCAAGGCATGCCAGCCATGCCAGCCATTACCTCCGTGCTGAAGAAGACCACCAGCGCCCAAGGCATGCCAGCCATGCTAGCCTCACCATGTACCAAACGCCATGCCTAGCCATCGGCCCCACATGCAAGCCAAGCCACACTGCCTTGGCCATAGCCATACCCATGACATGCCAACTTAGTCAGCGCCACCATGCCGGCCTTCCTATCTGGCTACTAAAACGGGCGTCTTGACAGTCCCCCTTCAATCCCAGGGATCAAATCCTAGCCCTCCAAGGTTACCAGACATCGCATGGTAACCTTTGGGTCGAAACCCTAGTTTGGCCACGCCAAAAAGCGCCAAGGAATGCCATACCAACCTTGCCGCGCCACCACGCTGGCCATCCCTATGCGGCCACTAAAATGAAGGCGTGCAACAATCAACGACCACCCTTCCACCTTAGATGCAAATCTTAACCGTCCAAGGTCGGCAGCCAACACATGGTAACCTTTGGGCCGAAACCCTAGTTTGGCCACGCCAAACCGCGCCAAGGCATACCATGCCAACCTTGCCGCGCCACCATGTTGGCCTTCCTTATGCGGCCACTAAAACAAAGGCGTGCAACAATCAACGACCACCTTTCCACCTTAGATGCAAATCTTAGCCGTCCAAGGTCTCCAGCCAACGCATGGTAACGTTTGGCTCAATGCCAAAACCCTAACTTTAGCCGCGCCTAAACTATGCCTCCTCGGGCCCGCAACATCCCTCTTGAATTCTTCCTGAGTTTTACTGTCGGGCCGTTTTCACCACCTGAACGAGTTCAAAGCCTAAATATCATCCCAATGGAGATAAGAAATTCTTTTCCGGTCAATTTGAGGGGCGGACCGTCAAAATCCGAGTCCGTACGAGAATTCTACATCGATTTTAGTAAAGGGCGCTAATTAGGGTTTCTAAAACGAAGGCGTGCGGCCATCAACAGTCGCCCTTCAATCTCAGGAGCAAATCCTAGTCTTTCAAGGTTACCAGACAACGCATGGTAACCTTTGACCCAAAACCCTAGTTTGGCCATGCCAAACCGCACCAAGGCATGCCATGCCCACGGCATGCCAACCTAGCCGCGCCACCATGCTGGCCTTCCCTATGCGGCTACTAAAACGAAGGCGTGCGACAATCAAAAGTCACCCTTCAATCCCAGGATCGAATCATAGCCATCCAAGGTTACCAGAAAACGCATGGTAACCTTTGGCTCGAAACCCTAGTTTGGCCACGCCCAAACGCGCCAAGGAATGCCATACCAACCTTGCCGCGCCACCACACTGGCCTTCCCTATGCGGCCACTAAAACGAAGGCGTGCAACAATCAACGACCACCCTTCCACCTTAGATGCAAATCTTAGCCGTCCAAGGTCGGCAGCCAACACATGGTAACCTTTGGGCCGAAACCCTAGTTTGGCCACACCAAGGCATACCATGCCAACCTTGCCGCGCCACCATGCAGGCCTTCCCTATGCGCCCACTAAAACGAAGGCGTGCAACAATCAACGGCCACCTTTCCACCTTAGATGCAAATCTTAGCCGTCCAAGGTCTCCAGCCAACGCATGGTAACGTTTGGCCCAATGCCAAAACCCTAATTTTGGCCGCGCCAAAACTATGCCTCCTCGGGCCCGCAACATCCCTCCTGAATTCTTCCTGAGTTTTACTGTCGGGCTGTTTTCACCTCCCGAACGAGTTCAAAGCATAAATATCATCCCATGGGAGATAGGAAATTCTTTTCCGGTTAATTTGAGGGGCGGACCGTCAAAATCCGAGTTTGTACGAGAATTCTACAGCGATTCTAGTAAAGGGCGCTAATTAGGGTTTCTAAAGCGAAGGCGTGCGGCCATCAACGGTCGCCCTTCAATCTCAGGAGAAAATCCTAGCCGTCCAAGGTTACCAGACAACGCATGGTAACCTTTGACCCAAAACCCTAGTTTGGCCACGCCAAACCGCGCCAAGACATGCCATGCCCACGGCATGCCAACCTAGCCGCGCCACCATGCTGGCCTTCCCTATGCGGCTACTAAAACGAAGGCGTGCGACAATCAACGGTCTCCCTTCAATCCCAGGATCGAATCCTAGCCATCCAAGGTTACCAGAAAACGCATGGTAACCTTTGGCTCGAAACCCTAGTTTGGCCACGCCCAAACCGCGCCAAGGCATGCCATGCCAATGGCATGACAACCTAGTCGCGCCACCATGCTGGCCTTCCCTATGCGGCTACTCAAACGAAGGCGTGCGACAATCAACGGTGCCCTTCAATCCGTGCTAGCCTGCCAGCGAGCCTCATGGGTAACCTAGCCAAGGGAACCGAAGCGGATGGGGGGCTGAGATTGTGTCACAAAGGGGGCAAGCCAACTCTACCTTCCATGTTAATTCCTACAATATTACGCCATTGGGGGCTCGAACCTGGAACCTCCTGGAACGCATGAAACTTTGGGAAACGGGGATGACCAGCTGAGCGTATTATATTAAAATATTTTTTTACTATACGTCTCTCAAAGAAATTTGGCAAAAAAATCTCCGGTTTTCTTTGGTGCTTACAGAACTACTCTATGTCTTAAACACACTCCTTTTTGCGCTAAACATACTTTACGTTCTTTTTAACACGCTCTATATGCGTTAAGTATACTTCATCTGTCCCTAATCATACTCCATTTGGTGGTCCTCTTTGATCGAGGACTTTCCGTGGAGAAAGAGGACATGCATGCCACAACTAAGAACAACTGCTACTGTCTCACCAGTCAAGTCTTTTTTCCAGCGGGTCAAGCAGGGTAGGTATCTATTTTTGACAGTTTGTACCTACCGTTAAGCACACTTCATGGGCCTTAAGCCCTAAACCATACTCCATCTGGTGGTCCTTGATACAGGATTCGCAATTTGCCAGAGATAAAGAGGACCTACCATAGCTGCGTCTGTCTTGACCCTAATTAGTAATTCGGAATTCGGGATCGTACGGAACGGCAAATGTACGAGTATTATTCGGTTTCGTGAAAATCAAGTTCAATCAAAATTTCGGTCAACGGTTTATGATTCGGCAATAGTTCGGAACGGCATACGTACGTGTATTATTCGTTTTTAAAATGCGAGTACGGCACACAAAATTTGGCGTATTTAAATTAAAAGAAATGACATATTTGACATGCACTACTATTATTTTTATAATAAAACTCATATATATTTACATAGTTATTTGGAATAATCAACAAATGAAAAATAGCGTAGTGGTTTCCTCGTTAGTCAATGTTCTAGTGGTCGACTGTTCGATTCTTGGTTTAAACTTTTACCAAAACGTTAATTTATACATGAGGTTACGTGTGAGCTGACACCGAACTAAGACGCCGTTTAATTCGCGATGGCAAATTATTCGCGCATAGTCGCAAAGCCCATAAAGTCCGCGACTTGAATGCGGTGTTTCAGTAGGACGCCGAATATTTTATGCGAAACCGTATGATACGGAAAAGTTCGCGAATGATATACGAATCATTCGCGAACTCACTAACTAGGGTCTTGACTCAGCAGTCAAGTCTTTTCTCTGGCGGGTCAAGCAGGATAGGTATCAAATAGTTGCGCAATTACACTACTCCTATCCGATGGCAACCAAATCACTTGGCAGAAAGCCTCCTCACCGACTGTGACCTAGTATATTTTTAATTTTCTTATTAACACTATATTCAGCTAGACGGATTCTCACTCAAGGGTGATTAGGATCTCTATGCTGTAGGGACGTGCACCAAAGGTCACGAATCCTATCAGGACTCTATATATAGTCTTCTTCAGCTTCTTCTTTCTGCAGTGTCTTGTGTTTACTCAATTAGTTTTCATGGAATCTGTTTCATGCAAATGGCTTTTACTTTCGTTCCTTTTCCTTTCTTGGGCACACTCCGGTAATCTTCAAAAGGCATTACTTATTTTTCTATTTTCATAATAATTTTTCTATTTCTTTCGATGAGAATTTGTTGTTTTAAGAAATGGGTATCTTATGAGTTTGTTTTATCTCATTTCAGCTTTGGCTGTGGATGGATTAAGGAATGGTAACACTAAAGTAAGAGGTGTGAACTTAGGTGGATGGTTGGTTATTGAAGGATTCATCACGCCTTCACTTTTTAAAAACATTCCCCGAGCAGATATGCTAGTGAGTATTCTTTATGGGGCGATTTTGTGGTAGTTTACTTTAAGTGCTTGTAAATTTGTTGGTTAAACTAGTTGTCGGATTCATATTACAGGATGGTGCAAAGGTTCGGTTCCAATCTTGGAGCTCAAATAAGTATGTAAGTGCACAGAAGGGAGGAGATTCCGGGGTTGTCACCGTTGATAGAATTGATCCGAAGGAATGGGAAACCTTTAGAGTAAGACAGTCACAGAGAAGTTTAATCAATATTTATTCCTTTTTCTACTTCTCCTTCTTGTATACCAAAATGTTCATGAAATACGTTAACGGACACCAAAATGTATATCTTGGAGATGTGTTGGAGATCACTAACGTAACTACATTTTGCAGTTATGGAGGGTATCTGAATTGGAATACCAGTTGCGCACCCATAACGGACAATTTTTATCCTGTGATGGTGAAGGGGCCTCTGTCTCCACAAAATCAGGATTTCCATCTACGACAGAAACATTTTCTAAACATTTTCAAATTCCTATATTATAGGCCACATAGGATTTTTTGCACTTTTTATAAAAAAACTTCTCCAACAGGGATGTGAAGGAGGATGTGAGGATGTCCATCCTCCAGGTTCTCATGGAGGATGTGATAAATCAGTCACATATCTTAGCCAATCAAAATAAAGTTCAGAAAATAAAAAATAAAAGTAAAGGAAATATTTCAATTAGGATAAATCAGAGTTTACATTTTAAAAGGATGTCATGCACCATTAGGATACACACCACAATCCATTGGAGATGCTCTAAGATGGAAAGAAGATAAAGTTCATATTAAACTTTCTAGCGGAACATATCTGCAGGTATATATATATATATATATATGAATACCCTCAAGCCATTTTAACTTGTCACTTGACTTTCGGGTTGTTGTTGATCTTTTCTGACTTTTCTTTAGGCGTCTTCTGAAGATAAGCTCACAGCAGACTATCCAGCAGGGGCCGACCCAGGATGGGATGATAATAATGCAGCCATATTTAGAATGACCTTTGCTAGTAATATGGAAGGAGACTACCAGCTCGGCAATGCGTACGGACGTGAAGAAGCAAAGAGAGTGATCAATGTAAATTCCCATTAATCCCATAACACTTATTGTCCTGTATGCATAGTCATTAATCGATGTTAGTAACAACTGCTTGCGCATTAATTCCCTTTCTAATTTATCAAGTTCATCAAAAGTTATGACTAAACTGATGTTAATGACTTGGGTGTGATATCTAATTTACACTCTTTCTTACTTGAACTACAGAATCACAGAAGCAGCTTCGTTACACAACAAGACTTTGAGTTTCTTAGTGCCAAAAAAATAAATACGGTGAGAATTCCTGTTGGGTGGTGGATTAAAGACGATTCCAAGCCAGAAGGACCAGATTATCCTTATGTTGGGGGAAGCTCCGCATATTTACAGAAAGCATTAGATTGGGCACAGTGGGTCCCTCCTCCCATTTTCTTGTCCTCTTAATTTTTCCAGCATTAGCTTATTTATTATCTAACCTCATAACTTGTTCTGCAGGGCGTATGAGATAAAATGCATAATCGGCCTTCACGCAGCTCAGGGTTCCCAAAATGGGATGGCCCACAGTGGTAGTCGAGATGATTCTATTGAATGGCCGAGTTACACCAAGCAAACCCTTGAAGTTATAGAATTCCTAGCTTCCAAGTAACTCCTTTACCACTCTTACGTATTTCTTATCATTAAATGAAATTATCTACAATTAATTTGTTGCAAATTAGTAAACAATATTTGCTCATAGTGTTCCTCAGAACCTTTAGTTGACTCATCGTTCATTTGCAGTTATGGAAAGCATCCTGCTCTACTGGGGATTGAACTATTGAATGAACCACATGCTCCTCAAATTTCTCTCGACGTCTTAAAACCGTATTACTTAAAAGCATATGAAACTGTGCGGAAGTATTCATCAGATACAGCATACGTAATAATATGTCAGAGGCTCAACACTTCTGATTCATTTGAGATTTATAATGCCAACGAACTTAAGGGTTTATCAAATCTCGTGGTGGACTTTCACTTCTACAATCTCTATACTGATTTCTTCAAAAATATAAGGCCGTTCGAGAGCATTCAGTACATAAATAAAGAAAGGAGACAGCAAGTGGATTCACTAAACGCTGCTAATGGACCACTAGTGTTTGTTGGTAAGGCTTGTTCCCATTTGATTTCATTCATAGAAATACATTATGTTTTTAGAATTTCTAATCCATAAAGTACTTTCCCATTTCATCTCAAAACAAGACAAGTAGTTTGTTCATAGCGACATGCATTAAAAACTGAAAAACCAGTTGTAAACGTTAACGCGAATGGATACAGGGGAATGGGTGAACAGTTTTGAAAGATCTGCGTCACTGACGGAATATAAAGACTTAAGTAAAGCACAGTTAGAAGTGTATGGTTCAGCTTCTTTTGGATGGGCATATTGGACACTTAAGACTGAAACCTTCCAGTTCCAGGACTGGGATCTCAAGAAGAACATCGAGAAGAAAATCCTCAAGTTAATATAGGTAGGAACAAATCCAACGTCATTTTCTAATACTAGTTAGAATCTGTAGACAAGATTTTTAGATTTCTGGCCACGCTATGTCACAATTCGTGCAACTCTGCTCAGCTATTTAAATATATATATATGCTTGTCCAGGTCATAATCTTCGCACGCCCGGAGATGTTGACATTTATTTGATGCTCGCAAGTCACCAAGTAAGCAAATCCTAAGCAATTTGCAGTTATTCGGGATCGATATTTCTACTTGTACCAGGTATTGTAATACAATAAAACCGCTGGATAATTATATCCATAGTCATTAAATGTATGGTCCAGACTTGGACTGCTTATTAATAAGAATAAACTCTATGTTATAATAAGTTATGTCTCATATCTCAATGTCTATGCCTCCATTCATTTTACTTACTCGAAGGTGAAAAGAAATTATTATCACTTCCATATGCTTAACACCAAATAAACAAGGCATCTCAAGAATCTTACATAACCACTACATAGCTACGAAATTCGTAGCACACATTCGTAATAACAGATGAATGAAAGATAAAATTTTAAGACTTGTGAACAGTGAAAGAAAGAATAGCAAACAAAGTTGATGTGAGTGTGAGAAAAAGTAGTATAATAGCACCCACAAACGAAACGATTGCCCAAGGACTATGGAAGTAATCGCGCTTCAATGTTGCTCTCCACACATGCCAACGAGTCTTATAATACGTGTTCACTTGATCACATAACTCGGCGTAATAGAAGTTTGCAAGAGTTACCTCGCAACAAAGCTTATTAAAGAGACCTGCAACATCTTCGTCGTCACCTAGATAATTTGTCATGATGCCTTGCTTACGAAGAACCCCAACATCGTCTCCTGTGTTAATCAAACTATCCATGAAAAATGCATAAGAAGTCATGTAAGTCACATGCCCATCACAACATTGTTCAGAAGCAATCAAATTCCTCAACAATGTGTCAGTCTGATCTTGAACAATTATAGGAGGAATTTCCATAACTCCATCCCTAAATTTGATATCCAAGAAACTACCATTTGTAGAACTCTTTACGAACTTCACTCCTGCGCGTTTCAATTCTGTCACACTGGGTATAAACTTCCATGCATTTTTTTTGGGTTTATTTTTAGGTGCCTGAGGCAAATCATGGAATGTCTTGCCTAATAAATCAAGTAAATGTTTTCCTTCGCTACCCGAAAAATTTGCTTGAATAACTTCTTTACCTCGAGGCATCAATGGATCGAAGAATTTTAAAGAAAGAATGTTTATGGAAACACCATTTAGCTCTTCTTTCAGTGCAGGCACATTGAACAAGCAATTAAGAACCAACATAGGCAGTTGGTTCTCGAGTAATACTAAATCACGGACCAAGCTCGACAAACCCCAAATGTTGCTAAATATGGGATCATCTCGTTCAATCTTGACCTCCCCCGCACTTTTTCTAAACAATTCAATCATGAACAGACCATCAATAACCATCATTTCTACGAATTCTTCGCTAGTTAGCTCAATAGGTTCCGAGTAACACTTTCGAGCTTCATCTTCAATTCTTCCCATATATGCAACACACTCTTCCAACTTACTCATCCCTATGGGCGTCGTTCGAGAAAGTAACGCATGAGCGTAGCGCAACTTATGATCTTCCATTGCTGCTAAACTACCTGCTCCCCGATGAAACGGTCCGATGGAGATCATTTCCGGCGTGTATGCAAATTTGTTTAATTTACGGAACTTTTCATGTACCCGATAAATTGAACATTGGGTTGTAGCAGATGATGATGGAATTGACTTATCTAGCTTTAGTTTAATCGAATTAGCTAACACTTTGTTTTCATTTGTTATTTCTATGGCAACATATATTTCTGCTTCTCCATTCATACTTAACAAAATTATCTACTTCACAAGAATTACTGAAATATAAGAAAACAAATAACGAAATGAAATGATAAAATTAGATGATACCAAACCTGATTCAGGGGGAATTGAGATGGACTTGATGACGGCCTTCTCAAAGCTGTAGCTATGAAGCGGATTCCAGAGAGAAAGATATGGATGTTTTAACGATGAAATTCCATGGAAATTGATGGAGGAGTTGAAGGGAAGGAGGAAATGATTGAAAAATGAAGGTCAACACAAGGAACAAGACTTGGAAACGCGTTTGAAATTGTGGACACTGGACATCATCACATCTAAATACCTATATGGGCTTTAAACTTAAGTCGTAAAGTAAGTAATACTGCATACTTACTCGAAAAAAAGTAATACTGCATAGATGGGTTGGGTTTACAACTCAAAGATTGGGCTTTTAAGATGTATAATGAACTTGAACTGCAATTTAGGGGTGACCAATGACCATGGTCCAGATTGGTTTGGTTTTCGCCTCATCCAATGTATAGCGGATTTCAATTTTGACATATGTATCCGACCCAACATCTGGCGGATTGAATACGATTGATCCACAAGATTTCTTCTATAATTAGTAATATTAAAAATATACAATATAAAATTAATAAGAATGACTTGAAATCTCATTACGGTTACCATGATTTCTAATATTAATTCAAATACACACAAGTTTTAGTAATAGTATCTTTAGTCACCTGTCAAATACTAAAAAAGAAACTCATCCCCCATACAAGTACTTCAATTAAGCAACTGATATCGAGCAAGATAAACATACCGAAAAAGAATAACTATTAACTTTATGTCGAATGTATTTTTAACTACATACCCCATCCAATCTATCAGTCTACGGACCATACACCCACCCGTAAAAAAAATAGATGACAGTTTCAAATCCACATATTCAATCCCGAATGTCTACCAATAACTGTCAATACATTGATTTAGGCCCGAGAAACCTATGGGATTCAGTGGATTTTATCCATCCGCAACCAATTTGCTTATTCGTAGATTCCAAAATTCTGACCCGCGTCACCGCCCGACAAGTACAATTGTATCCCATTATGGTAGCGAGTCATGTACAACAGTACAATTGCGGACCAAACCAAAGAACACCAATGAGGTTGTAGGTCGATTTTTGGTTTCCTAGCCAAATTTTGCCCTGTTCTATGTATACGAAGAATAACAATGAGGTCCGGCTATGACAAATATTTTTTTCCATCACGAATCTCACTATGTTCTTCATATACGAAGGACAAAATTGTGGTTCGACTAGTCGATGTTTTTTCCTAGCGGTATATCACCATATTCTTCGCATAGCGTGAATAACACTAAGGTTAATTAATTAATTTGGCTAGGTTGGATTAGTTTCCTAGCCAGACACAGATTCCATGATAAATATTTGAGTAAACACAAGACACATGCAGAAAGAAGAAGCTGAAGTAGACTATTTATAAGTGTCGTGATAGGATGCATGCCCTTTGGTGCACAGAGTAGAAAATCCATCTAATTGAATACGTGTTAACTAGAAAAATAAAAATACTCCGTCACCATCTGCGATCAAGAGGCTGTCTATCAACTGATTTGTTTTTTTTTTTATCGGATGAACGTAGTTAATTGTGCAACTGTTAGATACCTATCTTGCTTGACCCGTAAGAGAAAAGACTTACGGGGTGTTAGTCGTGGGAGATTTCGGTGTATTTCAATAGAGTTGGCAAATCCCCTGTTAGTCGTGGGAGAGTTTGTCAAAATCTTTTAAAATCTCTGTTAGTGGTGAGAGATTTCTAGGGAGTTTCTAAAACTACCTCAAAATCTCTTAAACTCCCCTGTTAGTGGTGAGAGATTTGATTAGAATCTCTTAAACTCCCTGTTAGTCATAAAACACTAGAGTTATAGTGAGTTTACAATTTGGGGGAGTTTGAGGGAGTTTCATGATGTTTTTGTGCTTGGATCAAATCTCTCAAAAAACAAGAGATTTCTGGTGAGTTAGGGTTAAACTCCCCCAAATTGTCTAGACTCTCATACACTCCTCTAAATCCCTAGGGATTTAAATACATTAAAATCTCTCAAACTCTCCCACGACTAACCCCCTGTTAGACTGTAGTAAGATTACAACTTGCAAGATTACAAATCAGAAGGATTTTACTATAGATTATACTGCAGTAAGGATTTTTTTTATTGATTAACATCCAACTCAGAAGACACCAAAAGAAGGGGGGAGAATACACATTCATTTTCAAGATTACAAAATCACAAGATTACAGTTCTATCCCAACTTTCTTTGATTACAGTTCTTTGATATCAAGATTCTTCGATTCAGTCATTTGATCACCTTAAATTTAAAAGGTTTCTTACATTCATAAAGGCTTTTCATCTAAAGAAATTTCCAACTATTAAAACATATTCAGTCCTGCAACTAAACCATCTTCTAAAACTTCTTCACTTTAGCCTTCTCCTTCTTCTCCTCTGTCTCTTCTAATCTTTTTGATCTTAGCCTCTCCTCACCTTTCTGATCTTAGCCTCTCCTCTGTCTCTTCTAATCTTTCCGATCTTAGCCTCTCTTCTGATCTTTCTGATCTTAGCCTTCCCCTTCTGATTATGAAGCCGGCTTTCATCAACTGCTCCCTTACTTCGAGTTCGAGAAGCAACAGCATCGGCATCACTCGCAGCAACACGCTCTGCAGTAGAAATCTTTCTCTTGCAACCCAAATCAAACCCATACGGCGGCGGAAAAGAAGAACAGGGGAAAATTTCTGGAAAAGCTTCATAATGAGCAGCATTCAAATTTCTATCGACAATAATCTTATGCCTGCACCCTTCACCAACAGAAGTACCAACATTTTTAGGGACAATAGGAATCAAGGAAGACAAATAAAAACGAGAATGACCACCAACAAAGTAATCACGATGAGCATGCAAACCTCTCCCAACTCGGCTGAATTGAAACCCATCTTCACCAGTACCAACGGCCTCAAACTTCTAAGCGGGATAAGATTCATCAAAACCAACGAATCCATACTGATTTTCGCTGGAATCAGTACTCATCTTAGTTTCACTGATTTCGATTGGTGGATTAGGAGGGGGAGGGGAGACCTCTTGAACACTCCTCTCACTCTCCCATCACTCAAATAACCATGGTTGGAAAGTCCAAGATTAGACATTGTAATCAAAATCTATACTTGTTTGAGGTATACTCTGGAAAGGAGAAGAAGCCAATTTATAGGTTGAGGGCAACTACGATTTACATTGTTCATATCTTCACATTTAATGTGAGGCAATTCAATCGATTCGAAAGTGTATTCAATTCTCATCACCTACCTTGTTTCTGGATATCTAACTTCAGGAAATTTTATGGCCTCATGCAACAATTGATGATCTCTGCAGTAATAAACTTCGGTTACTCAGAAAATTTAATGAATGTGTATCTGAATCGGCATGATAAGTCATACAATCCCGAGTCTCTGTTCTTAGGAACTCCACCGGATTCACGGCGGGTCGAATCGGATCTATTGGTTAACAAAAAGTCCGTCCTCCTCTCAACGGCAATATCTCAACGCAATATATCTGCAACACCATCTCAACTATCTCCATCTCTCGGAGACCCATTCAACATGGAGTTTCTACATACACGACAAAGATGTACATGGCCCATCAACAAAATTCAGAAATAACAATATTGAGTTACCACTCCCCAAATGGTAACAAAAATCCTACTAACAATAAATTTTGGCATATTGTGATGGAGTCAATTGACTCAAATTTGACTTTTGTCCACATTAAACAGGGAAGCCTATCATCACACGTAAGGGGAAAAGGTCTACAATTTCTGTACATTAATTGGAAAGCTTTGAGCATTTATAACCTGGCTTGATTGGGGTATACCCATTTTGTTCCCATCCAAAGGAGTGTGCTAAGGGGTGTCTAAAAGGTGTTAAAAGACCAAATTACCCATACTAAAAAACCTTGCCGGCCAAAACATATAAAAAAAAAATCAAAATCTTTCTTCTACACTCTAACTATACATGTGAAATCAAAAAAAAAAAAAAAAAAAAAACGAAGAATCAAAACGAACCAAAAGTCAAGTAGGTATTTTTGTCGACCTTGCCGACCAAAATATAGTCGGCGGGGTATAAGGTTGAATAACATGCCGACTTTTCATCTCTGAATTTAACAATTACGTGGTCGGCAAGATATCCATCTCTATACCCTTGCCGACTAAAATATAGTCGGCGAGGTTATGAAATTAGTATCTTTGACGACGAATCATGCATTTGTAACACCTTCTCTCGTATGTCAAAAATCTTATAGTCGGCGGGGTATTTTTTATCGACCTTGCCATATGGCATGTTCTTCATCCATGCAGACCTTGCCGGTCGAGATATAGTCGGCATGTTCTTCATCCGTAGACAATGCCGGCTGTAATTGGTCGGCATCTTATTAAAACGTCTACCATGCCGGCGGAATATAGCCGGCACCTTATTCAAACGTCGACCTTGCCGACCTTTCACATTTTCAAAAAAAAAAAATTTGATCCAAATCGAACTCATAAGACGGGTTAAACACTAATGAATTCATAATTTCAAAATTTTAATCTAAACTCAATTAATTAAGCTAATCATATTTTTTAGTGTTAATTAAACAAGGGCATATTAGCCATTTAGAAAATACAAGGTTAAGGGGTGGCTTGGTTTTACTTCTAAATGACCCGTTTTTGTCTTATTGGGTATACCTTAATTAGTTTGGGTATACCCCAATCAAGCCAGGATTTATAATATGAGGGAAATACAAAACCACAGTCTATCTAAGTCGACTATGTTGGTACGCATGCTCACTGCTACCAAGATAAACTGGGGGGTTATCATTCAGTGGAATGCTAGTAACATCCCAAAGTCAATAACTTGCTACACCCAGTTGGGCATATTCGATACAAGGCTCACTAAGATCATTTTTCTTAAAAAGTCATGGATTTATCTATTAATCTTTTCTGGTGATCGCAATTATATTCAATGCCTTGATTACTTCAATAAAATCCTAGTTAGAGAAAATTACATCACCAATAAATATGAGCACTCAATTGTGAGTCTCTGCCAATTTTGGCACATATCATATCCCCAAGAGATAAGTCATTATCCTCCAAAGATATCTGGATCTCTGAATGAAGTCAGACACCTTAACAGCCTTAAAGGCAACTCTTCTGGCCATTGTGTGTGGCTTTGTACTACACAACATGTGAGTTCAATTGTCTATACCGATTTAAAGCGACAAATTGGTAAATATGAAAACTTTAAAGTTGTGGCAACTACATACTTCGGTTGGCAAAGCTTTCTTTGGTCTAACCAATCCACAAAAATGCATAAACACTGCGCCAGAGGCTCTTATATACAAACCCACCACTGTAATGTGAGTTTATACTCCTTAGGATTCAACCCTCTCAAAAATTGGTGTCATACTTATCACCACTATAACATGGTTGAAGAGTCTCTGTCTGTGAAGAGAACAAAAAAAACAACCCACCCATAGGATCTCACGTGGCCCAATACTGCCAATAGTACCATACATCCAATGGTATCGCAACACCAATAAAGCTCCTCTAGCTAATTGGGTCAAGAAATTTGACATTTTGACCAAAAACCACCAGAAAAAACCAAAACTTCAAAGTAATTTCATTTTCATGGGAATCTTTTCATCTCCCATCACTTTCAATTGTAGTTCCTATCATCACAGAGATCATGGAAATTTCAAAATTCAAAAGCTCTTGCCTTTCATCCATAAATTGGTCTTCAATCAGTGTCTTATAGAAAATCCCACAAACCCCCAACCAATTCCTAGTAGATATATACTTTCAACATCTAATTTCTCATGGTTGAATCAGAAAACACCATAAATCTCCTTGCTGAAAAAATGAAAAAATCTGTTACTATCTTAGATTTTGATGAACCTTGTATAGAGATAGATCCATCTTACCTCAAATACCCAGAAAAGAAATAATGGAAACTCAGTTTTGTAGGAAGGTTTGTTAGCCCTCATAAACCTCTCCTAACGGATCTGACTGATTGCATCAAAAGAACATGGGATATCTCTAAAGGCTTCAACAAAGATTTCAATTTCTATGTTATCAAGGTCAACAGTGAAGAAGATAGAATTCATCTAGCTACTAGAGGTCCTTGGATTGCTCTGGGAAAATTCATGGTCCTAATTGAAGTCCCAAGATATGGTTTTACTAATTTCAACCCAATCTGGTTTGATTTTGTCCTCATGAAAATCCACCTAAAGAGAGTCCCAGTCAGAATGACAGGATGGGAAGCTCTATTTGAAATCAGCATACCAGCCAGAGTGTTCAAAGACTCAAAAAAAACATATGGGAGAGAAGACGATGAAAAGAATGTGGATGTGATGGTAATGATTAACTTAAAGAAGAAGATGAAAACAGGAATGTGGGCTCAAGTTGAAGGTAAGAGAACCAGAATTGAGTACTCATATGCCATTACTCCACAGTTGTGTCAAATATGCAGAATCTCAGATCACAGTGCTAAGATTTGTGTCCTGCCTGAGGAAAACAACACCAACCAAAAAGAGATAACTGAGAAGAGAGCTATGGAATTAGGTGGTACCTCCAACACCATATTGTCACAAGCGTCCCAAAGAGAAGAAGGTGAATCTGATTCTTCAGACTCACACAATATCACAGTGCAGGTGACTAAGAATGAAATCCCAAATGCCCTTCACATAGTGGGTTTCATAGGCAAAGAGCAACAGAAACAGAAAGAAATAGAAGAGGAAAATGAAGTGAACAGCAATATGATGTCTGAGGAAGAATTTCTTCACAACCTTCTGCCAGCTGACCTCTCCGATCCTTTCATCCCCACTTCTGGTAAAAAGCTGGTGGAATGGGAAATTGAATTGATGTTCACATCAGGTGCAGGAGGATCGCTGGCCAACAAAAAGATTACTCAAATCCGTAGAAGTCCAAAGTTGGCCTCCATCAAACACGCTGCAAGAACTAAATTGACCAACATAAGGATCTCTCCCTCATCCATACCACCTGGTTTTGAGAATTTCATCCCTCCTGGCTTCGAAAATGTCAGCCCCCAAGCTACCAAATTGGGAATCACCACAAAGTATTGGACCAGACATCAACGTTCTGCCAATCTCTTAAGTAAATTTGAAGAAGAAGGCCAAGAGGAACGTGCTCAGAATCCTGGACTATCTAAGAAAAAGAGAGGATATGAAGAACCAAAGCAAGCTACTAACAACATCAGCTCAATATTGGAAAATGGTAAGGAAGCTATAAAGAAAAGGGAGACATTACAAGAGGAGGTCCCATAAATCAAGGTTGAATGGACTCCAAATGCGCAGAAGGTAATCCTAAACTATAGCATTTACTACAACAGAACTGATGAACAATTGCATATTATCCTTAGCTTAAGTTCCATCACACACCATATAACTCACTTCATAGGGAAAAAGGGTAATGAATACCCTATAATTTCATATTTTTGGGAATTCATTATTGTCATTACCTGGAATTGCCAGGGCCTTGGCCAACCAAACACTCAAAAATATCTCCTAGAGATATTAAACAAGGAAAACCCTGACATCTTATGCCTACTAGAAACTAAACAGCAAAACCATAACATGCATAAGATTCTAAAAGTTGTTAATATTCAACACTACTGGTTAGAACCACCTAGAGGCCAAGCTGGAGGCATGGCTTTTATTTGGAAAAATCACCTGAAGCTCACCATAGAAAGTTCTTCTCATAATCAAATAAATGCTCTCATAAAGGATAATTGCACAAACAATTTATTCATGATTTTTGCTTTCTACGACAGTCCTTATACTGCTGGGAAAATAGATTCTTGGAATTTATTGCAAAACATAGCTCACAATATTAATATACCTTGGCTTGTCATGGGTGATCTAAATGTTGTTCTAAAACAAGAGGAAAAAAAGGGTGACAGACCTTTTGATAGAGATGAAGCTGATTTATTCACAGATCTTATAACTGATATAAATCTCCAGGACTTGGGTTTCAGTGGTTATCCATTCACATGGTGTAACCAAAGAACTGATAACTCAAGAGTGGAGGAAAGGATTGATAGGGTCCTAAGCAATGAACTTTGGATGGAATTATTTCCAAAATCTTCCATCCAACACCTCATAGCTAGGGGTTCAGATCATGGTCCCATAATCCTAAAAACTAATCCTGACTGGAAGGATGGTGCTTATCCTTTCAAGTATTTTGGCCCTTGGATGGAACACCCGGATTGTACTAGAGTTATAAAAGAGGCTTGGAAAAACCACCAGCATGGTTCTACCAGTTTCTCCTTTGCTAAAAATCTCAAAAATGTGAAACATTCCCTGTATAGATGGAATAAAAACACTTTTGGGGTCATTCAACACAATATAGCTAATATAAAGAAAGAGATTGACCTTCCTGGTCGGGAGGCGACAACGAAACAACTCCACCTTGAAAAAGCTTGAGTTTTCTTTGGTTAAATGGCAGAACATAGAGGAAAACTTCTGGAAAACTAAGAGTAGAAATAATATGATAAATCTGGGTGATAGAAATACCACTTTTTTCCATAATGTTGCAAGAACCAGATATCGTAGAAACAGAATTGATGCGATGAAAGATACTCAGGGTATTTGGCTAAAGGATATAAATTCTATCTCTAGCTGTCTTATTTCTCATTTCCAGAATATGTCCACTACAAGTAGTCCTACCCTTGACAGGGAAATGCTAGATTTGATACCCACAGTCATTACTACAACTGAGAATGATAGTCTTATGGAAATACCCCTAGAGGGAGAAATTAAGAGTACCCTTTTTGCTATGTAAGGAAATAAGGCACCTGGTCCAAACGGGTTCCCTCCATACTTCTTCCAAGATTCCTGGGAGATCATTGGAAAGGACCTAATTGGACTAGTGAAAAACTTCTTTACTTCAGGATATATGCTCAAGGAAATCAATTCCACTTTCATCTCCCTAATTCCTAAAGTTCAGTTCCCATCTTCCCCTGGCGAGTTTAGACCAATATCATTATGTAATACCACCTACAAACTGATATCTAAGAGGATGAAACCTCTCTTAAGTAAAATCATCTCCCATTATCAGTTTCCCTTTATCCCAGGCAGACAAATAAATGACAACACCATGGTAGCACATGAGGATATACACAATATGAGAACTAGAAGAGATACTCAAGGCTGGATGGGGGTAAAAATTGATATGTCTAAGTCTTCGATAGGGTGGAATGGCCTTTTCTCCTAGCTATCTTAGAAAAAATGGGGTTCTCCATTGAATGGCGAAATCGAATTAACCAATGTATCTCCACCACCAGCCTTGCTATTCTCCTAAATGGTGTGCCTTGTGAGGGATCAAGCAAGGGGATCCTCTCTCCCCTTACCTATTCATACTATGTATGGAAGTCTTCTCTAGAATTCTAATGAAAGCTGAAAATGATGGTAACATCCATGGTATAAAAATAGTAAAAAAAGCCCCACCTATAAGCCATTTGCTTTTCGCAGATGATTGCATCATCTTTTGTCAAGAAAATGTAAATGAAGCTAACAAGATCTTACAGCTAATAGCTCAGTTCAGTGAAGGCTCAGGGCAGATGATAAATCTTGCTAAATCTGGCATCTTTTTCGGTAATAATACTTCGCCTGAGCTAAAAATGGACATTATTGCAGTAATGCAGGTCAGTCCTATCTCGCTAAAGGACAAGTATTTAGGTTCCCCGCTATTGAGAAATAAATCCAAGGTTAAAGCTTTCAACCCTGTGATTGATAGCATCAAACATAGAATCCAAATTTGGAACAACAAAAGCAGTAAATCAGTGGAAAAAAAGTCCTCATAAAACATGTTACCTCTTCTTTGGCTAAATATCAAATGAGCACTTTCAAAATTCCTAAAACAATCACTAATGAAATAGATTAAATCCAAAGAGATTTTTTCTGGGGAAAGGATAAGGAAAAATCTAAGGGCATTTACCCAAAAGCTTGGGTAGGGATATGTAAACCTTTGGAAAAGGGAGGACTAGGTTTTGTCAACCTTGAGAAATTCAACAGTGCAATTATCTCAAAAATGGGCTGGCGCATGATGGAGCAACCTAATAGTATAGGAGCTCAAGTCATGAAAGCTAAATACTTTGAGAAGGAAGACATTATGCATATGTTTACTCTTCCAAAACCAACTGACTCTTGGGTCTGAAAATGGATACTCTCAGGAGTAGCTAATTAATATACAAAAATATGCAGAGTGGGAAGTTGGCTCAGGAACCAAAATCCTCATTTGGAAGGATAATTGGGTAAAAGGCCTGAATGCTCCCCCAATCAGACCTAACATCTGCCCTGAAGGAGTACAAAAGGTTGCTGATCTATCAACTGAAAATAATCAGTGGAATAGATCCCTTATCTACAATCTATTCCCTCATAATATAGCTAATAAGGTCATACACACAACAATAAGAACCGGCCAGGAGGATAGAGTAAAATGGTCTGTAATGAAGGATGGTAACTTTACTGTCAAGTCTCTATACAATAAACTAACACATAGAGGTCAATCCAGTGTTCATAACAAAAATTGGATGATCATATGGAACCTGGAAGTTTCCCCTTCCATTAAAATCTTCTTATGGAAAGCCGCCCACACCATACTTCCAACTGGGGAAAGAATGGGAAGGCACCTGAACTACATAAACACTACCTGCAAGATCTGTCACTGCCAAAATGAGTCTCTAACTCATTTGTTTATCAAATGTCCCCTTATTTAAAGTGTTTGGAGAGAACTATACTTTGATCCCTATGATGTTTTAAACCAACACTTTGATTTTCATGATTGGCTAAACCATTTCCTACTTTACAATAAATAGGGAGAAAATCACCACTGTTGGGCTGAATTATGTGCAACTGTTATATGGCATGTCTGGAAAGCCAGATGTGACCTCACTTTTCAAAACATAACTCCTAACCCAAAACATATTGCAAAGGAGATTACAAATTAAATGAATAACCAAAGGGCGGCTAGAGATAAAAAAAGGAAAAATTTATTGTATGTGGATCTCTCCAGGGAAGATATTGAACAACAAATTATTGAGTACAGGAATACTTGGACAGCCCCAGAGTTGTTAACTATGAAAATCAATGTAGCTTATTACACTAACCAGGCAACTAAAATCACTGGTATGGGAATGCTACTTTTTGATCACACAGGTAGTTGCAGAGGGGCAAGGGGATCAAATTCTGGCCAAAGCTCCACAGAAGCAATAACAAGGGAGGCTGCAATGGAAGCCTACAACTGGGCGGTAGAAATAGGAAGCAGAATGGACTTTGAATCAAACTCCTGCCAACTAATAAAGCTGATCAGAAGTAGGTATGCAGTGAAGATAGGAACCAAATTCACTTTACAACATGATGTAAAAGAACCTTTTGAGATCGGCACCTGGAGCACGATCAATAACAGAGATAATCACCTAGTAGTCAATTTAGCTAAGCTCAGCTCCGACTGCAATTTTCACAGGCAATGGGATCAAGCCTCCATTCAACAACTGATCCCAGCTATCTCCGGCAATAGTAGTAATTTTAATCTTTTGAACAACAATATGCACTATTTCAACTATGGAAATGTATTGACAAACCATATAGGGACTGGCAGTCTGCTCAGCAGCACCACCTACCAGTTTTTGCAGTCTTTGAGGCTTATTCCTCTTTTCTTATAAAAAAAAAATGGTAGGTCCTTTTTCTCTATGGCAAATTGGCAATCTTGTATCGAAGAGGACCACCAAATGGAGTATGGTTTAAGGACCATTAAGTGTGCTCAACGGCAATAAGGTATAAACTGTTTAAAATACGCAACGTCACCACCAGCAAGTAAGTAGCTGTTTACCAAGTGATTTTATTTTCTATAGGATAAGATAAGAGTATAGATACCTACCCTGCTTGACCCGCTGGAGAAAAGATTCGTCTAGTGAAACTCAAGACGGGCAGTTGTTTTTTAGTTATGGCATGTCCTCTTTCTCCACGGCAAGTCCTCAATCAAGAGGACCACCAAATGGAGTATGATTAGGGACACGCTTAACGCCTATAGAGCGTGTTAAAAAGCACATAAAGTATGGTTAACGCAAAAATAGTGTGTTTAAGCCTTGAGACATGGAGCAGTCCTATAAGCACCAAGGAAAGACTGAGATTTTGTTTGTGTAGTTTTCTTGAGAACTGAATCTGGGATGTGAATGTTACTGGGCTCTAGATATTCAAGTTAATGGTAGAGATTCCTCCTAGGATTGTGGTAATTGAATTATTGTCCCTCCTTTTGATGGGTCTTCACAAATATCCCTAACAAACTTTATAAATGTCCCTGATGGCATAATTGAAATTTTGTTTAAAAAAAATATTTTGATGATTTCCATTTTTAGCCCTATGTGTTTATAATTCATCTTCTTCTTCGATTTTGAGAAGAAACTTCATTCTTATTCTATATCGTCGCCGCATACAAACAGCACCACCGGCTCACAGCATCTCCATCGCTCCCACCACCACCACTCTCGATCACCTCCACCACAACCTCTATTACCTCGCCACTATAACAATAGATCTATTGCGATTTATATGTTCGTTTCTCTACCATTTTTGCAGCCGTAGTTGACGATGGGGAAGGTGGTGGAGCATATCAGATCTATATTTTCCGATTCATGTAAATGATTTTTCTTACTAGATTCGTAATATTTTGCTTCATTAATTGATGATGGTGGTCGCAATAGTGGTTGTGGCGGAGTAGGATATCAACTCTCCTTCTTGTCGGTGATTATGGTAGTGGTGGTGGTGGAGGATATTAAATCTATGATTTTATTACAAGGTATGAAAGATATTGCAATCTAATTTTGATGTCTGTTACCGATTCAATGGGTTTGGTTTCTTAATTAGAAATTCTTCTTCTTCTCGGTAGACAATAACATTCTCAATTAAATCTGGATCTATAGACGAAGATTGTTGATTTTTATGTAATTTTTTTTGATTTTCCGGTGGTGGTGGTGACCGCAAGTGTTATTGGTGATCGATGTTGGCATTGAAGATGTTGATGTGATTCGATTCGATGCTTATCCGTTCCATAAGCAGATCTCCAACACCATGTGTCCAGGTGCACTACTCAAAGAAGAGTATCCAATCCACTACAACCAACTTTCGTTTCTTTTTTGCTTGAAATACATACGGCTTTGATTATTAACATGGAAAATTCACGAATTCATTTCGCACCCATACTTTTTGCAGGTGATAGATTTTTATATGGCTAGCTAGCTTCAGATTATATTCCCTGAAAGTGTGTTTTTCTCATCCTTCTTGAGCTGTTGCTTTTTTTGTTTGTCAATCTAGCTATTTAATTAGTAATAATCAAAATGACTACTGATAAAGACGCATTTCAAGTTATTTGCTTATCAAAACATAAAAATATAAAAAAGAAAACAATGTTTTCTATGGATGGATAAGTTTTTGCTTTCTTCAAGAAAGTTAGGGTACGACAAACGTAACCATCTTTTGGCCGAATAGTTGACGAGATAACTTCTTCCGCTAGTGTAAGTGATAACCTAGTCCATTTAGGAAGCACTGTAGCGTATATAAATTAAGACTCATTTTATGAAATTGTTAGGATTTAGGATCAGGATCAGGAATGGCATTCGCATTCGATTGAATAAGCTTGTACGTATGTCTGGTTAACATTTGTTGCTATATTTTTTGTGTTAACCGGAATTTTTTTTTTTTGAACATTGCACTCTTAACCTTCTTTGGATCCTTTTAATTGTCAGATGGCAGCATCGTCATTAGGCATGCGATGTGGTAATACATTCTTGTTTCAGAAAGCAGAAGTAAAAGTAAAGACCAGGTACTTGAGATGGTTAATTGAGGCACAGTTGAGTAATATTCTTTTGTATCATCGGCATCTGAAATTTAACAAACAATCATGGATAAACACCCATACTGTTGATCCAACTGCAATGGATAAACATCCATTGTTGATTCAACTGAGATTGGTTTTGAAGCTGGTCTTGGAGCTGTTGGTGTTTATGAAGCTACAAGTAATGAAATATGATGGTTATATGGGTTGAAGCAGGCAGTGATATTGGATCAACTATGGTTGTTGATCCATATATTTTGGATCAACTATGGTTGTTGATCCATCTATATGGGATCAACTACTGTTGTTGATCCTTTGAACTCATGTTTTGTAGTTTAAATCATGTAAATTTGTTCTAATGTTGAACTTGTGGTGCAATGGTAGCATGACTGACTCCATGTCAGATGATGCGTGTTCGACTCACGCCAAGTTCACTCCATTTTACATGGATAAACTATCATTATTGATCCAATTTTACATGGATCAACTTCCATTGTTGATCCACTAAAATTGGATCAACTTCTACTTGTTGATCCTTTTTTCTTGGATAAACTAGATAAACTTCTCTTGTCGATGGTTTTGTTAGTGGATCTCAAAGCTGCGGATGATGAACTGGTAGCATTTTTCCATCAGCATGGATAAACATCCATTGTTGATCCAACTGCAATGGATACATTTTTATTGTTGATCCAACTGCAATGGATAAACATCCATTGCTTGATCCAACTGAAATGGATCAACTACTTTTTGTTGATACAAAAAAATTTGAACCAGTGATGGTGATGGTGGTGGTGGCGGCGGCGGTGGTGGTTGGTGGCGGCAGTGGTGGTGGTGGTGGTGACGGTGCGGCGGTGGTGGCAATTTGTGGTGGAGGAGGACTAGTGGTGGTGTAATGGTGGCGGTGAAGGAGTGGTGGTGGAATATTGGTGGTGGTGGCGGTTGGTAGGTGGTGGTTGTTGAACGGTGGTGGTGGTGGAATGGTAGTTGAATGTTGGTGGTGGTGGTGATGCTAGTGGTGTTGGTGAAGTGGTAGTGGAAGAAATTTGTTCCATTTTGAAATGAAGAAAAAATATTATATGGGTGAGGGTATTAAGGTAATCTAATATTAAATGGATAAGGTTGTTAAAAAAGGAGGGACATATTTATTGTTGCATAAGGATATATTTATTGGGTGTCAAAAGTAGGGACATATAAATAATGTACCCCAAGGATTTTTCAGGTCGTCAAATCATTATCACCGGGCATATGGAATGTGTTCAATGCCAATGGAGGGTGTGGTTATTGCATATTGACTCGTTGCTTTTTAACCTGTTCTTGAGCTTATCATTTTGTTTGTAATTGCTCTTAAACGGAGCCATTTTTGGGCTTACTACTTAACTACTGCAACATCAACTATTAGCATTAGAGGTGTAAATTGGTAGAGTGCTAGCACGAGCCGCCATTGACAAGCACGCTAAAATTTGAGCACAGCCCAGACCCAAGACGTGACTTAGCCCGTTGCGGCACAACAACACGTTAGTTAAATGGGGCGTCTTTGGGTTTGACTAATTAGCGCGATGATAAAGACAAGACGCTTGATGACGGATAAATACGTGGCCCGGCCAACATGTTAAAGAAACACGTCATAACATGTACAAATCTATAATACAAACAAAGCTAGGCTAAGTTTGCCTGGGCCGGGTGGTGGTCGAGGATTTGTGCAGCCAGGAAAGATAAATCAAGGTTTGTGGTCCTCCTGCCACACCCTACAAGTCGCACACGTGGTATGAATACTCAAATGAAGATATGGAATTTCAAAAATTATAACGGGGAGGTTCGAACTCATGACCTATTGTGTCATAGAGTGGCCTCTAACCATTGTTCCACCTTGGTTGGAATTGATAGAAAAGATAAATCAATAGTGGTTGTTTGTTCAACTTCAATATTAATTAGTATAAGTATTTTATTAATTAGTATAAGTGATTTGTCTAGAGAAGATAAATCTATGGTTATGGTTTGTTCAACTTAAATATTAATTAGTATAAGTGTTTTATTAATTGATGTTTCGTTAATTTCTCATGATAAATGATTTATTAATTTTACATCATAAATATCCCTTAATTAATATTAATACATATCTCCATCAATAAGTAATAATTTTGACAAAAATTATTTCAATAGATATTAGTGGTGGTGGTGGTAGTAGAGGAAGAAGTAAGTGGTGGAAGCGGTGTAATGTGTTACAAAGTGGTGGAGGCGGTAACATTAGTTTTGGTGGAAGAAATAGTGGTATTTGGATGGTTTTAATGGAGGTGGTATTAGTTTTTCTTTTTGAATCAAAAATAATAATTTTTTTTACATGACGGGTAACATTGTATTGTGAAAAGTATAGTTGGTTGTTTTTGACACGATCAAAAAAAGGCGGATAACAAATACTTTTGGGATGATACCAAATCATATAAGACAAAATGGTTGTTTTTGGTACCACTGCTATCTTTGGTAACCGTTAAATACGCATGATTTTCAGTATTAACAAAAAACATATAGTTGAATAAATTAATTGATGACTTAAGTTTGTTAAATCTAAACTTTATACATGACGTGTGGGATTAAAAGTTATAAGTGCGCCCAATATTCTACGAGGGATGGAAAATGGTGGTGGTGGAGAAAGAAGTGATATGATCTCGGTGGTTTGTGGTGGTGCTGGTAGGTTTTATGAGTAGTAATTGACTATGTTAATTATGTGCTGCTACAAAAGGATAAACTATAAATTAGAAATTTGGTTGATCGTCTTAATGCTAATATAAACTCGGTTAAAATACATGAAAATTAAGAAGAAGAAAAAAAAATATTTGGATGTCACGTTATATAATAAATAACACTAAAAACTACATATTTAGTATCAAGGTTTCTCCGTCAATAGATAAATCTAAGGTTGTATTGAGATCCCGTAAGAGGGCGAGTTGGTCTTGGATTTTCGAATGATAATGAATATAATGAAACGCTCCCTCTCGGTTTCTCCAATGAAAACCCGAAACCTTCTAAAAAAAATAATCAATCGAACAACACTTAGATGGAACGCATCACCACCCGGTGTAAACTTCTCGAATTGCTACATATCCGGTGAAATTTCTACAGATTAATCACCAGTGATTTCGTCCCTCGAGGCATGCAATTAAATCTCTAATAGTGATTTTAAAGGTATTTAATAATTACAAAATTCTCTTATAAGTTTTGTTTATGCAAGTATTGATTTAACTTGGGTTCTTTTATATTTTTGTGTTAAGTTGATGGCTTTTTTAATTTGAATACATGTTTGGTTAACAAACTTTGATACATATAGGGTATTTTCTTTGTAGAACTGATGTTAGTCTCTCATTTTTCCCGTTAGCACTTTGTTTCGATCCCGTATTTGTAGACATTATTTGACTAATGTTGGGGTATTTGTTTAATCTCAAGGCCGATTAAACCCAATGTGTGTTGTATACATTGAAGGCGACAGAAGTTTGTGTCGGCTCTACCTTGAAACTAATAATTTTTCTTCGGAAGGTTAGTTGAATTTATGTAGATACAAATATCAATATGACTATGCTCTTTAAAACTCCAAATTACTTGAGTAACACTAGATGTGAGAACGTCATTCATGCACTACTTAGCATAGTTGGTGTGAAATCTTTTTATCCACGAATTTCTTCAACTTTTATGTTATCAATATGATTGAGAAAGAATCTTACACATGTTTTGATTTACTATTATAAGTTTATTTTTTCAACTCACATGTGTATATCTCCTTCCAATAGCCAAGGGTTCTTCATTTTTATAACTCTCACATTTGCAAAAAAATAAATAAATAGTGTTTATCTATAGTAGGGAAAATATTATGGGTTTTTGCTTCCTCCTTAGAGCCTTAGTTATCAATAATTTCGGAACAAATGTATTCATAAACATTATGGAGTTGGATTGGCGGTTTAGGTATATGTCTTTTGTTAGATGAAATATTCTTTTTGAAGTTTGAAATTATGGTATGATGGAACAATAAATGGGGAAACATTTTATTTACTGTATTTTTTATTTTATTTTCATGTTGGCACAACATTATTACTCCTTTCAGATAATAAATTGGAATAACATGCTTAAGTAAAAATAAAAAGATCAGGTAACCCATTTTGTTTCCCAAAACCTATTTGAATATCAAAATAATTACTCACGAATAAAATGAAGCAAGAGGAATGTGAACAATATCGTATTAGAGAAAAAAACATCCCGTGCCGTTACGGCACGGGTTAAGATCTAGTACACCATATAACAAGGCATAATACATCACATTTTTTGTATATTCACAAAAGAGTCACTATTCTAGCTAGTTTTTAACATTTTATGTTGGCTTATTTATAAACAACACATATAATACCTTAATATTTGGAAAATATATTTCAATATCGTTGTTATAATGTCGTCACCTATATTTAACTAGAACATTAATTTACATGACAATAATCCAATTTTATATTTGATGTGCTATTTCTTTTTATCGAATAAACTTGTTAATTTTACTTGAAATAATTTCAAATGATATGGTGCCTAATTAAATTCTTGTGATAATGTCCGACTTAATGTATACATTAGGTGATTTCAAATTGTTTATAGCACGTGTGCCAGCACGGCACCGCACGACACGTTTATTCGTGTGCTGTGCCCGTGGGATGTGCTGTGCCTAGCTTTTGACTAGTAAAGTCAAAGACGACACAAAGACGTTCAAATCGTTGCACAAAGACGGCCACGACACATGGCACGTGAAGCACGCGACTTTCGTGTCTTGGCCGTTATCCGGGCCGGCACGTTTTACACCTCTAATTAGCATTACCAAGAGTCATGGTTTATGTGCGGATACCCTAGTCACTTCTAGGCGGAGGGTTGAATGCGGGCTAAACACGCCGTATCTCCGACTCTCCATCACAGTAAACAGACCATAATTCAAGTGGCCTGTTTTTTATTGTTTTTTTTTTTAATGCAACTAATATAACAGCATTTAGGCAGATTTAAAGCCTAATTTGATTGGGGCCAAACATTTTAATTGGGGGCCATAACTTTTTATTTCCACCCCAATTTTTTGAGGGGCGTATTAAACCGACATTGAAAAGACTGTTTTACCCTTTACTAAACACAAATCTTAATAATCAGTTAACACTAATTAGAAATCATAATTAGGCCCCCAATTTATATACCCTAAACTAAATCAGTTTCACTTTTTTCTTTTCATCTTCCTCTCCTCCTCTTTCTCTTCTCCACCACCACCATTAACGACTCACCACAATTTTTTTTTTTCTTCGACCGATTCATCGTTTAATTGTCGATGTTAGAAGAGAATCGACGATTACCTTCTTCTTCAAACATGGCTCGTACAAAACAGACCGCTCGAAAAGCACTCCAAATCCCCAATCTCGTCGACGCCGTCAAAGGAAAGGTTATCGAGGGACGAACTCCAAAACCCAAAAAATCGAAACCCAAATAAGATATGGGTCCAATTAGAAGGTACGTGAACTTAAACCCACCTTCTATTCGATTTTTTGTTGTGTTTTGATTGTGAAATTGATTCTGGTAACTGAAATTTACCGGTTTCAGTTAAAGGGTCGTTACTATCGAAGTGGATACCCTTAACGACTTTTCATTTTCATGCTTATTTTATGAAAAATCGTTAGTGTATTAGGTTGCAGATTACGACCCTAATTCTGCTACTTCAACATTTATTGCCCTAGAATAGAGTCGTTAATGTTTTAGATTGCAGATGACGACTCTCGTTTGCCGACCCTTTTTTATTTCATAACGACTCTAGATGGAACTCGAACAGCCCTCTGTTCCAAAAAATGATAGTGTCTTCATCTCATATCCCCCAGAGTCGTCACTTTACTTTATGCCCTAGAGTCGTCAACCCAAATCGTAGGATCTTTATTGACTTATTGACGACCCTTTGTTTTTTGGAAGGGTCGTCATCATATAACTTTGAGTCGTCACATGATATACAAGGGTCGTCTGTTTTGTAGATCATTTGAGTGACGACTGTTGATCTGATAACCATAAATTTGATGTCTTATTGAAACCACATGCAGAACCAAAGACAAGGTTCCAATGACGATAACTCCTCCTTCCAAAGCTCCCCGCCATGATAAATACTTACTTGCCGGTCCATTACGCGGTAAAAAGCCGAGTGAGGTATCATTTTCTATCACAGAACCAAGATACAAAGGTAATGAGTTGTCGGATTCATCAGAATCAGACTCTCCTGTTCCGCTAGCAGTAGTGGTGAAGAAGAAGAAATCCAAGAAGAGGAGATACAAGAAGATCCTCCCGTACGAGGTGAAGAGGAAATAGAGAGTGATAATGATGATGAAGATAATGTTAGTGGTGATGATTCTGATGATGGTAATGGTGGTGATGATGAGCAGGAAGGGGATGGAGGTAATAATGGTGGTCATGAGGAGGAAGAGGATGAAGGGGATGATGTTTCCGGTAAGGATGATGAAGAGGATGATGGTAAACAAGATGTAGAATATGAAGAAAAAAATGCAAAGCCGAAGCCGGTAAAGAGGGTTAAGAAGGATGGAACCGAGACATTGCACCCAGCCAGAGACACGTTCCCGCTACTCATTTGATGTTGGAGCCTCTTCGAAGTGGTAAACCAAGAGGAGAACCTAGAGATGGGGGCAAAGTTATATTTGAATATTCTGGATCGTGGGCTGATACCATCTATGAGACAATCGTAAGAATCCCAACTTTGCTTGCTATTTGATTAGTTGGTTGATATTAACTTTCTAATATGTTTTTTAATATTTATTTGTTTATTTTATGTAGGATCATAAGAATGCCGCATGTTTTTTCAGGCACCAATCTTCTTTTAAGAAAATGGAGTTGTGGCCGCTAAAAGGTGAATGTGCAAAAGTTAGAGAATATGTTGAAAACTCCGGTTTGTACAATGCCGTTGTGAACTCTGTGATTGCGTATGACAAGGTTGCATTATCTAGTTTATGTGAAAGGTATTACGCTGAAGTCGACACATTCTAACTTCCTTTTGGCGAGATGGCATTGACCCCTGATGATGCATAATGATATTAGGGGCGGAGTCGAAGGGAAATCAACCGATGACAATTTCAAGAGAAGGCCTAGTTGGGATGAAATTTATACATGGACCAAGAACTTGTTTGGATGGGATAAAGAGAAGACGATGGGCTTTTCGTCAAGGGAACTAAGTACCCGAAGAAAGAGTTCAAACTTGTGGATATTAGGCGGATGTTTCTTTGGTAATCAAGAGAAGGAAAAAAGGAGGTCTCTCCGATATGGAATGTGGTTATACGGAGGATGCGTATTTGTTGACGTCCTTGCGTCGGTTGTATTTCCGACAGACAAATGTAGCAGTCAGCGCAAACCTTCTTCATTTTTGGGACCCCTTAGAAGATGTGAAGAAGTACTCTTGGGGGACTGCCATAGTTGCACATCTGAATGGTCAGCTTTCACAAGGATCTATTTGGCTCTAATCCAGGTATTTGTATTGATGAAAGTTTTCTTTTTTAGTATGTTTTTTTCCTTTGATATATTTCTGCTTATTTGATTGTTTAAAAAATTTGAACTTTGGTTGTTATAGGTGTGGATTTATGATCACTGTTCAAAGACAATGAAGATGTAAAACTCAACCCAAAATGGAGCCCAGGTAGTCCAACAGGAACCCGTTGGACTTACTCTGGTTCACAGGATAAGGAACAAACTGATGCGTTGATAGAAATGCGTAAAAAACTTGACAACATCACGGCGTAAGAGGTAATCTTTACTCCTTACAAGGATGATAGAGTTGGCGCAATGGAAGATGTCATGTATTACCATGGCCCTTTGTTTCAACCTAACGGTTTTTCAATGTACAATCCTATGAGAATCATGCGTCAACTTGGGTTTATTCAAGATTCACCCGATGAAGACTATGTACCTCCGTTCAAGCACAAGTTGAACAAATGTGAGGCTAACAAGGATGACATAAAAGTGGTTTATGAACCTTCAACTGATGTCAAGCATTGGAATAATAGACACTCTAACCTCGTAGACATCACATTTTGGGTGCATGTGCATGAAGGTTACGAGGCAACAACGGATTACTATCAATGGTACGAAGGCTTCTCCCATGGTAGGGTAATACGGATAGATCAGACTACGGGTCGGAGGACCAACAGAGCTTCCACCTCCGTTTCTCAAGCTGACGGTTGAGATGATACTACCATTCTTAAACTAGTGGTGAGTATTAATTTGTGTAATTGTGTTATTCATTTACATACAAATATACGTCAGTTAATGTGAATTATTTTTTGAATGCATATAGAGGGAACGAATGAAGCTTTTTGTCAAGGCTTTTTGTTGCTCGGCTAACAAAGGGGAAGTGATTGATCCTGTGAAGCAACGTCGGTTGTTGATTATTTCACGCACATTGAAAATCCCAATGCAAAGAAGATGTTTGCTGATCGAGCTGGCTAAGAAAGGTAATAGGACCCGGAAAACACGTAGCCAACTAGCACAACAACGTGGTGAACAGGGGCAATGTAGCCGACATCATGATGAACAAGGTACCAGAGAAGATGGTGGTTCCCCATGGGGCAGTGATACTCAGGGTCCTCCTCCTAAGAAAAGCCGGAAAGTTTCCCGGTCAGGGAGGTAAATAGGAGGACTAGGTCGAGATGGTGGCCTTGAGTGAGGAGATGTTACCGTCTACTTGAACTTATGTTTATTTTACTTTATGACTTGAACTTATGTGTTTGTTGAAACTAATATTGTGTTTGGTTTGGATCGTATGTTGAAACTACTTGGTTTTAAGAAGGATGTTTACAAGTATGTTTGTTAGAATAATGTAGGACTCTAATGCAGAAAGATTATACAATGTGATAGAGTGAGGGTCGTCAGCTTTGTTTTATAGCAGAATAACGACCCTATTTCTGATACACAAAGTCGTTAAGTGTTTCAAATAGACTTGTAACGACCCAGAGAGAAATTAACACAGTGATGACATATTTTTGTTATAGATAGAGTCGTTATTGGTTATATTGAAACCAATGATGACTCTAGGTTAGCAAAACATCCAGGAGATGAACCACATTTCCTATGGCTAGAGTCGTTATTTATTATATGGAAACCAATGCCGACTCTAGGTTAGCAAAACATCCAGGAGATGAACCACATTTCCTATGTCTAGAGTCGTTATTTATTATATATAAACCAATGACGACTCTAGGTAGCAAAAACATCCAGGAGATGAACCATATTTTCTATGGATAGAGTCGTTAGCGTGATCATATAGCAGATCAACGACTTTATATGTGTATTAAATCCAGAGTCGTTGCTTTTAGGTATATAGAGTCGTTGCTTTTATATGGGATATACTGACGACTCTTAGTTAAAATAACATCC
>JAJJWW010013902.1:0-132169 GCA_023531295.1 Papaver armeniacum
TATCTTATGTGTCGTTTTGAGTTATTAGGTGCAATGGAGTTATTCGGAGCAAAAGAAGAGGAAGTGGGCACAAAATGAGGATTATGGTCATTTCACATCTTGGGGTGTTATCCGAGTCGATCCATCGGTTAAGGGGTTACTACTGGGCGGTCGTATCCATTAGTGGGTGCAAATAACCATCTCAGTTCATGGCTTAACCCTATATCGAGAATTCTCTTCTCTTCTCATTACAACTATACCTGAAATTTAAAGATGAGTGAGGAAAAATGGCTGCTGTCCGAGGAATTTCAAGAATTCAGAGAAAGGAAGACGGATCGAGAAATCAGGAAGATTTGGCAACAAGTCGGTTCAATTTGTAAAGATGAACACGAGCACAGATGCAGATGAAGAACTCAGGGAGAAGATGGAAATCGATTAAGAAAAGAAGAACGATCAATGGGTGATTCTCAGTGGTGCCGTTGAACTTGAAGACAGAGTCACGGATGAGACGATAGAGATGGAGGCAGTGATAGTGTCGGAGGTGGAGTTCCAAGACTACTCGAACCAGGGAGAAGATAATGGTGCTGCTGTTGATAAGGGGCAATGAATGGAGTGTGTTTGATTGAATGATTCTGGGTTGTGTATGAATTTGAATGCTACAGGGAAAGAGATGTGCACAGTGTCATCAAAGACAAGCTTAAACCTGTGTTATCAGTTTCTTGCACACCAGTTGCTTGTAGAAATTCCTGAACGAGCAGCTATTGACTGCAAGTTTAACCTCATGCTGTCATGATTGATGTGGTTGTGTTGCTTTGTGTGATTGAGTATGGTGGCTTAGTTGGGAGTAATGGAATTGAAGCTACAAAATGAGCCGAAATTTGAGGAAAAATTGGTTCGACTTGAAAGAATGAACTAGCAAGTATACAAGTTACTTGGGATCTTGTTGAAGCCGCAGTGAGGCAATGGTGGTGACACGAATGAGAGTCTCCTGGTCTTTGATTAGTTGAGATGAATTGCGGAGATGGCGAAGAATGGTACAACTATGAAGTGTTCCGGGGCAAGTAATGGTCATGTGCGGTGATTGAATGGAAGCTGCGAGAATGGTTAGGTTTTGAGTAAATGGGTGTTGGTTTCACTTTGGTGGTGTTGAACTGTAGCAGAAATCATGAGCTGTGTGGGTGCTTTGCCATACAGGGAAGATGGCACCGAGAAGACCGAGCTGATGGATATTAAATGGGTTTGTGTTTAATGGGTGATTGCAGGATTGATCGAGTATGGTTTGAGCTGAGAATGACAAAGGGATGTGGATGAAGATCGGGGAGCTGATTGGTGGTGGTCTCGTGCTTGTTTGCAAAGCAATGGAATAACCGAATTGAGACATTGGATGTATGTTTAGGCTGCGTGTATGTGAATGATAGCGGTGCATTCGGAATCAAACTGTTGATGAAGGTGTTTAAAGCCGGGAATTGAATGTTCTTCATTCTGAGGTACTAGCTTGACGCAGAGAGCCGAGATGTTAGTAAGGAATGGATGTGATAGAAAGGTTGTGCGATTTGGGTGCGATTTGAATGGGTGCCGTTGGCTTGAGCCGACAAGGTATGAGGTTGAGCATTTGATCGTTGTCAGATGCGAAGAGTTCAAAACCCCAGGGGGATGGAGATAGAATTGGTCTTGGTAAGATGTGTTGCGGCGGTTAGATTGCGAGTGCTAGTGGTTCTGAGATTATAGTAGGTGGTGCTCTTCTTGGTGGTTTGGAACTGGTTAAGCTGAAGCAATAGAAGTTGGAGCTGTAGATGATGGCAGTGATGAATCTGTGATGGATTAATTGGTTACGATGCCTTGGCCAGTGCAGTGCAGTGCACAACTTAAATAGCTAGTGCAGGGTTTGGTTTATTGAATGATGTGTTCGAGTTTGCAGCTAGTATTGATCTGAATACAAGGGTTCTCTTATGGAGCTGAGTAAAGTCAGCTGGGAGATGTTGCTTCCATGGATGTTTGTGAGCTCAAGGCAGTGGCGAATGATTGAGCGGAATTAAGTTAATGGACTTGCAGAAGGAGTTGCAGCTGCAATAAGCTATGCTGGGATTGAGAACAATTTGGGCAGTGAAGTATGGCCTGAGGTGGTTAAACTAAACTAGAGTTACAACATGAGCTATGAAATAGAAACAGAATGGTGGTTGAACCAGACTGCAGAACTATGGGAAAAGAGAGCAGAATTGGTGCGCCGGTGATACTAGTTCTTGTTGCCGCATTTTGGAACCGAAAGTGGGGATTGTAATATTTCAGTGAATCGCGAAGGGGGTATGTGTTGGAGGCATGATTCGGCCGCGGCATATATGAGCTACGAGTCACGCTTTTGGGCGCGTTTTCGCAAGAATTCAAGAATTGGTTTAGATGGTTCATATGTGATGTATTGCTCTGAATTGTGAGTGTATGAACTGCAGAGAAGGATAGTGAGTTGCTGGGAGTTATGGTAGTCGGATACAGGTTCAGGTGGTCGGAGATAGTTTCACTGTGATCGGATTCCGGCGACGGCGTCAGCAATCCGGCGACCCAATTTTGGACCCAGAATTTCCAGAGACTTATTTTCACTCATGGGCTTGGTGGACCACTTGGAGATGGGTTTTGAGAAGACTTGACCTACTGATGTGACTCAATAATGTTGTAGTAATAAGGGTTGTCGTTCACTCGGACTTGATGAAATCGATCTTAGGATTTAATAAAGAAAAATAATAAAAATACAGAATATATACAATTTATGTCACAAGACGGAGAGAGTTCTTGGGATTCGTGGATTCCGCCAAACTCATAACAAAAGGTTCAAATATTAATTCTTTTAACAATTATAGGTCAACAAATAAAAACATGGACTCTTATTTTTGCCAAAGTTGATTCTCAAAATATTAGTTATAAATCGTAAGCATGGGACATCAAACATTTAAGCAAGCATGACCCATCTAATAAAATAATAACTAATTTTATCAAATCATAATTCAATTTTTAATCAGTGCAAAAGTCATAAAAAGAATTAATTAAAATTACCCATGTATGAAGTTCGTCTTCCTCCGTCGTCCAGTGATGGGTTCTAGCTCATCATGTTAGAAACACGCTCAAAATCCATTTTTATTGCTCAAAAGAGGGTTACAAATGATGCACAAAAGGAGAAATGATAAAAACCGGGTTTGCAACATGGTTATAGTCGTTGCAAACTCGTTCTGATCACGATAGATATGAAGTGCGGCACTATTCTGACAGCTGTGCGACCCACGTTCGGTAGTCCTTTTCACTGTTGAAAAACGATTTGTCTTTGAGATTCTGTTCTTCACGTTCTTCTTCCGAGATGCAGCACAGAACTCGATTCTACGAAACTTGATTTTCCGGCTCTTGTAGCGTACCAAATCCTCCCAAACTCTCCGTCACCCTTCTATGCTACCTCCCCCACTATTTATAACCCAACAGGCTCGATATATATCGCCATAACTTCAAATAATTCTCAATATTCTTCACGGCCTGTTTTAGGAAATAATCTCGATTTTTGATTTCTCCACGCGTTTTAAAGCTTCCAAATTGCTATATTTAACTCCTTCACATTCCATAGAGTTGTTAGGAGTGCGGAGATACGTGCAAACAGCTTTTTTTGCTCGCGAAATCTCGTGAATATCTCCTCCGGCGTGTGCTGCCCCTGATTTTCTTCTCGCGGTATTTACTGACCAATTTGGATCGAAACCGGCACCTCTACCATCCCCTGTCTAGCCCATAGAAGAGTACCCAAACAATTCCACCCCTTTAGTCTCCTTCTAACTCGTCCAAAATTCCAACCCTAATTTTTGCCAAGTGAAGACTTTGTTTTCCCGCCAATTTCCGTTTTTGAATGGTGAAGAAGAAGGCAGCCCTTAACCAGCTGCTTGGGGTGCGAATAACAATGGGTTACCCCTTATCCAAAGTGGGAGTCCGAATATCAAATGTCCTCAGGGGTGTTCCGCGCAACTTTTCGAGCCGATTTTTCCAAAAATATTTATTTCCAAAAATACCTAAAAATGCATAAAAACACAATATTAGTACAAAAATCGAGTTCCAACAATACCAAAGATCGAGGACAATTCGGACACAAAAAATGTGTCTATCAAATACCCCCAAACTTATCATTTGCTAGTCCTCGAGCAAATTTATTCTAGAAAATAAAAATCATTTGAACCCCTAGGTGGCCCCCGGTGGCGGAGTGTTGTCTCGGAGGGTTTACCGAGAGGTGTACCCACAAAACCTTTACCTGAGACCTAGCTATCTACACAGAACCTTGGAAGGCACTAAAGAATCTCCTTGGTTGGCATACTTATTGACTACGGAGGAAGTACCACGATGTGAAATTCCAATTCTTTGTACACGAGTTTGCACTCAAGCATACTAAAATTCATATAAAGTGACAGAGCTCTACTCAGATAGTCGCACTATGGACATCAATACCCGGAGTCAAAACTAATCACATGGATAGATCAAGAAGATGGATATAGAGAAAAATATAGATGGTTTTGATGTTTACTAAGTGAATGGTGTTTCCCATATCTGTCTGAAGGCCTCCGCCAAAATGAACCTATCCTAATGGACTGAGATACTAGTCTGACTAATATCAACACACTGGCATATACAAGGGAACCAGTGGTCGATAATCCTAACTCTAGGTCAACACAACCGGCATATACAAGGGTTCCAGTGGTCGACTTTATTGAATTTATTCCGGTTGGTCTGATGGTATGGTCTCAATTTCATCATTCATTCATTTTTTTTTTCAACTTTTTTTTTTTTGAGTATCTCAATCACACTAATTCACCCTAGCATTGGTAACAACTTGATTCGTGGGCCCCACCTAATCACTTAGAGAAACATAGTTTACAGAGAACAAAATAAAAACAGAAGTGAAAAGGACTCAACGAGATATGGTGAAACTATCATGTTATTTCTAACACCTGAATAGACTCTTTAGATGTTGCCATCTAATCGATTGGTTCCTCAACTCCTATAACCAAAATGCTTCCATCCACTTAGATTGGTTAGTGCCGACCTTAATAAACATAAATTTCTAGGCTCGGAGTTTATTTATTGCAACTAAAAAGTTTCTCCCATACCCCCAAACTTAAATCTAACATTGTCCTCAATGTTCTAAAGATAAAATTAAAAGCATGAACAAGGAGAAAGCTGTTACCATTTGAAGTAAAAGAGTTAAGGAAAGATATTACCGTGTTGCAAGAGCATGGGTTACCTCCCAAGAAGTGCTAAGTTTAAAGTCTTGACCGGACATTGGAAAGGATTAGTCACCTCGAAGAATCATATAGCGAACTTAGGAATAATCCCGGGTCATCGGATCAAAAAGTGCTAACCATAAGAAGAGAGGAGACTGCAACAGACCAGGAAGATATCCAACACACCCTTATCTATCTTTTTGTTTAAGACAACTACATCTAGTTGTGGTTGGGTTAGGAGCTCTATAAAAGGGTCTAGATAACAAATTTTCATGGGTTGCGTTTCCTTAAAAGAAGGATTCTTAAGATCAGGTTTTAGAGTATGGAAATACTCAGTTAAGAACTTAGAAGCACATAACAATAACCTGAATAATTGAGGATCCTCTAAGTCAATCAGTTTTGACTTACACAGCTGACCACAATAAGATTGGTGGTCTTCCTTAAACAAATGTGTCGACCCTAATCTCCTAAAATAATTAGGTTTAGCCTCAAAACTTAATAATTGACACATCTGAAACTTATACGTTCCCACAATTGGTCGAAAAATATTTGGTGGGAAAACAAAATCAATCGTGGTATCATAGCCACGGGTTAACCACATCAACCGAGAGGATGGGTTCTTAACAACCGAACTTCTTTATGGACACAACTAGGTTCGGAAAAGTGTATGAAGATAATCTTTTAAAATGGTTGAGGCACATATGTCAAGTCCCAAGTTAGGGACTTTTCTAAGAGTTAAAGCACATGGAGAATGATAATCACCCCCAAACTTAGAGTTTTCCGTGTCTCTAGAAAGACTAGTCACAACTTCCCTAATTTCAAGGTCATCTGATTCCTGAAAATGGTCAATTGATTCTTCTAAGTCAGGTACATCCTCACTCATCTCTACGAGTTCATTTTCTTTTTCTAAGTCTATTGTTTCTAAATCGGTAGACTCAAGATATACTCGTTCCTCTAAACCATCATTGGCTTCGTAATCAAAAGGAAATACTACATCGTCTAAAACGGTGGTATCTCTAGTCAAATCCTCGTCCTTTTGAATAGGTGAATAATTATTAAAATTATTTGGATTTAAACTAGAAATATTATCGTTATAAAGCTCAACTGGGGTAACAATTTCCTGATCACTATGCCTATTTATTTCAAATTCTTTATCAACACTATCCTCATCATAAAATTGATGGTAATTTCAATTGAGTTGTAGTAATAAGGTTCGTTGAGACTTGTGAAAGCAAAAGATTTTAGATTTAATAAAAATTCAAAATAAAGAAAATTTGATTCAAGATTGATTTCAAGATATTAGGAATATAACCAAGACACTAGAATCCACTATTCCACATGAATGATATCAAATATTTCATAACTCTAATTATCCTTTTAATCCTTTATTTCTTAATCCACAAATAATCAAACATATTCTCAAAAATTAATTGTATCCCTAAGCATAGATTATCTAACCAAAGCATAACCTATCTAATTGATCACAACTAATGAAGAAAATTATGTAAACTTTGAAGAACTCTGCAAAAGCAGTGATTGAGTGAATTATAATTAAATATTAGAGAAAATAAAATAGTTACCCATTGTTCATGTGTGAATAGCTTCATCCATTGCCTTGGTTACGAGAGAATTAGCCGCTCATCATGTTGGAAACACGCTCAAAATTTGATTTCATTTATGCTCAAAGGGTTACAAATGATGAATATGGAGAAAATGATGAAAATCAGGTGTTTGCAACGCTTATAAATGTTGCAAACACCGTTACAGAAAACGATAAATTCGAACCGTAATTTACATCGTAACTCCGCCGACCCTCCTCTAACTGTCGTTGTTGCTGTAGCATGAACGACTGCTTCTGGTGGTGTTTTGTTCTTCGTGTTCTTCAGCAGCAGCAGAAATGGTGGTTCTCTGCAACGTGATTGTCTCGACTCTCTGATGCTCTCTGGCTCTCCAATCTCCCCTATGTGGTGCACCAGAACCCTTTATATAGTCGACAGGGCATCAAAATATCACTCAATATCTTCAAATGATTCTCCATTACTCGGCATTGATAAGAAAATATTCTCGGGTATTTTCTTTCCATTTTTGTAGCAGCACGCGTCTATGGCAATCCAACTCACTCCAAAATATCCCTGTTTAACTCATTCACGTTCCACAAGTCTTTCAAACACGCTCAAATACTTTGTAAACCCGTGACATACCCATGCAACCCGTGCTCCTCTGTTTTCTTCTCGTGGAATATCCAGCCAAATCTAGTCGAACAAAAGGCCTATACCAGCCCTGTTTATCCAAGAGGAACATACCCAATGAGTTTCGGCCATTGAATCGCCCTGAAACGCCTTCAAATTCGCAACCCTAATCTGCCAGTTCTGTTGAAAAGCTTTCCCGCCAATTTTCGTTTTTGAATTGGAGAAGAAGGTCACCCCTTATCCAACAGCTGGGGGTGCGAATATCAATTGGGTGCCCCTTAGTAATTGGGTTACCCCTTATCCAAAGTGGGAGTCCGAATATCAAATGTCCTCAGGGGGTGTTCCGAGCAACTTTTCGAGCCGAATTTTCCAAAAATATTTATTTCCAAAAATACCTAAAAATACATAAAAACACAATATTAATATAAAAATCGAGTTCCAACAATATCAACACTGAGGACAATTCAGACACAAAAAATGTGTCTATCAAATACCCCCAAACTTATTATTTGCTAGTCCTCGAGCAAATTTATTCTAGAAAATAAAAATCATTTGAACCCCTAGGTGGCCCTAGAGGCGGAGTGTTGTCTCCGGAGGGTTTACCAAAGGTGTACCCACAAAACCTGTACTTCTAATTGGCCACAAGTATCCAAAGAGCTATGAGGACATACAAATTCTCAACCTATCTCCAAGTGACTAGAATGCCAGAGAAATTAATGGTGTCACTCTAAAGCCGATCGAAGAAAAGGGGAGACACATCCGCAACTTCGCTAGATAAAGAGATATCCGCTACACGCCTAGATAAACATTGTAAGATCGTCCATTGATTTCAACTGGACTAAGATTAGGAGAGAGAAAAAGATGAGAGGGACATCTACTACACAATTTGGACTAATTACGTGTGATGAGTTAAACCAGTGCTAGAAAGATCTTGTGCCAGATTGAAAGCGGACTAACAAAGCAACCAAATGTATCTTTCTTCGACTCTCTCATAGTGCTCAGTAGAAACAACGTCTTCTTCGTTCTTCAACTGTTGATGATAAACTCTTGAACCTCGTAGAACCTTGACAATTAACTCTTCTCTTTGATTTCTTGCTTGACATAAAAATTTCTACTTCCTATGGCCTTATTGAACAAAAACTAATTATAGAACGAAAAGAACATAACGATGATTTAAATTTTTTTTTTTTTTTTTTTTTTTAATATTTTTTTTATATTTTTTTTTTTTATGTTGGAAACAAAACAAAAATTTACATGGCCATCACAGAAGGAATTTAACACTTGGATCTTCGCAACTTGTAATTTCTTAGTATCATGAACTTCAATAACTCATATCATTTGATTTTTCTTGCTCTTATAACTTCTTGTAACCCTTGATTTTGAATTCTGATTTTCTATTGTTGCTTCTAAACCTAAAACGTCTTCCACTTTCTTTATAGATTTTGATGTCGCTCCGTTTGTCGATGATGATAAGTTTCTACTTGAGAGAGAGTTGTAATCCAAGAACTAAGACTACATTGTGAGGTTGCTTTGTCTTTCTGGCATTTCCTGACATACTTGCCTTTCTATCATGGATGGTTAGGTCCATCACGGTTACCCTCTAAAAGGAACAAGTTCTCTCCTGGATTTCACGGATCTCAATGTCTTTTTCTCTAATGTCTCAATAGATTGTTATCCCTAGCATTCCAATTTCTATCTTTTCGGTGAGAAATAGTATGTAAACTTAGCTAACCGGATACCATGTGACGCTAGAAGTTTCAAAAGTGCAACTAAAAAGTTCTTCCCCACCCCCAAACTTAAATCTAACATTGTCCTCAATGTTTCTAATGAAAGAGCATAACCAAAAGTAAAATAACACGAGGAAAAGTTGGAAAGATAGTACCTGGGCGAAGAGAGAGAAAATCAAAACTAATATACAACAGACAACTGCCTTGATGGTCAATCAAGGGTAAACAGGGTCCTCCAAAGGGACCTCCTCAACATCATCTGTAGGAAAGGGCTCTAAAAGGGTTTCAATCTCTGACCGTTAACCTTCGAAGAACTACTACCGTCCGGTGTCTCGATCTCAACAGCTCCATGAGGAAATACGGTCGAACAATAAAAGGACCCGTCCACCGAGAACGTAACTTCCCGGGGAAAAGATGCAAGCGGGTATCATACGGAAGAACTTTTTGACACTGGAGAAAATGACTTAGTAAAATATTTCTATCATGCACAAGTTTCATTTTGTTCTTATACTCCTTCGCACTATCGTAAGCATCTAGACGAATCTCGTCCAACTCATTGAGCTGGAGTTTCCTATGGGCTCCTGCCTTGTCGAGTGAAAAATTTAGCTGCTTAACAGCCCAATAAGCTCTATGTTCTAACTCAACAGGTAAATGACATGCCTTGCCATAAACAAGCCGATAAGGCGACATTCCAATAGGGGTTTTAAACGCAGTACGGTAAGCCCATAAGGCATCAGTAAGCCTAGACGACCAGTCTTTCCGATTAGGATTAACTGTTTTTTCTAATATACGTTTTATCTCCCTATTAGAAACCTCTACTTGACCACTAGTCTGCGGATGATACGGGGTAGCTACCTTATGTGTAATACCATACTTCTTCATCAGAAGCCTAAAAGGTCCATTACAAAAGTGCGACCCTCCATCACTAATTATAGCTCGCGGTGTACCAAAACGTGTAAGTATATTATTTTTCAAGAACTCAATCACAACCCTATGGTCATTGGTTTTACACGCAACCGCCTCAATCCACTTAGAGACATAGTCTACGGCGACAAGGATGTATAGGTTACCAAAGGAATTAGGAAACGGACCCATAAAGTCAATACCCCACACATCAAAGACCTCAACGATTAAAATAGGGTTCAAGGGCATCATGTTCCTACGGGAAATGGTTCCTAATTTCTGGCAACGTTCACAAGTAACACAGTAACTGTGGTAGTCTTTAAACAACGACGGCCAGTAGAATCCACACTGCAATATCTTAGCAGCAGTCTTCTTAGCACTAAAGTGACCCCCACAAGCATGATCATGACAAAAGGAAATAATACTGGACTGGTCACTCTCAGGTATACATCTCCTAATAACTGTCCGGACAATACTTAAACAAATAAGGATCATCCCAAAAGAAGTGCTTAACCTCGGCTAAAAACCTAGAACGATCTTGTTTACCCCAATGTTGGGGCATTCGACCGAGAACAAGATAATTCACTATATTTGCATACCAAGGTGATTGGGAAACAGAGAACAATTGTTCATCAGAAAGCTATCCCTTATATGAAGGGAATCATCGGGGAACTAACAACTAGCCTAGACAAGTGGTCTACTTGCTACTACATTTTCTCGCACCCTTTTTGTCTCTAATGTCTGGACAAAATTCTTGTAATAAAAGGATCCATCTAATCAATCTAGGTTTGGTATCCTTCTTAGACAAAAGGTATTTCAAAGCAAAGATGATCGGTATAGATTACGATCTTAGAACCTAAGAGATAGGGTCTAAACTTGTCTAAGGCAAACACAATGGCTAACAGGTTCCTTCTCTCGTAGTGGTATAGTTCAACTGGGCATCATTCGAGTTTTGCTAGCATAATAAATCACATGAAGTAATTTGTTTTCTCGCTGTCCTAGCACAACACCAATAGCATAATCGAAGCATCGCACATGATCTCAAAGGGTAGGTTCCGAGTTAGGTGCACTGGACTATGGGTGCGGTAGTGAGTAAAGTCTTAAGCTTCTCAAAAGCCTCAAAACAAGCATCATCAAAGAAAAACTTAACATCTTTTGCAAGCAAATTGCAAAGAGGTCTAGAAATCAAGCTAAAATCCTTAATGAATCGACGATAAAAACCAAAGATGCCCTAAGAATGACCTAATATCTTTTACGGTTTTGGGACTGTAAAGTCTTAATAAGGTCAACTTTGGCTTTATCTACCTCTATACCCTTAGAAGATACGATATGCCCTAGAACAATTCCTGATTGAACCATGAAGTGACATTTTTCCCAATTAAGCACTAAATTATTTTCCTTACATCTAGTCAACACTAATGACAAATGATGCAAGCACTCATCGAAAGATGAACCAAACACTGAAAAATCATCCATAAAGACCTCCAAGAACCGTTCTACCATATCCGAAAATATGCTCATCATGCAACGCCGAAAAGTCGCAGTGGGCGTTACATGGCCGAAAGGCATGCGTCTATACGCAAAGGTACCAAAGGGACAGGTAAAAGTGGTTTTCTCTGGTCTTCTCGGGGCAATAACGATCCCGATTATAACCGAGTAGCCATCTAAAAAGCAGTAATGACTATGTCCAGCTAATCTCTCTAGCATCTGGTCGATGAAGGGAAGGGGAAAGTGGTCCTTCCTAGTGACCTTGTTCAATTTCCTATAGTCAATACAGACACGCCAACCCGTGGTCACCCGGGTTGGGATTAACTCATTGTTATCATTCTGGACTACGAGTATCACGGATTTCTTGGGAACAACCCGAACGGGCTGACCCACTTACCGTCCGAAATAGGGTAGATAATGCCCGCATCTAACGACTTAAGAACCTCGGTTCGAACTACTTCTTTCATATTGGGGTTTAGTATTCGTTGCATCTCCCTAGAAGGTTTGGTATCTTCCTCTAAATAGATCGATGCATACAAACAGAGGGACTTATACCCTTAATGTCTGCTATGGTCCACCCTAGAGCTTCCTTGTTGTTTTGAAGGACGGTTACTAGCCTACTTTCCTGATCACTATCCAAGTTGGAAGCAATAATCACAGGTAAAGTTTCAGATGGGCCTAAAAACACATACTTCAGGGTATCTGGCAATGGTTTTAGGTCCAACTTAGGAGGCTCTTCTAACGAAGGAACTAAGGTAGACTTAGAAAATGGTAGAGGTTCGAACTTGGGTTTCCAGCCATTACTATTGTCTATCAAAGGGGTTGAATCTAACAAGGCATTCACCTCATTAATCACATCATCATCATCAAAATCAATCCCAAAGTGAGCTAGGCATTTCTCTAATGGATCTTCTAACAAAGTGTTTGGTAATGACTCCTCGACTATTGTTCCTATCATGTTCACCTCTTCTATGCTCGAGTCATCTAGTTCATAGGGTAGCTTACTAATATGAAAGACGTTCAGCTCAATAGTCATATTACCAAAAGACAAATTCATGATACCAGTTCGACAGTTAATGATCGCATTAGATGTAGCTAAAAACGGGCGACCTAAAATTACCGGTATCCGGTTCTCTCGGGTCGTGGACAGGTTGGGTATCTAGGATAACAAAATCCACCGGATAAATAAACTTGTCGACCTCTATGAGAACATCCTCGATCACACCCCGAGGAATTTTAACGGACCTATCGCCTAACCGAAGAGTCATCCGGGTAGGTTTCATCTCACCAAGTCCTAGCTTAAGGTACACATGGTATGGAAGTAAGTTTACACTCGGCTCCTAAGTCAAGCAAAGCTTTCAACACGGTATTCACCTATTGTGCAAGAAATGGTAGGGGACCCTGGGTCCTTATACTTAGGAGTAGTGGTATTCTGAATAATGGAACTCACGTGACTAGCTAGGAAGGCTTTCTTCTGAACACTAAGCTTACAAGACGGAGAGAGTTACTGGGATTCAGGATTCCGCCAAACTCATAACAAAAGGTTCAAATATTAATTCTTTTAACAATTATAGCTCAACAAATAAAAACATGGACTCTTATTTTTGCCAAAGTTGATTCTCAAAATATTAGTTATAAATCGTAAGCATGGGACATCAAACATTTAAGCAAGCATGACCCATCTAATAAAATAATAACTAATTTTATCAAATCATAATTTAATTTTTAATCGATGCAAAAGTCATAAAAAGAATTAATTAAAATTACCCATGTATGAAGTTCGTCTTCCTCCGTCGTCCAGTGATGGGTTCTAGCTCATCATGTTGGAAACACGCTCAAAATCCATTTTTATTGCTCAAAAGAGGGTTACAAATGATGCACAAAAGGAGAAATGATAAAAACCGGGTTTGCAACAGGTTATAGTCGTTGCAAACTCATATGCATCACTACGATAGATATGAAGTGCGATTGTTACGACAGCTGCGACCCACGTTCGGTAGTCCTTTTCACCGTTGAAAACGACTTGTCTTTGAGAGTCCTGTTCTTCACGTTCTTCACAGATGCAGTTGAGAACTCGATTCTCTCGAAACTTGATTTTAGGCTCTTGTAGCGTACCAAATCCTCCCAAACTCTCCGTCACCCTTCTATGCTACCTCCCCACTATTTATAACCCAACAAAGCTCGATATATATCGCCATAACTTCAAATAATTCTCAATATTCTTCACTACTGTTTTAGGAAATAATCTCGATTTTTGATTTCTCCACGCGTTTTAAAGCTTCCAAATTGCTATATTTAACTCCTTCACATTCCATAGAGTTGTTAGGGTCTGCCAGATACGTGCAAACAGCTTTTTTTTGCTCGCGAAATCTCGTGAATATCTCCTCCGGCGTGTGCTGCCCTGATTTTCTTCTCGCGGTATTTACAGCCAATTTGGATCGAAACCAGCACCTCTACCATCCCTGTCTAGCCCATAGAAGAGTACCCAAACAATTCCAGCCCTTTAGTCTCCTTCTAACTCGTCCAAAATTCCAACCCTAATTTTTTTAGGTGAAGACTTTGTTTTCCCGCCAATTTCTGTTTTTGAATGGTGAAGAAGAAGGCAGCCCTTAACCAGCTGCTTGGGGTGCGAATAGCAATGGGTTACCCCTTAGTAATTGGGTTACCCCTTATCCAAAGTGGGAGTCCGAATATCAAATGTCCTCCGGGGGTGTTCCGCGCAACTTTTCGAGCCGATTTTTCCAAAAATATTTATTTCCAAAAATACCTAAAAATGCATAAAAACACAATATTAATACAAAAATCGAGTTCCAACAATACCAGCACTGAGGACAATTCAGACACAAAAAATGTGTCTATCACCTACTTTTGGAAAGAGTATCCTTTTGGAATTAAAGGAAGCATATAAATAGAAAATTCTTTCTATAAACCTAGAGATATCTCCATTAGGGAGGCTTCTACTTGTTTTCTAGGGTTTCACATGATAGATTCTTCTAAACTCTTTGTGATGATTTCCAAAAACACAAGTAGTTGATTTATTATTATTGGTTAAAGATGTAGTTGGATTTTGCAACCAAGTTATGATTTTTATGAATTAGTTTTCTCTCAAAATCATTGTTTGATTTCTACGGGTTATAATAATTGCATGATTGATGTATTGCAATATGATTGAATGTTTGTTTAGTTAAGTCTAGAATTGATTGAACATACATCCATATCTATAGCTATTTTAGGGTTTATCATCGAGCGATAACCTTGAATACGAGTAGCATGATATGATTACGGTTTGTAGTGATACATCCTTGTAGTCATATGTAGAAGTTGACCTTTGTTCGAATTGTTTGCGCAATGTATTTCAATTGCATTGATTAGCCTATTTCTGAAACTTAGTTCTCCTAGGAATTGAACTTAATTAGCGCAAGGCGTTAGGTTATTCTTTAGGTAGAATTCATGTACGCAGCTTTAATGTGTGTGTTGATGACTTAGGAAATTTTTGGAGTATTCTTGCAATAACATATTCTAGGGCTTTTGATGATAGAGATATTAAATACGAATTCTATTCATACATTCAAAACTTGTTTACAATTGAAGATGAAACCTTTATCCAATATTTTCACACTCTTGATTTGCGTGTTTGCTTTTTATTGTTTTGCCTTAATTTTATTTTAGTTTATCAAAATCAGAAAACCCCCTTTGTTTATATAAGAACCGAAACATATTGACAACCCAAGACCTCTCCGTGGGAACGATCCTTTCTTGCCCTTACTTCATTATATATTTTGAGTAGTAAGAAAGTGTAATTTATTTTTGACGCCTACGACAACGATCAAATTTTGGCGCCGTTGTCGGGGAGGCAGCGGTTGTCACTTATTTTTGGTAATTTATTTATGATTGTAATGATGATATTTATGTCGAGACTTTGGTTAAGGCAGAAACGGATGAAGAATGGTTGCAAGGTTTGATAGAGGACCATGATATACAAGAGGTGAATAATTCACTTGAGTTTTTCAAGGATGAAGAGGATTCCGTGATACAAGAGATTGTGCAAGGTTTGTCTAACCCGTTGCCTATTGTTTCTTCTCCTTTACCTCTTATTGGTTTGAATGTTTGTGCTTCGAGAATATTGTTGAATGACTTTGTTTCTCGTTTTCCGCCATTAGAGATACTTGATTCTCATACTATGCATGTTTTGGAACAAGAAATCGTGGAAGTCCCTGACTTCTATATTCTTTATACACTTCCATGTGTGGACAAGAATAAGTGTGGGGGAATCTTTTATCGGTTGATAGCTTCATTTCTGTTTTATATTACTAATATTTGTGTGAAGCTAGTGTTTGCAAAACAGGTTCTATGGAAGGATCCCCAACTTTTCCGATTGTTGGTATATGGGGAATGAATCTTGCAAGGATATAGTCGGGCTGACGACTTTAAACCAAGCGCTACATGTGAGGCAACCCATAGGTTTTGTATCTCTTATCTTTTAATTTTTCTTTTCTTGTTTTTATGATTTCTTGTCGCATATTGTTATATGAGTTCCCACCTTGACTTTCTTTGGACGATTCAATTTACATTGAGGACAATGTAAAGTTTTAGTGTGGGGGAGTGGTTAAGTATTTGCATTGTAAATTTTTCAAAATTTTCAACTTTTGTGTAAATTAGTGAATAAAAAACTCCAACTTATGGTTAGTTTAGAGTCACATAGTATACATGTCGCTAAGATTACATCGTGATTCTCATAAGAGTGACTGAACTTAGAGATGACAGAGAACATGATCGGGTTTCTTAATTGTATGAGAGTTAAAGTTGGATTTAACCATGCCAGTGGCAAATAAGGTGCAGATCGAATTCGGTATATTAGAGTAGTGGTCCCCTATAGTGGAGACTACCCATGTTACATAATGTGAGGCACCGACCTTCAATTCTTTGTACCTATCTAAATATGTGCTTTTAGAGTGTGGGTCACCGTACGTAAATTAAAGGGCAGAATGGTGAGCTGCCTAACCTCCCACCATAGAAGCACTATTTTGATCTCTTGAGTGCTATTTTTATCAATCATGATGGTGACATCGAATTGCTAACTTACATACCACTTGTATTCTTGTTCGCAGTTAGCACCATCCACTTTATATCTCTCTACACCAACAGGTCCATAGAAACACCATCATCATCAACAAGAGGACCATCACAAATTCGAAGGAACGTTGAAGAAGTTCAAGGTTTACAAGCAACAGTACAAAAATGAGCAAATTTCAGATTCAAGTAAAGCAACAAGATAAGGAGCAGAATTTTTACAAGTTGAAGACTTTATGTACAAGAGCTGTAGGATCAGAATATCGCAACACCAATACTTCGCGAGATTAATAAACGACTGTGTCGCGAAGGAGTCGCATGGAGGTAAATAAATGACGTAATAGATGACGATAGTCAGAACATAAAGAAAGTGTGAAGATTTGGCGAGATTTAGGAGTGTCGCGAGGACAAGCGGTTACACATTCGCGAGGATTCGCGAGTCGTTTCGAAAATAAAGGACACTTAGTTGTCATCCACTATGTAATACCCTATATAAAGGGTCGAGTCAGTCTGTTGTAGAGAGAGATCTTTTTGAATTGTTGAGCAAGTCATTAGGAGAGAGAAAACAGAGAGTAATTGTAATTACTTTGGTTTTGTTCTAATGGTATTTGTAAACATTTCAAGAAAATAATCAATCAAGTTCAAAGTTTATCATCTTTTAGAGAGTTTATTACATTGAATCTAGTAAGGGGTGTAGTGTAGGATTTCCTGCAACTACATATGCGCTAGAAACAGGGAGAATTTGGAGTAAGAGAAGAGAAATTTGATACAATTTTTAAGAATTTACCAAAAGAAAGAAATGGCTAGAAGGAGAAATGTACCAGAAGGACAAACAATCGTGAGAAGAAGCGGGAGACTTGCTGGTGAAAGGAGAAATGAAAGGGGAGAATCATCAAGGATGAATATAAGAAATGATGAAGAAAATCAAATTCAATCGCCAATTCAACCGATTGCAAACACAACTACAGAATATGATAGAGTAAGTGTACACACATGGAGATCAGATTCTATGGAGGAAAGAGAGGAAGAACAACAACAGATAAATAATGGACAAGGAGATAGAAATCGAGAAGAGATAGGAGAAACAATTCGTGTAAATGAAGAGATCCCAGCATTAGAAACATTGAGACAAACAATGTATGAAGAAAGGCGGTTAGAAGCAAAGGAACGTGCGAATTTAACAAGGCAAAATCATGAGTTGAGAATGGAAAATCTGAGATTGCAAAATAGAAGATCGAGAAGTAGTAACAGATCAAGATCAAGATCGGTCAGAGAAGATAGGAGGAGAACGTTACCTGCAGAAACTATTAATGAAGAAAATTTGGAAAGAGAACCAAATCTTGGCGAAGGATGTCGCGAGAGAAGAGAAATAGAAGGAGATCGTTATGTTCCACGACCTGAGACTTTACAAAATGGCCAAAATAATGGAAATCAAGGAGATAGGCAACCTCAAGAGTAGAATAATCCAACTGATATAGAAAATCGAATAGAAGGAAGAAGAATATTGCATGGGAGAGAGGCACGAAGGAAACAAAAGGAGATCGAAAATGACATTGAAAAACACTATGTTGAGCAAGCACGTTTAGCTTGCGAAAGGGAAAGATTGAGGGCAGAAATAGAAGAACGTGAATTTGAAGAGGCAATTCGGCAGAATAATCATGACAACCGAGAAAGAAGGCGTGAGCAAAATCGCAACAATGAAAATATCAATGAAGATTATGAAAGAGTGCAAAGGAGAGTCGATAGACAACCGAGAAGAGAAATTGATAGATATAATGGTATACAAATTCGCGAAAGAGATAAGGGAGAAAGCCGCAGAGAAAGGAGAGAAGAAAGTGATGAGCCAGAAAATATAAGTAGACATGAGCGCAGAAGAAGAGAGGTGGAATTAAAAAGACCAATAGATTCAAATTCTGAGGCAAACGAACAAATATTGAGAGAATTGGCAGAGATGAGAGGAATATTGAACAGCAGAAGAGAAGGAGGAAGAAGACAGTTAGACGAAGCCATCGCAGAAGCTGCGAAGAATCCCTTTACATTAGAGGTGCAGTTAGGAGGAATACCCCCAAAATGTAACTTACCAGCATTAACCAGCATTTTTGATGGGACAACTTGTGCAATACAACACATCAAGGCATATGTAAGATGTATGTTACAATGGGAGAATCATGATGCCATATTGTATAAATACTTTGCATCAAGTTTGACTGGAGAAGCGTTGAAGTGGTTTGAGGGTTTACCAAGAAATACTATCACGTCATTTAATCATTTGCAAGCTATATTCTTGGGGGCGTATATAAGTAACAATTCCTCGCGACCAGGTATTGAAGATGTATTCGGGTTGAAACAAAGAGTTGGTGAAAGTTTGAGACACCTAAGTGTCAGATGGAAGACAATGTGCAGCGAGATGGCCGGAAGGGTAGATGAAAGATACCTCATACTGTCATTCATAAATGCTATGTTCGCAACCAATCTATTGTATGTTCAGGTTTTTAGAGTCAAGAATACGATTACAATGACTGAATTACGAGAACTCCAGGAAGAATATATCGCTTTAGAAGAAAGACAGAATGAGATGGAATCTTATCCAGTGGCGAACACAAATTCTAGCATCGCGAATGGAAGTTTATTACCTCAACTTGTACACACAGTGGCGAGCACATCGCAAGGTCAACAAGAAAGAAAAGCAGTTGATATAGAACCAAAGTTAGTAGCCATGGGAAGTCGAGATCAGGAGGAATTTGAGAAAGAAAGGAACTATTACAATCGTGGTGGGAATAATAAGATCCAGAGGCTCGATCATCCGCAGGAAACTTACGGAGGTCGAAGGCAGAATAATAACTATCATGGAGGGCAGCGAAGTCACAGAGTAGTGTGGGAGGAAATTAAAATGCCGCCATTGAAGGCCAGTGTGGAAAAAATATGGGAAGCAATACTTTTGATGGAAAACATACCTGCACCATGGAACATGGGAAGTGAACCACCACCTGGAGATAGGAGTCACGAGTTCTGTTCTTACCATCGCTTTCATGGGCACCTAACAAATGACTGCAGAAACATCAAGAGAATTATCCTACGAATGATTGATCAAGGAAAGCTAAATCACTGTTTAAAAGAAGAAGAGAAAGTTCAACATTTACCACCACCACCAGCAAAAGGAAAAGAAACATTTGTTATAGAAGTTGGGGCAAAGGCTAAAAATTTGTTTTGAGGTGGATGTAGAGAGCTGCGAAGAGAGAACAGCAAAAAAGAAAGGTTGGAGGAAGAATGTAAGGGATGAACAAAGAAAATAAAGACTAATGATAGATACCATAGAAACAAAAGAAGAAGAGATGCTGCGAAGTGAATGCACAAAAACAACTGAATATCATGATGCAAAGGAGACATTGAAAAGTTTGACTGATGATGAGGCAGAAGGAAGTAGGAATAAAAGGTGTAAAAAATGAATAATTGCGAGAAAAGATAACAATTTAGTGGTGAAAGCATGATAAGGATAAGAAGCGAGAGATGATGGTTGCGGAAAAGTTGTGCGAGAATCTCGCCATGAAGAATGTATACAAATCTATTGAATAATGGAAATGAGATTGTGCGATAACTTGCAGACAAATGATTGAATAAATTGATAAAATGAATGAGTGAGTGAATGGGACAAACCTTTATGGCGTACACCTAGTTCGCGAATGATATTTTGCAAGAGGCAAATGTAAGACCTAAAGTACGTCATATAAGGGGGTATCTCTTAACATGGCTCAGGTGGAAGGTTACACCGCTCCTGAAACCTGGGTCATGGAGATTTGGGGCCCATGAAAGCCTATCCGGAAGAGGTACCTTGGATTCCCAACTATATATATAAGGTTATACCCTGGTTGGGTGACCGAGGGTCTCTTCCAAGGAGTCAGTGTATGACCAAGGCGCCGGGGTACACGGTTGAGTCAAGAGTGCGGGGAGCATGGAACTTCCTTACCACTCTTGACAAGTCTTGGCACATGCTGCACTCGGCCCGAAGAAAACTCCACTTAGGGTGCGTCTCGTAACCATAAGCCCTATAGGTATAAGGGATAAGAGGCTGCGAAAACAATCGCTGCTTTGTTAAGACCGGATGGGAGGAGCTAGTCTTGTATGGCCGATGTACACCTCCTTGAAGGGGAAACCAGGGAGAAGATAAGGCGGCACCCTCCATTAGGGAGTCGATAAGTGTCAAAAGACGCAAATGTCACGAGGCTTTATTTTCGCAAGAGAATTTAGGCTTGTCATATTTGTGCAATGATCCTCGCAGAGGCAATAATACTAACGCAAGGGTAAGCCGAGATCAATGGGTTTTTACATGAAAGTGTAAGAACGTCCTGCGATTTCGTCGCAAAGATGACAATATCACGGGATTTTATGGTCGCAAGAACGTTTAAACCTGTCATATTGTCGCAAATATAATGTCCTGCAGAGGCAAAAATACTTAAGAAATGATAAGACAAGGTCAATGGGTCATTACATGAAAGTGTAAAGACGTCATGCGATCTTGTCGCAATGAGGGGTGGCAAAATAAGACCTTTACTTAGGAAGGCAAAATAAGACCACACAAATAATGATAAGGCAAGACCAATGGGTCATTACATGAAAATGTAAAGACGTCCTGCGATCTTGTCGCAATAACAATATTCAAGAAAGATCTCTCCTAAAACAGTAGGAGCAGCAGCAGAAGCATCAGGTTTATTATGGCGAAACCTTTTGGGAGATATATCATCATTCTTATCATCCTGCGAATAATAAATCAATTGAGAAACAGAGGCAATAAAATTGCTATTAAAGGAGTAAATATTTCTAAAATACCCATCGCTCGTAGGTCGTTTTTTGGAAGCAAGAGACTTGATTGCGAAGAAGATTTTGGTTGCGAACCCAGTAGAGATGTTAGGGTTCACCACGGTATACTTAGAACTGGGTTTATTCTTGCTGAAAAAAAAATGGCGAAAGAAACATCAAAAGAAGAATAGAATCAAGATGAAGTAATTTCAATAAGGAAGATCAATCAAGAGAATAGTCAAAATCAATGAAATTAACGAACCTGGATGCCATGAAAACAATAATGAAAGATAATAAAAAGAAGATGATGAAGATGAACAGCAGGAAATAGTTGCACGATGAGGAAGATAGAGAAGAAGAGAAAGAATGTTTTTCACTGAGCAGTTTTCCTTTAAATAGAAGAAAAAAGAGTGACCAGGATAACATTAAATATACCGGTAAAAAGAGTAATTTTAGACACGTGTAAACGGTTATCCCTACATTTAAGGAATCAAATTAAAAAGATTTCTGTGGGAAAATGAAGAGATTTCTTATATTATTTCATGAATACTTCATGCTTCGCATACTTCAAGAGATAGTACTTCTTGCTTACTTCGCAAAACTTCGGAACTTCGCAAAAGAATAGAGGCAAGTACGTACTTTTCAAGTCCAATATTCTTTCGCTTGTTCCTTCATCAACAAAGATCACCGCAGTGGCAAATTTTTCCTTAAAAATAGCTCTCCGAGCAATATTCAAGGAAAAAGAGGCAAGATGTAGGATCAGAATATCGCAACACCAATACTTCGCGAGATTAATAAACGACTGTGTCGCGAAGGAGTCGCATGGAGGTAAATAAATGACGTAATAGATGACGATAGTCAGAACATAAAGAAAGTGTGAAGATTTGGCGAGATTTAGGAGTGTCGCGAGGACAAGCAGTTATACATTCGCGAGGATTCGCGAGTCGTTTCCGAAAATAAAGGACAGCTTAGCTGTCATCCACTATGTAATACCCTATATAAAGGGTCGAGTCAGTCTGTTGTAGAGAGAGATCTTTTTGAATTGTTGAGCAAGTCATTAGGAGAGAGAAAACAGAGAGTAATTGTAATTACTTTGGTTTTGTTCTAATGGTATTTGTAAACATTTCAAGAAAATAATCAATCAAGTTCAAAGTTTATCATCTTTTAGAGAGTTTATTACATTGAATCTAGTAAGGGGTGTAGTGTAGGATTTCCTGCAACTACAAGAGCGAAGATTATCAAGGATGTGAGTTCGAGAAGTTTATGATATCAAAACATACAAGTTGTGAAGAATCAAGCGGTAAAATACTTATACCATGGCCATTTGTATTTATTTTATTTTTATTTTCAGTTTGTGTTTATTTCTCTTGTCTCATTCAAAAAAAAATGAAATAATGAAATAAAAAAAGAAGAAAACAAAAACAAAAAAAATTTGAAAAAAGAAAAAAAAAAGAGACCAGAAAATTTCTTTAGGTTCATTACTAGTTTTATTTTTATTATTTTGTTTTGTTTTTATTTTGTATTTGTTTTATTTTTTCTTGTCTCATAAAAAAAAATGAAAAAAAATGAAAAAAAAAAGAAAAAAAAAAAAGAGACAAGAAAAATTCATTGTATCATATTTTGAGTTTGTATAATTTGTTTTTAGTTTTGTATTCTTTCAATAAAGCCAATGGAAGAAGGAATATCTACATTGAAGTTTCAAGCAATAAGGACTTAGAGGAAAAAAAGTTACATTGTCAAGATTCTACGAAGTTCAAGAGTTATCATCAAGAGTTGAAGACCGAAGACGAAGATGAAGAAAAAGATTGAAGACCGAAGACGTTTCTATGGATGCTGTGAGAGTGGTGCTAGCTGCACATCGAACGGATAACGAGGTAAGTAAGCATATTCCCACCTTCATTAAGTGGTTGACTTCCTTTCTTAGAGATCGTCATAAAAATGGGTTTTCAAAACAATAAAAGATGTGGGTTTTTAAAATACTTCGGAGGGTTTTTACCTTCCTACCATTCAACGTGTCGCAGGATTCTCTCTTCATTCCTACCTGGACACATGTGTGACCCATAAAAAGTTGTTTATTATTGAGAGCAACTTTCATAAAACCCTTTCTTGTGAGGCAGAGTCGAGACTTTCGATCACTCCGAACCCGAATTTCTTTCGATAAGGGATGGTTATTTCTCTCTCAACTTTTAAGGATGAGATTGTGTTCATTTATGTGTCTAACTTCTTATGACTAGTGTGCAGAATTTCTATGTCTTCTTAGCGCATTGGATGCTATCATTTCGGAGAACTAATAAGTTGGAAAAGTAGGTTTTGTGGGTATATCTCTTGTAAACCCTCACGAGACTATAACTCGTCCACTAGGGACACCTAGTGGTTTAAAGGCTTGTTATTTATGCTAAAAGTGACCGTAGCCTTGACGACACGGAGTTGTATGTATCCTTTAGAATAAGTTTTGTTTTGTTTGATTTGCTCGAGGACTAGCAAAGTCTAAGTGTGGGGGAATTTGATAGGTGTTGTAAAACACCTAATTTTATATCTATTGTTTATGCTTTCTTTGCAAGTTTTCTTGTAAAATATGTATCTTATGTGTCGTTTTGAGTTATTAGGTGCAATGGAGTTATTCGGAGCAAAAGAAGAGGAAATGGGCACAAAATGAGGATTATGGTCATTTCACATGCCGGTGTTATCTGGAGTCAGTCACTGGTTAAGGGGTTACTACTGGGCGGTCGTATCCATCAGTGGGTGCAAATAACCATCTCAATTCACGGCTTAACCCTATATCGAGAATTCTCTTCTCTTCTCATTAAAACTATACCTGAAATTTAAAGATGAGTAAGGAAAAATGGCTTCTGTCCGAGAAATTTCATGAATTCATAGAAAGGAAGACGGATCGAGAAATCAGGAAGATTTGGCAGCAAGTCGGTAAAATTTGTAAAGATGAACTCGAGCACAGATGCAGATGAATAACTCAGGGAGAAGATGGAAATCGATTAAGAAAAGAAGAACGATCAATGGGTGATTCTCATTGGTGCTGTTGAACTTGAAGACAGAGTCACGGATGAGACGATAGAGCTGGAGGCAGTGATGGTGTCGGAGGTGGAGTTTCAAGACAACTCGAACCAGGGAGAAGATAATGGTGCTGCTGTTGATAAGGGGCAATGAATGGAGTGTGTTTGATTAAATGATTCTGGGTTGTGTATGAATTTGAATGCTACAGGGAAGGAGATGTGCACCGTGTCATCAAAGACAAGCTTAAACCTGTGTTATCAGTTTCTTGCACACCAGTTGCTTGTAGAAATTCCTGAACGAGCAGCTCTTGACTGCAAGTTTAACCTCATGCTGCCATGATTGATGTGGTTGTGTTGCTTTGTGTGATTGAGTATGGTGGCTTAGTTGGGAGTAATGGAATTGAAGCTACAAAATGAGCTAAGGCTGAGGCAAAATTGGTTCGACTTGAAAGAATGAACTAGCAGTATACAAGTTACTTGGGATGTTGTTGAAGCTGTAGTGAGGCACTGGTGGTGACCTGAATGAGAGTCTCCTGGTGCTGATTAGTTGAGCTGAATTGCGGAGATGGAGAAGAATGGTACAACTATGAAGTGTTCCAGGGCAAGTAATGGCTGTGCAGTGATTGAATGGAAGTTGCAGAATGGTTAGGTTTGAGTAAATGGGTGTTGGTTTCACTGGTGGTGTTGAACTGTAGCAGAAATCATGAGCTGTGTGGGTGATTTGCCATACAGGTAAGATGGCACCGAGAAGACCTGAGCTGATGGATATTAAATGGGTTTGTGTTTAATGGGTGATTGCAGGATTGATCGAGTATGGTTTGAGCTGAGAATGACAAGGGATGTGATTGAAGATTCAAGGAGCTGATTGGTGGTGGTCTGTGCTTGTTTGCAGCAATGGAATAACTGAATTGAGACATTGGATGTATGTTTAGGCTGCGTGTATGTGAATGATAGCAGCTGCATTCGGAATCAAACTGGTGATGAAGGTGTTTAAAGCCAGGAATGGAATGTTGCTGTTACAGGGTACTAGCTTGACACAGAGAGCCTGAGATGTTAGTAAGGGAATGGATGTGATAGAAAGGTTGTGCAGTTGCGGTGCAGAGCTAGGAACGTTGCGAGCTGGTGCCGTTGGCTTGGAGCTGACAAGGTATGAGGTTGAGCATTTGATCGTTGTCGGATGCGAAGAGTTCAAAACCCCAGGGGATGGAGATAGAATTGGTGCTGGTAAGATGTGTTGCAGCAGTTAGATTGCAGGTGCTAGTGGTTCTGAGATTGTAGTAGGTGGTGCTCTTCTTGGTGGTTTGGAACTGGTTAAGCTGAAGCAATAGAAGTTGGAGCTGTAGATGATGGCAGTGATGAATTTGTGATGGATTAATTGGTTACGATGCCTTGGCCAGTGCAGTGCAGTGCGCAACTTAAATAGCTAGTGCAGGGTTTGGTTTATTGAATGATGTGTTCGAGTTTGTAGCTAGTATTGATCTGAATACAAGGGTTCGCTTATGGAGCTGAGTAAAGTCATCTGGGAGATGTTGCTTCCATGGATGTTTGTGAGCTCAAGGCAGTGGCGAATGATTGAGCGGAATTATGTTAATGGAGTTGCAGAAGGAGTTGCAGCTGCAATAAGCTATGCCGGGATTGAGAACAGTTTGGGCAGTGAAGTATGGCCTGAGGTGGTTAAAATAAATTAGAGTTACAACATGAGATGTGAAATAGAAACATAATGGTGCTTGAACCAGACTGCAGAACTATGCGAAAAGAGAGCAGAATTGGTGCGCCGGTGATACTAGTTCTTGTTGCCACATTTTGGAACCGAAAGTGGGGATTGTAATATTTCAGTGAATCGCGAAGGGGGTATGTGTTGGAGGCATGATTCGGCCGCGACATATATGAGCTACGAGTCACGCTTTTGGGAGCGTTTTCGCAAGAATTCAAGAATTGGTTTAGATGGTTCATATGTGATGTATTGCTCTGAATTGTGAGTGTATGAACTGCAGAGAAGGATAGTGAGTTGCTGGGAGTTATGGTAGTCGGATATGAGTTCGGGTGGTCGGAGATAGTTTCACGGTGATCGGATTCCGGCGATGGCCAAGAATCCGGCGACCCAATTTTGGACCCATAATTTCCAGAGACTTATTTTCACTCATGGGCTTGGTGGACCACTTGGAGATGGGTTTTGAGAAGACTTGACCTACTTTTGGAAAGAGTATCCTTTTGGAATTAAAGGAAGCATATAAATAGAAAAGTCTTTCTCTAAACCTAGAGATATCTCCATTAGGGAGGCTTCTACTTGTTTTCTAGGGTTTCACATGATAGATTCTTCTAAACTCTTTGTGATGATTTCCAAAAACACAAGTAGTTGATTTATTATTATTGGTTAAAGATGTAGTTGGATTTTGCAACCAAGTTATGATTTTTATGAATTAGTTTTCTCTCAAAATTATTGTTTGATTTCTACGGGTTATAATAATTGCATGATTGATGTATTGCAATATGATTGAATGTTTGTTTAGTTAAGTCTAGAATTGATTGAACATACATCCATATCTATAGCTATTTTAGGGTTTATCATCGAGCGATAACCTTGAATACGAGTAGCATGATATGATTACGGTTTGTAGTGATACATCCTTGTAGTCATATGTAGAAGTTGACCTTTGTTCGAATTGTTTGCGCAATGTATTTCAATTGCATTGATTAGCCTATTTCTGAAACTTAGTGCTCCTAGGAATTGAACTTAATTAGCGCAAGGCGTTAGGTTATTCTTTAGGTAGAATTCATATACGCATCTTTAATGTGTGTGTTGATGACTTAGGAAATTTTTGGAGTATTCTTGCAATAAGATATTCTAGGGATTTTGATGATAGCGAGATTAAATACGAATTCTATTCATCCATTCAAAACTTGTTTACAATTGAAGATGAAACCTTTATCCAATATTTTCACACTCTTGATTTGCGTGTTTTCTTTTTATTGTTTTGCCTTAATTTTATTTTAGTTTATCAAAATCAGTAAAACCCCTTTGTTTATATAAGAACCGAAACATATTGACAACCCAAGACCTCTCTTTGGGAACGATCCTTTCTTGCCCTTACTTCATTATATATTTTGAGTAGTAATAAAGTGTAATTTATTTTTGACGCCTACGACAGCGATCAGAGAGCGGTTGTGGAATTTGAAGGGGTTAACTTGTATCTTAATAAACTCCTTGATGAATACACTAAGTTTCGACCATGTGAAATCATTGAAAGAAAGATGATATGTTCCTTTTTAGTTATGAATTATGTTTTGAGAATTCATTATGATCCCATAGTTTTCGTACCTTTGCCAATTTATATTGACAAAAATGGGGAGAATTATTTAGTAGTTCACACTACATACATATGGTTTACGGATCATTATGTAAGGGGGAGTGGACTTCATTCTAAGATGGAAGTATTGACTAAGGGGGAGTGATACATATCACCATAGTATTATTTCAAAGTTGTGATGCAATTGGACTTTGATTCTTGAAAATAAGAGGGTACGCAAATATATCACAATCTTTTTGTTTCAACCTATAAGACCTCTTACCGAAAGTGATCATCTATGGACAGAGTCGAGACAATACAACTAATCGGTTCACACTTCACGTGATTGTCTATGGATACAAGATCGAGACAATACAATAACAATAAAACTTGTGTGATTGACTATGGATACAAGATCGAGACAATACGACATCGAAGTATGTTACTTGATAATAGGTTCGGACTTAAACCAAACTCTATAGGATCACTATCAAGTAATGCGGAGTTAACATTTGTGTGTTTTACTTTATTATAATAAACAATTATAATGCGGAAATCAAAGTAAAAGACACAACAAGATTTTGTTAACGAGGAAACTGGAAATACAGAAAAACCCCGGGACCTAGTCCAGAATTGAATACTCTCAGAATTAAGCCGCTATAAAAAATCTAAACCAACTTCGTATAGTTGAGACCAAGCAACTACCCCTAGTTCACTTAGTTTCCTCAGTATCCCTGCGCTTCCGACTTCGAAGGTCACGCACTGGTACAATTCCTTTGGATCGTATTCCAAACAGTTTAGGAACAACAAATCTGTTTGGTAACAACTCTATTGATTCTTTCCAAGATAAATATATCTCATGTCATATGCAAAGGCTCTTCCGTTTAATCTAATAAACTCCTTTGCCTGGTTAGATCAATCTATCCAATAACTACAAAAGTAGTTAAGTTTAGATTTGCACTCAATCAAAATAAATCTCAAATAGATATATTGAGAATGCCATCTCACGCAACTAATCAATCGAATAAATCTGATTCTAGTTGGATCCCAGCCGATCAAGGTTTGTGCACACACAAAGATATGAGAACTAAATAAGAAATCTTCTTCGTCTTCAAATCTTCTTTAATATTCAATAAAAACCTGCACAACACCACTTGAATCTTTTGTGATCAATCACACACAGAACGGAGTCTGTTAACAATGGATTATCACAAGATGTCTTTAGATCTACAAACAGTTCTAAAGATCTCATCGATACTTCGATCTAGTTTAAGTGAATCTTATATCAGAAGAGAAGATTCTCAAGAATAAAAAAACTAGGTGCAATCAAAGTTTCAACAACCGTTAGTCAATCAAATCAATCGAAAACTAATAACAATGCAATTATCTAGTTTCCCACCAATGGTAATCGTAGAGCTTCTTGATCCCACAGAAGTCTTTAAACGAGCGGTTGTAAGAGATTTCACCTAATTATGATACTTTCCTCTCTGAATAGACGGCTCCACTAAAAATAACAAGGATGAAGTTTGCCCGGCTCTTAGGATGGTTTGCTAGAAATGCAAACTTAGGTATTTATAGATCAAGGATGTTTAGACACCAAGGAATTTCCAAAACCGAAAATATTCTCAAGATATGCAATGAATATCAAAATTCGGTTTTCCTAATTCCAACCAATATTTCTGAAATCTCTCAATAGAAAATCTCCAATTAGTAAATGCACATTACTAATTTTTATTTTGTAGAGATATGCATTTAATTGCTGGTAATTAAAGCATATAAAACCAAAAACCTTAATTAAAAGATTCCAAATTTATTTCGGCACAGGATCTCCTTGAGTACTTAGGATTATCTTTGAACAATAAATGATAAGAGTTATTGTATGTGTTCAAAGTATGTTGACATCTCTTCATTGTAAATCCTTATTCATATTTACATGGATTTATATTCTTGGAATCGGTTATACCACACTTCCAAACAAGTTTAGAATTGTTTGACATGTATTCCAAGATAACTATGTGATTGATCAAATCACATACATGGGTTCACTCAGTTCTACCAATCACTAGGATCGGTCATACCTCAATATGGAAATACTTGTGATCGTTCACACAAGTTACCAGGACCGGTCACCATATTCCCATGGTATTGCTTGTGATCGGTCACACCAGTTACCAGGATTGGTTACACCAATTAAAAGGATCGATTACACAACACTCTGTGATCGGTCACACCAATTACTAGAATCGGTCACACCAATTACAAATATCGATCATACCATCTCATGGTGATTACTTAGGATCGGTTACACTAATTAATAAAAACTAGTCATACCAAATCATAAGTCAGGCACTTGTGATTAGTTATACTAAGATACATAACAAAGTTACGATCGATTCTACCATCTCACACATATTGGTAATCCAAAGATTTGCAATGAATAGCCGTACCAATAAGCCTAACGATTTCCCTTTCAATTCATAAAACAATTTCATGAATGTACTTCTTTTAAATGAATGTAAAACATTATTTCCTAGGATGAAATCTTCACCATAACCTATTCACATAATCATAACATTATATACAAGATTATGTCGATGTCATATCTACGAAGTTCAAAAGATAAGCGTTATACTTCGTAGTCTAATTCCCTAATACCATGATCATACAAATATGACCATGTCCCATCACTAGAGTATTATACAATATGTACAGATTATACAACTCCATAATTATGTTTTCAATATAGAACGACTTGAAAGATACGTTAGGAATGAAACAGTTCAAGTCAATATTACTAACCTCAAGAGGAAGGATGACGTCGTCGTTGTAGTTTTCTTATTCTTCAAATTCTTCAGGTCTTCGGAGTAATACTTGTATGTCTCAACATTCCTAGAATTTCTAGTCTAACCTAAACGAAGTTGACTCTAGTATACAATCAAGAGACTTTAGATGAGTTTTGACACACTAAAATATGACAACCAAACTTGACATACCAACGCTTGGTGAGTTCAACCGAGCTATGCTCTAACAATCTCCCACTCTGTCAATTTTAGTGACAAAACTATTATTACATATGGATAAACAAATTACATAAGAATTCATTATACATACGCTTGATTCCAAGTTTCAACAACACAATAACTTGCATATATTCAATAAATAAATGTTGTTGTTGACATTTGAATAACAAAAGCTTTTACTCCCCCTAAAGGTAGGCTAGGTAAATATTCAATCCGAACATCTTTGTTATTCCCCTTTTTGTAGTCAGAATACTACAACAACAATATGATATGTTTCCCCCCATTAGTCAATGCTTTACTCTTTCGTTAGATATAACGTTTAATCACTTGTTTACTCAATATATTTCTCCTCCTTTTTGTCACAAAATGACAAAGGTTCGAGGAAATAAAGGACAAACCGAAAGAATATTACAAATCTAAAAGACTTGTAAACAACCTATAAGAGTTAAGCATGAAGGTTTCACATACCACTTTAGATAACCAATATTAAAACCGAAACTACGTACAAGTAATTTAGTTATAATATGTTATCAAGGAAAAAATTGCCCGAAGCAATTTTCCCTAATAGTTTAACAATTCGACTAAGAAACTTAATTCCCTTGTTAAACCGGTTGCGTATGTACAACCACTTGTTTCAATAAGACCAAAATAAAGATCAGAATTAATTTTATTTTTCTCCTCAGGCTCTAATTATTCAGACAATAACTTAGACCTTTCCCTTTAGACAAGACAAACACTAGGTTAGTTAACAAGTTTTTCTTGTCTAGGCATTCGATTAGACTTGAACAACCGAATCCTTCAATTTGATAAGTCTAATTAAGTTCAGAATTAACTTAGTTTCTCTTATCCGAAATCAAATTGGACTAAACAAATGATCTCGTATTTTGTTAAGCCATAAACAATACATACAAACCAAAATAAATTGACTTTCACAACTATTTTATTAACCGGAATCTATTGAAACAAACATAGATATTATAGCACCGCAATTGCACCAAATTTCATTAAGCAAAAACACTTGATACCCAACAATAAAGAAGATACCAAACACTAAGTCAAATAAATTGACACAGTTTTTCTTAACTAGAAACAATTGAATCACACACACACACACACACACACACACACACACACACACACACACACACACACACACACACACACACACACATACATCCATACATAATAATGGAGCATATCAATTGTACCGAAATTTCGTTAAGCAAAAGAAAAATATATGCAATATAAACAGGCTTTTCTTAAACAGGACAACGATTTACTAACAAACACTAGTACAGAAATGGGCTTTAACCACGCCATATATAAATTTCCCTGTCACGCCTTTCTGGTTTTGGCGTGTCTATAGGGTAGACTTCTACCCTATAGACACGGCATGTTAATATAAGTGCTTTAAGCCACGCCATGGCTAGTAGTGTGTCCAAATATCAACCATTCAGTCACGTTAACTTTTAATTTTTGATTGGGCGTGTTTATAGACCAATCTATGGCCACGTGAACCAGTTGTGGTGTGTCCATAAAAATAGTCACGCCACTTGAGGCGTGGTTAAAAAGTTAGTTTAAATAGTCACGCCACTTGAGGCGTGGTTAAAAAGTTCGGTTTATTGGACACACTAGTATGCGTGTCCATAGTGTGCGTTTTATAGCCACGCCGGTTTTGTTGCGTGGCTAAAAGGTTTGGTTTATTGGACACGCTAGGATGCATGTACATAGTGTGCATTTTATAGCCACGCCGGTTGTATTGCGTGGCTAAAAAGTTCGGTTTATTGGACACGCTAGTATGCGTGTCCATAGTGGGCATTTAATAGCCACGCCGGTTTTGTTGCGTGGCTAAAAATTTCGGTTTATTGGACACACTAGTATGCGTGTCCATATTGTGCGTTTTATAGCCACGCCGGTTGTATTGCGTGGCTAAAAAGTTCGGTTTATTGGACACGCTAGTATGTGTGTCCATAGTGTGCATTTTATAGACACGCCAGTTCTATTTATTACTGGGTACATGAAATGGGCTGTAACTACGACATCACTGGCCCAGCTCTGTTGAGGGTCTTTTTCTTCTCCAGCCCAACAGTCATTAACTGACTTTCAAAAAATAAATAAAAAAGCTTCTACCCAAATTCGAACGGATGGTCTCGACTCGAAGGAGGTAGGTAACAAGACGAATCAATCCACCAAGATGCAAATCTATAGTTGTTTAAGATTAGTTATAATAACCTATTTCTACTATTCCAAAGGGACCAAAGGATAGTTACAATCTATAGATGAATCATTTGATGCTCCGCAACTCACAAAGAATAAATTCTTCCTCATCCTCCTCATGCTCTGCAACTCATTCATCCCTTTTACCCCAAACCTATATTTCTATTTCCTCCTCCTTTACTACTCTTTCACCCTTTTAATCCCAAACACTAGCACTAATGCTTGGACTTGGTTTTGTTGTTGTTTCTTGTTTGCTGCATGAATCCATTAATATATTTTGGTGCTTGTGCAAGTGTTTTAATGGATTCAACATCAAACAAGAAGACAACAACAAAAACTAGTCCAAGATGCTCTGCCAAGTTAACCTGCATCTAAATGTCTATAAATAACACATCTGATATACTTGCCTTCTATGAATGCATAAAACCAAACAGTTTACCTAACAATGCACCTCTTAATTGGAGTAAAAGCTAATGAATTAAGCGACTAAATTTAGGCTTTGGAAATAGGGTACGTTTAGCAGAGTAATGGCGGCTTTGAAGAGGGTGCGCATGGCATTGAAAAGGCGTTAATAGCCAAGCAACCTACGATTAATTAAACAAGGCAGGGGGATAAACAGATTATTATACCAAAAGAAGAAATCATAGAAATAGAGATTAAGAAAACAGATAATGGCAGAGAATGCTAGTAGCTCAGCAAATGGAAATCACACCGAGCCACCACTCGATTCAGAAGCAATGGTACGTGAAAAGTTGACAATTGGGACTTTATTAAGCTCTGAGATTGAAAGGTTGATTCCTTTCCTGAATCAGGAGAAGATAAGGAAGAAAGAGCAAGAGGAGCGAGAAGAATTTGAAAGATTAAGGGTTGAAAATGATGAGGATTTTCAGTTGTGGATGAGAAAATTGGATGCCAAGATGCACGTCGACACAGGCAGAAGCTTCAATGACGAGGAGAGTGGAAGTGTTCATGGGGGAAAACTCGCAGTGCGACAGAAAGTGATAGTGAAGATGAAGAAAAGAACTGTGAAGGAGGAGAAGATGAGGAGCGCAGTGATGATTCAATGAAGAGAGATGAGAGATCAAAAGAAGCAGAGAAAAAGAAGAGGAAGAGGCAAGAGGCAAGAGTTTGAAGATGTGATGTACAAGTGCTATCTCGCCGAAAAGAAGAACAACCCTCGTAAGTTTGCTCGAACCATGTCGGAACCCCTGAACGTGGTAGCTGACGGAGAGGAGATTCCTGGGTTAAACCTCGATGGAGAGCCTGTGTTTGTCGGTGAGATGGTGGTTTGCAGTGAAGCAGAAGATAAGGAAGAAGAAAACGAAGATGATGATCTCCAGTGTCCCTACACATCTTCAGACGATGATGATGGTACTGGTTCCTACTATGAAGAGGATGAGTTAAACTACAGCAGCAAAAGTGATGGCGATTCTCGGTGATTGCCTTATACTGTCAAATCCCTTAGAACTAGAGTAATGTGATATTTTGATTACTATTTCTCTTGTGCATATTCGTGAAAACTTTTGGGGATATTGATGGTACTTTATGTTGCTGAAAAAGTGTATGGATAATGGGGTTTCAATTTCAGACATTTGGTGGTAGTTTTTTTTTTTTTTTTTTTTTTTGTTTTGTTTGATAGATGGTGTTGATGAAGAAGATGCTAGGGGGATTTTGGGGTTCAGTTTGCAGCAGGTGCATTGTTTGGATAGCAGCTGGGAGAGTTGCAGTGGTTATGATTGGGTAAACTTTTTATGTCAGGTAGATTAGTAATGTTGCGTCTTTGAATTTTGATTGTAAAAAGAAAGTTGTAATGGCACTGGTAGCCTGTCGGGTGTTTAGAAGTTGTATTCTATTTGCTTTATCCTTCTTTAGATGCAATTAAACTAGTTGTGTTCTTCCAGTTGTTTGAATTTTCAGTAGTATTAAACTTGTGATGGATGTATGTTTGAAGGGTTTGAACATAATGCGTCAGTTTTTCTTGCTCTTTTGATTTCAGTAGTAATGGATTGAATACAGTAAATGTACAAACAAGCAATGTTCTTGGTGAATGATTCTAAAATTCCAATGATTGTTAAGTAGAGATGGGTAGGAGTGACTGAATTAATGAATCAATAGGGTATATAAAATGTTGTTTAAGATGGTAGAAACTAGGGTATTACTCCAGTTTATAAAATGTTGTTGGAGTAAGATTAATTCAAAGACTATTTTAGTCCTAATTCCAAAAAAAAATCTATGTGCAAGCCTAGTACTATTACTACTAATCCTAGCATGACAGAATATTAATTCAACAATCAGTATAGCCAAATCCAAACTCATCCAACATTGCTAAAACCCATCTGCATACAAAACCCCACCATGATTTAAGAATCAATTTTTTTTTCAACAATCCATACATTCATTCTCTAGTTAACAGAAAAATCCAAACTGCTAACTTAAATTTGAACCAAATTCAGTACCATGATGATCATCATTACCAAAATAGTATAACCCAAAACCAAAAAAAAAATCTAAGAGAATATAATTTACACTAACCAGTTCCTTAAACAAAAACCAAAAAATGTTCCAACCTAATCATTCATCTATTATCAAACACAAACAACTACATTCTATCACCTGGCTTGATTATCGCTTAGTCCTTGGAAATGGTTGCTCAGATGCAGTCGTTTGAGAAGCAGGGACTGCTGTTGGTGCTGGTGCTTTCCTTGAAGTCCTACCCTTAATGTCGTCCCGATAGTAATCATCCCTGGATGTCCTTTGCAGGTCAAGTTTATCTACCTTTGGAAATTTATACTCATTCCGACAAATAACTGCCGTACTGAATTCCTCGTCGACTTCATCACCAACATATTTCCATATTTGGGTAGGTGCACCTAACACAATAGACTTTTTTTTTATTTTCCTAGTCTGGCACATAAAATACCTTCTTAGCTTGGGAGGCTACAATGAAAGGATCATCCTGGAGTCCCAACTTATCAAGCTCAACCAAAATGTAGCCAAGTTTGTCTTTTGAGACCCCTGCTTTGGTAAGCCATTTACACCTGAAAAGTGGAATTTTCAGCGAATGATATGTCAGCACCCATATCTCTTGTAAAACACCATAATAATCTGCCAGATTAAGGGTAATCCCCGCTTTTCTAATGTGCGTGTCAGTTGCCTCTACGTAAACCCCGCTATTCTGGTTAACGGAACCATCATGAGATTTTGTGCGAAACAGGTATCCATTGATGTGATATGCTTCGTATGTCTATACTTGTGCATTCAATGGGATTGATAGCCACCTTAAGTCCTGATTGAAGTTTTCCCTAGAGTCTGCCCACTCACTCTCAACCTGAAATACATTATAAGGATTAGCCTCCGTCTCAACGCAAAAGTTACATAGCAAGAGTGACATTTTCTGCAAACTCTTACCACTTTTTGTAACCATTTGGTGAACTCTTCACGATGTTTTTGATCTAGATATCTTTCACTCATACCAATATATTTATCCTTCAAAAAATTCTGGTGTCGGCTGGATAGTGCAATGATTAATGTTATTATCTTTACAGAAATTCGGACACAGAATCAAAAACTAATTAAAAAATGAGTTTATTTGGTTAGATCTTGTTATACTTACTCAACGTAAGGATCAACTTCAGGCGAATTACGCAATACATAGAAATGCGCTTTATCAAGCAGATCCTTATCAACACGAGGAAACTTAGGATATGACATTGGTTTTCCCCTGAAAGAATAAGAATCTTCGCCAGTGTCAGATGTTTTGAGTTTTTCTGGTGGAATTCCGACTGTATCATTCATGCTTTGTTGGTGCTCACTGATAACCTCAATTGTCTTTTCCGCAAGGTTCCCTTCAGCAATGCTTCCTCCAGGTCTGTTTCTGTTTCACACATGCCCTTTAATGACCTTCATGCACCTTTCAAACGGATACATCCATCGAAAGAATACAAGACCAAAAATTTGCACTTCCCTGGTAAGATGCACAGTTAAATTGTAGTTGCAGGAAATCCCACAATACACCCCTCACTAAATTTTGTTTAACTAATCCATTCAAGAGATAATAGATGAACAATTATGAATGTTTTTTAATAATTTTCTTCAAAATGTTTACACCGGAAGATGGAATTACACTTAAGAACTTACCAACGTTCTCTCTGTTTCTCTCTCCTAATGACTTACTCTCCAATCCAAAAAGACCTCTCTCTACGACAGATTCACTCATCCCTTTATATAGGGTAATACATAGTGAATGACAGCTAAGCTGTCCTTTATTTTCGGGAATATCTCGCGAAGTGTTGCAGGCTTACAAGTATTCGTATTCGCAACGCTTCTTAACTTTCGCCAGATTTCATATCTTCCTATCGTCATCCAGTGCGTCATTCATATTAATCTTCTGCGGCTTACTCGTCATGTTGTTATCGGTCGCCTTTGCGAATTGTTGTTATCGCGATATTCTGATCCTACATCTTGCCTCTTTTTTCTTGAATATTGCTTGAAGAGCGATCTTTAAGAAAAAATACATTGTTGTAATAACCTCTGATTTTTATTGATGAAGGAATGAGCGAAAGAATACTGGACTTGAAAAGTACGTACTTGCCTCTATTCTTTGGCGAAGTTCCGAAGTTTTTAGAAGTATGTATGAAATATCATTTCTTGCCTCATGGGTTATGGAAAATAATGGATCTCACAATATCTTCTCGCGAGTTAGGAAAATAATTGAACCTCATATGATAAGAAAATATGTTGTGCAATACCCGAACTCTTTGTCGCAACCGTTCATTTTTCATTAAAAATCTTCTTCAGCATAGCTCCATGAATCTAGGAATGACCGTTTACACGTGTTTAAAACCATTCTTTTCGCAGTACATTTAATGTTATCCGGTCATAACACTTTCTTGCCTATTTATAGGAGAGTCTTTTGTGGAGAACATTTCTTTCCTTCTATTTCATCTTCTTTATATAAATGCAATCGTTGTTCTTCTGTTATTCTTCTTTATCATCGTCTTCATCATCCTTCTGCTATTTCTTATTTGCTATCACTTCCATGGCATCCAGGTTTGTTAGTCTTGCTAGATTCAATTGATTCTATGATTGATTAATTTTGTGATTAACTTCCCTTTTTGAGATTATCTTATTCCTTTTAATCTTTTTCTGCCATTTTTGTTTCAGCAAGAACAAACCCATCACCAAATTCACCGTGAAGAACCCCCTTCTTTCTTTGGATTCACAGTCGAAACCAACTTCTCAACAAGAATCCACCTTGCCACCAAAATCTTCTTCGCAAGCTAAACATACCGTTTCTAAAAGAAAGCCTGCGAGTGATAAGGTATTTTAAGAAGCATTTACCTTTTAATAACAACGTACTTGCCTCTGTTTCTTACTTAATTTATCATTCACAGGATGACAAGACTATTGACAAAACTCCCAAAAGATCTCGCCACTCTAAACCTGTTACTCCTGATGTCCCTTTTCCCTCATTTACACCTTCTTCTCCTGCTGCGAAATTATCGCAGGATAATCTTGTCGCAAGTGACAATATTCCGATGCCTCAACTCCTCATAGATCAAGTTCCTCATAATAGTCCTACTATAAATGAGCTTACTCCTTCTTCTACCACCAATGTCCCTGTCATTCCTCCCATCACTACCTTTCCTGAAATCTCCTCTTCTCATGATGTTCCCTTGGCGAAGAATGATTCGTCTCTTCCTTCTTTGTCCGAGCAAATTCCTCTTACTGCAGAAAATTTGGAAGGAATAGACGTGGCTTTTAAAGTTCTCTCGGACCTTGTGAATGATGCCAAGAAGACTTCTATCGATCCTGTCAAGTCTGATGTCTGCGAGATTTTAAGTAAACATCTTGGTCCTGATAGGATCTCGCAAGCATCCTTAGTTCAAGAAATTAATGTCTTTGAAAAATGATCTTCAAGCTATGATCTGCTAAATGCAATAATCTCCATCTTGAAAATCAAAAATTTCACAACCTCTCACTAGATCGTGATAATCTTCGCAGGAAGAATGAAGAGTTAAAAGGTATACTCCTTCCCCTTAAGCCCCCCCTTTTTTTTTTTTTTTTTTTTTTTTTTTTTTTTTTACAACTTAAACTTTTGTTCGCCCTTTAAGCTCTAAACCAGAAACGAATAATGGAGATATATCAGTTGGAATCAATTGTTGAAGAGGTTCGAGTTGAAAGAGATGCTTTGATGGAGCAATATAACTTCTTAAATAATCTTCATACATATGCCGTTGATCAAATAGATAATTTGTCTAAAGAAAACTTTGATTTAGTTCAGCAGCAAGACTCATTAAGTAAAGACTTATCTCACCTTTCTTACTCTTTGACTAAGGCTAATTTGGAGTTGGAAACTTTATCAGATGAGAATGGGACCCTTTCTCAGGAAAAGCGATCTCGCTAAACAAGGTCGCGACCTATTCGCAAGAATATGATGCTTGTCAAAAATTACGTGAAGAACAAGAACAAACTATTCATACCTTGAAAAAGCAACTTGAAGAAATTATCTGCGAGAGAGATAAACTTATTCAGGGTAGAATAACCTTAAGTCTAAAAGCAAACCAATTCAAGGATCAATGTTCCAAATTAGAAAAATCCAATTCTACTCTTGTGACCGAGAATTCTATACTTGTTTCGAATGAAAAAAAGCTTGCGAGCTCGATTGAAAGGCCTAGTTGGAGATACATTTGATGATGCCATGGACTGTTTGGGGAATAATTTTGCAGCTTTAATTCAGCATCTTACTTCTCAGAAGGAAGGTAGTCATATTATTTGACTATCTTAATCCATTAAGTATTCTAAAAATCTTTAATTATCTTTAATCTTGTGCACTTGTTATGAAGACTCTGAGAAAAAACTTCGCTCTACTATCTCCACACTCAGATCAAATTACTCTAGGATTCGCAAAGAAAATGGGTTACTCGCCGCCTCTCTTGCTCGTTCTCGCGACCGTGCAGAACGAAGATTTGATTATATGTCTTACTGTAAAGACATAGATAGTAAGAATCGTCAAAGGCGTTGCTTCGTCAATTCCCCTCAAAGTGAAGTCCTTGTGAATGAGATTTTATTGTCTAAGTCCCTTGATCCTATTCATGTTGATCCTTTGGAAGTAAGTGATGATGAAGTCCCTGATTCTCCTGACAGTGATTATGACTATGAAAGCGGCGAAGATATCGCTGATATTGAAGTTGTCAACAAAGATCCGACTGAAAAAACTTCTGATAAAAATCCACCAGCTGGCGAAAATGAAGGTGCTGAAAACACTTCTGATGAAAATCCACCGAAAATGGTGAAGCATTTGATAAAAGCAATGAAAGATCTCAACCATCCTCTCGTAGTTGATAATATTGATGTAGAGAATTAAACTTTCTTCGTGATTTGTCAAAACTTCTTTTGTTTGTAAGGATTAAGTCTTTGATCGAGTAATCCCCTTATGTTCTCCTTTTCTCTTATTTAAAATGTTTGAACATAACCTCGCGAGCATGTTCGCTTGTTGAATCTTTTGTTAAGTAAAATCATCCCAATTAGGAATTTCACTTTATTTCTTCTTATTGCGACAAGATCGCAGGCCGCCTTTTACATTTTCATGTAATGACCCATTGACCTTGCCTTATCATTTTTGATGGTCTTCTAAGTTTGACCTTCCTAATTAAAGGTCTCACTCTGCCACCCTTTATTGCGACAAGGTCGCAGGACGTCTTTACACTTGCATGTAAAAACCCATTGGCCTTGTCTTATCAATTTTCTAGTATTTTTGCCTCTGCGCAGATATTTTGCTTGCGACAATATGACAGGCCTAAACTTTCTTGCGAAAGTAAAGCCCCATGACATTGTCGTCTTGCGACGAAATCGCAGGACGTCTTTACATTTGCATGTAAGGACCCATTGATCTCGTCTTACCCTCGCGTTAGTATTATTGCCTCTGCAGGATCATTGCACAAATATGACAAGCCTAAGTTTCCTTGCGAAAACAAAGCCTCGTGACATTTGCGTCTTTGGCACTTATCAGCTCCCTAATGGAGGGTTCCGCCCTTATCATCTCCCGGTTGCCCCTTCAAGGAGGCGTACATCGGCCATACAAGGCTAGCTCCTCCCATCCGGTCTTAACAACAACCGATTGTTTTCGCAGCCTCTTATCCCTTATACCTATAGAGTTTATGGTTACAAGGCTGCACCCTAAGTGGAGTTTTCTTCGGGCCGAGTGCAAAGATGCGCCAAGACTTGTCAAGAGTGGTAAGGAAGTTCCATGCTCCCGCACTCTTGACTCAACCGTGTACCTCGGCGCCTTGATCATACGCTGACTCCTTGAAAGAGACCCTCGGTCGCCCAACCAGGGTATAACCTACATATATAGTTGGGAATCCAAGGTACCTCCTCCGGATAGGCTTTCATGGGCCCCAATCTCGCATGACCCAGGTTCCGGGGCGGTGTAACCTTTTCCCGAGCCATGTTTAAGAGATTCCCCTTATATGACGCACTTTAGGTCTTACATTTGCCTCTTACGAAGTATAATTCGCGAACTAGGGTGTACGCCATAAAGGTTCGTCCCATTCATTCAATCATGTTTATTTATTCAGTCATTCGTTATCTCTTGCCATTCTGCTTGCGAGACATGCGCTGATATTTTGGTTTGAATTTTATTGATTTTCTCAGATTTCTTGCATTAAAGTACTTCATCTGACCCATTTTTATGGGTAATATTTCTTTAGATATAATCTGTTCCACGGCCTGCCCAATCTTTGTCCCATGTCTTTACCTTCAGGATCCATCAATCTATAAGCCCCTGTACCAACTACTTCTTTGATAATATAAGGTCCATCCCATTTTCTAGCTTGACTTGCCTCCATTTTCTCTGATATATTGGTGTCTCTCGCAATACCAGTCCCCGGTTGAAATTCACGTATCTTCACACGCTTGTTATATTCTCTGGCCAATCTTCGTTGATAGTTCTCCATGTGTCGTAACGCCTTCTCCCTTTTCTCTTCTAATTCGTCCAACTTGATTAAAATGTTACCTGCACTAAGATTTTTCTCCCAAACTTCCTTTTTAGTTGTTGGGATCATAACTTCTGTTGGGAGCACAGCTTCAACTCCATATGTTAAGCAAAAAGGTGACATTCCAGTAGCTTCTCTTCTTGTTGTATTGTATGCCCATACTGCACTGGGTACTTGTTCGCACCATCCTCTATTGTGTCCTTCTAATTTCTTTTTCAATATATCCGCAATTGTTTTATTTGTTGCTTCCGCCTGACCATTAGCTTGTGGATATAGTGGTGTCGATTTCCCACATTTTATTTGAAATGCATTAAGTAACAACTCTATGTTTTGCCCTTCAAATTGTTTCCCGTTATCAGATACCAACTGTGCGGGAATCCCAAATCTGCATATAATATTCTCAAATATGAAAGTGAAAACGTCCTTGTCGCGAATGTGTTGTACCGCTTTCACTTCTGCCCATTTTGTGAAATAATCCGTTGCGACAATTAAGTATCTTCTCTGTCCTGTTCCTGGTAAAAAAGGTCCCACGATATCTAAACCCCATTTTCCAAAAGGCCATACACTTTTTGAAGAACTTAATGGTGCCCCAGGTGCATGTATTTTCTTCCCATGTCTTTGACAATCTTCGCAGCGTCTTGACACTGCTCTCGCGTCCTCATGCATATACGGCCAGTAATATCCTTGCGTTTTTGCTTTATATGCTAAAGATCTTCCACCGCTATGATTTCCAGCATCTCCGCTATGCAACATCTTCAATATGATTTCTCCCTCTTCCCTTGTTAAGCATCGAAGTGAAGGTCCATCGAAAGATCGCCGATAAAGCACACCATCTCTTAATTCATAATTCGTTGCACGATTTTTTAATTTGTGTGCTTCTAATCTATTTCTTGGTGCCTCCCCTTTCATCAAGTAAGCGTGAAGTTCTGTTCTCCAGTCTTTATCGCGACATTGTGGTATGTCTTCTACTAACATTGTATCCGCTTCTTGCCCTTCTTCTTTATTAATTGACGGTGCCAAAAGTGTTTGTATTTTGATATTCCTCGCAATGGGATCTGTCATCATGCTTGATATAAAGGCAAAAGCGTCTGCAAGTCTTGTAGGATCGTAATATCGCAACAAACAAGGTTCGCGGGATTAATAAACGACAGCATCGCGAAGGAGTCGCAGGAGCTAAAATAAACGATGCAATGAATAACGACAGGCAAAACATAAAGAAGACGTGAGATCTGGCGAGGGTTAAGAAGTGTCGCGAGAGTGAATGTTTGTGCATCTGCGACACTTCGCGAGACATCCCGAAAAAATAAAGGGTAACTTAGTTTGTCATCCACTATGTATTACCCTATATAAAGGGCTAAATGAGTCACGTAAAGGGAGGGATCTTTTTTGAATTGTTAAGCAAGTCAATAGGAGAGAGAAAGTTGAAGAGTGTTTTAATTTCTAAGTGTAATTCTATTATCTGTGTAAACATTTCATGGACTCAATCAATAAATATTCTTGATCTTACATCTTTCAATGGATTAATTAAGCAAAATTGAGTAAGGGGTGTAGTGTGGGATTTCCGCGACTACATATGCGCTAGAAACGGGGAAAGAGCGAGAGATTGACGTAGAAATTGGAAGGAATTTGGATTAACGAGAGAAAAGATTTGGAGAAGATACTCAAGAATTCATTGGAAAAGAAAAATGGCTAGAAGAAGAAATGTACAAGGGCAACCAACGATTGTAAGAAGAAGTGGGAGACTTGCTTTGGAGAAAGGAGGAATGAAACGGGAGAATCGTCAAGGATGAATATGAGAAACGATGGAGAAGATCAAAACCAACCACCGATCTCCCCGGTAGCAAACAGTGTGGATTATGATAGAGTAAGTGTACATACTTGGAGGTCGATTCGAAGACGAGAGAGAAGAGGAGCAAAGGCTGGTGAACAATGGACAAGGAGAGCAAGGAATGAATGGAGAAAACGAAGAAATCGCAAAGCATTAGAAAGATTGAGACAAACAATACACGAAGAGAGACGGCTAGAGGCGGAGGAACGAGCAAACTTGACAAGAGAGAATCATGAATTGAGGATGGAAAATATGAGGTTGCAAAATAGGAGATCTAGAAGTAGCGTGAGATCAAGTTCAAGATCGAATAGGGAAGAAAGAAGGAGAGTTTTACCAACGAAAGTACCGAGGAAGAAACACAAAATCCAAGTACATAGCATGGCGAGAGAAGAGGGAAATAGAAGATCGTTATATTCCTCGGCCCGAAAATCTTCAAAATGAGCGGAATAGGGAAAATCAAGGAAACATGCAACTCCAAGAACCGAATGACCCAGTGCTTTGAAGGGAGAATAATCTTGCAGGGAGAGAAGAAGCGAGAAGAAACCGAGAGATCGAGGATGACATTGAGAGACACTACATTGAACAAGCGCGGCTAGCTCGCGAGAGAGAAAGGATAAGAGAAGAAATGGAAAATCAAGAGATGGAAGAGGCAATCCCAGCGAGAATAACCATGACAACCGCGAAAGAAGGAGGGAACAAAATCGTACCAATAGAAATATTAATGAAGAATATGAGAGGGTGCGAGATGAGAGCCGAGAGACAGCCAAGAAGAGAGAACAACCGATATAATGGCGTGCGGGTGTGAAAGAAATGAAGAAGAGCGTCGCGAGGGAAAGAAGAGGAGAAAATAACGAGCGGGAAGGTCAAAATAGGCACGAGCGAAGAAGGAGAGAGGCGAGCTAAAAAGACCAGTAGAATCAAATTACGAGGCAAATGAACAAATCTTAAGAGAAGCAGGGCTGAAATGAGAGGATTCTTGAATAGTAGAAGGGAAGGAGGAAGGAAACAATTGGACGAAGCCATCGCGAAGCCGCGAAGAATCCCTTCACGCTAGAAGTACAGATGGGAGGAATACCCCTAAGTGCAATCTACCTGCATTAACCAACATCTTTGATGGAACAAACATGCGGTACAACATATCAAGGCTTATATGAGATGTATGTTACAGTGGGAGAATCATGATGCTATACTATGCAAATATTTCGCATCAAGTCTAATAGGAGAAGCACTAAAATGGTTTGAAGGTCTGCCAAGGAACACAATCACATCATTTAACCATTTACAAGCCACATTCCTGGGAGCATACATAAGTAACAATTCTTCGCGACCAGGTATTGAAGATGTATTCGGGTTGAAACAAAGGGTTGGCGAGAGCTTAAGGCAGTTGACAATAAGATGGAGGACCATGTGTAGTGAAATGGCGGGACGGGTTGAGGAAAGATATCTCATCCTCTCATTTGTGAATGCTCTCTTCGCGACTAACTTGTTATACATTCAAATTTTAGAATTAAAAATACAATCACGATGGCGAAGCTGCGAGAGTTACAGGAAGAATATATTGCCTTAGAAGAAAGACAGAATGAAATGAATTCTTATCCAGTCGCGAACACAAGCTCGAATGCTGCGAATGCAAGCTTGTTGCCCCAATTCATAAATACAGTGGCGGGCACTTCGCAAGTACAGCAAGCAAGGAAAGCTGATGAGGGACAGCAAAAGATAGTAGCCATGGGAAGCCACGATCAAGAGGAATTTGAACGAGAAAGGAACTATTACAACCGTAACAGCAATAATAAGATTCAGAGGCTAGATCATGTGCAAGAAACATATGGTGGACGAAGGCAAAATAACCGTGGAGGGCAGAGAAGTCGCGAGAATAGTGTGGGAAGAAATTAAGATGCCTCCATTGAACGCTAGTGTGGAGAAGATCTGGGAAGCTATACTTGTGATGGAAAATGTACCAGCACCTTGGAACGTGGGAATGGAACCACCGCCAGGCGATAGAAGTCATGAGTTTTGTTCTTACCATCGCTTCCATGGGCATCAAACAAACGATTGTAGAAACATAAAGAGAATTATTCTCGGGATGATTGATCGGGGAAGCTAAATCACTTTCTAAAGGGAGAAGAAACAGGCCAGACTTTACCACCACCACCAGAGATGCACAGAACAGTGTCAGCAAAAGGAAAGGAAACATTTGTTATAGAAGTTGGAACAAAAGCTAAAAATTTGAATTGCAACTCTATCGTGCACTCCTATCGCACAATCGAAGATTTTCATGACAACGTGCTCGGTAGAGTCTTTGCGAGAGATGCTAATGATAAAGAAATAATGAGCTTTGGCGAGAATGACGCGATTAGAAAAGTGGCAAATTTGAAGACCATTTCTTTCTCTGCAGATGAAGTGCCAAAAGGAAGAGAAACACATGATAGCCCGTTGGTTGTGAAACTAGAGATTAACCAGAAACCAGTTGATGGAGAAGATGATGAGGCGAAGCTTTTTGGGCGATCAACCGAATCTTAATCGACAGGAAGTTCGGTGAATATTCTCTTCTACCATACTTACAAGACGATGGGAGGAAAAGATGAGGATTTGATCCCCTCTACATACAAGATATATGGCTTTAATGGCACTGCAAACAAACCAAAGGGAGAGGTTCGCATGAGAATACCTCTACAAGGATTATCAACTGATATTTTATTCTGTGTGGTTGACGTGGAATCTCCATACAATGCGCTGATTGGGAGGCCATGGCTTCATGAAATCTTGGGAGTCGCATCAACATATCATCAATGTATAAAATTTCCACATCCAAATGGCATTGGTATTATACAGGGAGATTGGAAGGAGTCGCAACAATGTCATGAAGTAGATGTAGAAAGCTGCGAAGAAAGAAATGCCAAAAGAAAAGGTTGGAAACAACATGTGAGAGATGAGCGAGAGAAAGGAAAAATTGATGGTGGATGCTATAGAAGTAAGGACTGAACATACCTCGCGAGGTGAGTGCCTAGAGACACAGCGAATATTATGGTAATAAAGAAGCAAAGGATATGAGGAACAAAAGGCATAAGAAGTGAATAATCAACAAAAACAGGAAAAAAAAAAAAAAAAAGTAGTAATTAAAGTAATGATGTGCGAGAATCTCGCAGCCAAGAGTATATGGGAATTCAGTTAAGAAAGAAAAATGAAAATACAACAAATGAAACAGAATTTTGCGAATACTTCGTAAACAAATGTCAGCAAATAATGAAACATGAATGATTGAATGATATAACAAATATGAATGAGTAAAAGAATGGGACGAACCTTTATGGCGTACACCCTAGTTCGCGAATAACATTTCGTAAGAGGCAAATGTAAGACCTAAAGTGCGTCATATAAAGGGGTATCTCTCAACATGGCTCGGGGGGGAAGGTTACACCGCTCAAGCCCGAGTCATGAAAATTTGGGGCCCATGAAAGCCTATCCGGGAGAGATACCTTGGATTCCCAACTATATAAGGTTATACCCTGGTTGGGCGACCGAGGGTCTCTTCAAGGAGTCAGTGTATGCTCAAGGCGCCGAGGTACACGGTTGAGCCAGAGTGCCCCGGGATGGATGAACCTACCCTGGCCATTCTTGGCAAGTCTTGGCATATGTTGCACTCACCCGAAGAAAACTCCACTTAGGGTGCAGCCTCGTAACCATAAACCATATAGGTATAAGGGATAAGAGGCTGCGAAAACAACTGGTTGTTGTTAAGACCGGAATGGGAGGAGCTAGTCTTGTATGGCCGATGTTTCGCCTCCTTGAAGGGGCAACCAGGGAGATGATAAGGGCGACACTCTCCATTAGGGGGTGTCAAAACAGACGCAAATGTCATAAGGCTATGTTTCGCAAGAAAATTTAGGCTCGTCATATTTGTGCAATGATCTGCAGAGGCAATAATACTAACGCGAGGTAAGGCGAGATCAATGGGTCTTTACACGAAAGTGTACGGACGTCTGCGATTTCGTCGCACGACGGCAATGTCATGGGGCTTTATGTTCGCAAGAATATATAGGCCTGTCATATTGTCGCGACTAAAACATCTAGAGGCAAAAATACTTGGAAAATGATAAGGCAAGATCAATGGGTCTTTACATGCAAGTGTAAAGACGTCCTGCTGATTTTGTCGCAATAAAAGGTGGCGGGGAAGACCTCTAATTAGGGAGGTCTAACTCGGAAGACCACACAAAAATGATAAGGCGGGGTCAATGGGCTCTTACTTGAAAATGTAAGGGCGGCTTGCGACCTTGTCGCAATGAGAAGAGATAAAATACATTTATGAAGATAAGGCAAGGCAAGTAGAATTCTTGATTTATGAAGATACCTGCGACCTCGTCGCAACAATACATCTCAATAACAATAAAATTATTATTCAACCACATACATGATGACAACTAAAATCTTCCATCGAAGATAAATAACGAGAGGCAAGTATGGGAATGGAAAAGATGGAATATTGTTATTCATCTTCCGATGAAAGAGTTATACATCAATAATGTTAGCCAATTATATTACAAGGAAGAACTACCAAAAAGGGGGAGTGAAGATTGAATTATGGGGGAAAAATCCAAGAAATACACTATAATAAGGATACGAAATGTACGAGATATTACAAGCGAGAGAAAGAAAACAAAAAGAGTTATCTCTTTGGTGATTCTTCTTCTTCATCGATTCTTGATCCTATTATTCTCATCGCGAGAATTTTCTTCTTCGCTTTAGCCTCGCTATCGAAACGTGTCGAGACAGGCGTGATTCTCGGGAACCTTTTCAAGGAGCCGGGGATATGAATGCGAGAGGGATATTGTGGTCCTTACAAACATACTCCATGGCTCCATTGCGAAAACACTGACATCATTATTAAAGTTCTCCTTTGTCGTTAGAAATTGTTTCTTCAACTTGGAATATTTATTCTCGCGAAGGGAGAGATTCTTTGCTGTTTGTTCTTTTTCGGTTTCGAGTTCTTCAATTCTCATTTGGAAAATTCTGGCGAGTTGTTCTTTTTCGATTCAAGCTCTCTAATTCTAACTTTGAAGCCTCTTCTCGATTTACGCAAATAAGAAACAACAAGTTAACAATTTACAAGCAATACTACGAAGTAAGAAGCGATAAGGTATAATAAGTAACCTTCTCTATCGGATATCATATCTTTAATCAAGGAAGTATGCTCGGCATGAAGACTAACATCAACACCTAGGTTATTCTGGCATTATCTAAAACCTTCGCAGCCCAGGCGAATTCATCATCACTACTAATAACGAGAAGAGAACGAACTTGCTCTTCTCGCTGCTTAAGCATGGTATTCTGATGAAGGAGTTCATCTCGTTCAACTTGCACACCAAGAAGAGATTTGTGGAATTCTGCTAATGCCTGTGCACCCCTGTTAGTAATGCGATCGTTCTCATCTATGAGATCACTAATTTTCTTCCTTAAAGTCTTGATTTTCTTCTCGGAATCAAGGTACATTCGTTTAAAGCGATTAGTTAAATTTAAACTAGATCTCGTGTTCGATCTCCAAGAGATGATATTTGGATTGAAGATCCTTTAATGAAAGGAGGTTAGTTTTATTGGAGGAACTACTTAGAGATTGATTGAGGTGAGCGAGAAGAAGATCATTATCCATAGGTTCAGGAAATGTATGGAGAAGAATAGCCTCATCGGAGAGATTATATACATCTGCATGAAGGTAATAAGTTAGGCAGCAATATGCAACCGATAAAATAGAAATGATAAAAGGAAGTAAAATCTTATACCATAAAGTTGTTGATTAGCGTTCTGAAGAGTGGACACCCTATCCCTTTGGGAGTCAAGTTCGGTATTTAACTTTTGAATTCTCTCGTCTTTATCGCGAGATGACCTTTGACTTCAATTTCTAATTCTCGAATCTTCTTGTTCAATTGTGAATTCTTCTTTTCAAGATTGTTGCGTCTTCTCTCGAGATCTGAGGCAACTACAAAAGAAGTTCTTCCAACCTATAAAAGAAGATAGAAAAATCATTAATAAATATATATATTTAAAAATTTAAAGGGGAAATATGACTGCATACGTACCAAAGATCCAAGTACATTCAAGAAGTCAGGAGACACAATTCTAGAGGCTCCATGGAAAGAATTATTTCCCTCTAATAAAGTAGCATTACACACGTTTGCGAGAGCCCCGCAAAGGGAAGCTAGGGAGCATCTCCCATTCCTTGGAAAGAGTCGAGAAGATGCTAGATAAGCGATCCATAGAAGAAGCGGTCGACGGAATCTTCTTGGCGAGAGAAGGATTCGAGTCATGGTTATCCTCGTCGGAAGATTCAGAGCTTGAGCTAAGGCGAGAAGAAGATTGGACCTTTCGCTTCTTAGTTAATGGAGCGAGAAGATTTACCCTTGCGAACGACAGTTTTACCCTTACTTTTAATCTTCGCGGCTATCAGCTTCTTGACTCCAACCTTCGCATACGGTTAAAGATAAGAAACAGAGGCAACAATATTGTTTCAAATAACAAAGGAAATGTTTCTTACTTCACTCGTAGCGATCGGAGTATCGTCGAGTACTCTCCAACGGATCATCCTTATAGCTTCTTCTCAATTTGGCGATCCGAAAAATTCCACAAACTCGGCAAATATAAAAAGAAAGTTGCGAGGGCAAGATTTGGAGTGGAAAACATACCTCTTTTGCCTTATCGGGCCATTTGAATTCCCAAGGATGATATCTGCGAGATTCGCGGGAAGAATATGCGAACCCGCGATGTAAGGGCCATTTAAAATCAAGGGTACAACCCACCACTTCTCATCCTTGGAGTGGCGAGGAGAAGTATTATTGCCGGGTGCCAGTCAATATCTTGCATGAGTAATTTATCCTCGGGGACATTATCCTTCTTTTTCGAGGCGAATGCCCCAGTGAGATTTCACATTCCTCATCTTTATCTTTGAATAATTTTCAAAAAAGTTCTCTACGGTGTATTTCAAAGATCATCTATTTCCAAGTCTGCGAAGTCGGGGTTTCTAACGGTATTAGGGTATAAAGATCCTTTGCCAGCACCACGGTTCGCGAACTCAAGCATTAGGCGAATGCAATCGCCACATAATTGATAAACGGCCGAGAGAATTTTTCATGGGCCAAGATTTCATAAAATAAGGGCATCTCGGGATTGTATAAGGGAATGGGAAGTCCTGAGAAGCTGACCTAGCGAGACTATAATTTTTGATCATCACATTGATGATCGGAAAACAACTTTGCGAAAGGATAGATGAAGGTTCTTGATCGGGAATGGTTGATAGAGTAAAACCCTTTTCGAGCAACTTCGTTGAACTTCATCAAAAGAAGCTTTGTATGCACGACTAATGGAAGCCATTATCGGTATGGGAATGGATGGGATGTTAAAGGTTAGGATCGGCGCTAGAAAGGACGAAGAAAAGATTTGCGGTAGCGGGAGCGCAAATTGCGGAAGGAGAGAGTCAAAGAAAAGTTGCGAGAGAGAAACTAAAGGAAGAAAAGGAGGGGAAAAGAAAACTATATATAGGGAAAAAGATCCTCGAGAAAAACGAGGTCATTTAATGCGAAGAGACATGAATAGTCAAGAATAAGCGGTTGAAAGAGACGTGTCAAGAAAAGACATTAATAATCAAAATCCGTGTAAAAGTACAAAACTGAAACAGATAAAGATAAGCAGTCGCGGCAACAATATTGTAAAAATCTCATGATACTCTTCCCTTCGCAGGAGAAATATGAGGAGAGATAGGAGACGATACTTCGTATATATCTCAAAGAAGCTTCGGAACTTTGCAAAAGAATAGAGGCAAGTACGTACTTTTCAAGGAAAGTATTCTTTTGCTCGTTCCTTCATCAACAAAAATCAAAGATCGCTACCACAATAGATTTTTCCTTAAAGATCGCTTGTCAAGCAATATTCAAGGAAAAAGAGGCAAGATGTAGGATCGTAATATCGCAACAAACAAGGTTCGCGGGATTAATAAACGACAGCATCGCGAAGGAGTCGCAGGAGCTAAAATAAACGATGCAATGAATAACGACAGGCAAAACATAAAGAAGACGTGAGATCTGGCGAGGGTTAAGAAGTGTCGAGAGTGAATGTTTGTGCATCTGCGACACTTCGCGAGACATTCCGAAAATAAAGGGTAACTTAGTTTGTCATCCACTATGTATTACCCTATATAAAGGGCTAAATGAGTCTGTAAAGGGAGAGATCTTTTTGGAATTGTTAAGCAAGTCAATAGGAGAGAGAAAGTTGAAGAGTGTTTTAATTTCTAAGTGTAATTCTATTTTCTTGTGTAAACATTTCATGGACTCAATCAATAAATATTCTTGATCTTACATCTTTCAATGGATTAATTAAGCAAAATTGAGTAAGGGGTGTAGTGTGGGATTTCCCATGACTACAAGTCTGATATGTTATTTCTCCTTGATATATGCCTCCACCTCATTTTTGGTATCTCAGGTTGCACGAAAATTCTTCGACAAGCTTTCTATACTTTTTGCAAAGATGGCTCATTTGTAGCGTATTTCTATGTTATCTCGGCGAATTGCTAATTGCGAGTCACTTGGTAATCCTCACATTTTCTAACTTCATTTCTATTGCGAATCGCAAAGCATGTATTATGGCTTCATACTCGTTTCATTATTTGTGGATTCAAACTCCAATCTAAAAGAGAAAGCTAATTTATTTTCCTTAAAGCGAAATCACAACAATTCCCACTCCATTACCTTCTCCATTTGATGATCCGTCTACCAATATTTCCCACCTATCCGGTTCGAGTTAACAAATCATTTGGGTCTCCATGCTCTTCTTCTACGTCCATCATTTCATCCACCGCTTCATCTTCTTCCAAAGGAAATTTCGCCAAAAAGTCTGCGACTACGTGACTTGGTTGAGGATAATATTTCATATTTGAGTTTATAATGGCTTATTTGGGCATTCCACCTTTCTACTCTTCCGATCTTTTGAATTTTTCATTACCGATTCGATTGGTACTTTTGTTACCACCACGATAATATGTGCTTGAAAATATATGCGAAGCTTAAATGTTGCATAGACTAACGCCAGGATTAGTTTTTCAATTTTGAATAATTCCTTTCTGCGGCATTAAAAGTCTTACCGATATAGTAAATCGGTTTTTCTACTCCATGCGTCTATTCGCGACAATATGCGCTTAACGCGTGCGACGTTGTCGCAAGATATACCAATAATTCCTCTCCTGGCTCCGCTTTTTGCATAATGGATACTTCCATTAGATGTTCTTTAATTCCCTGTAAAGCCTTTTCACATTCGTCTGTCCATTTAAACTTCGATCCCTTTTTCAGGATGCTGAAAAAATGTTTGCACTTATCAGATGACCGCGAAATGAATCTTCCTAATGATGCTAATAATCCATTTAACTTTTGAACATCCTTTATTGTCGCGGTGTTGGCATATCGCGAATCGCTTTCACTTTCTCTCGGGTCGACTTGTATTCCTTCCTTTGATACTATATAACCCAAAAATTTTCCCGATGCCACTCCGAAGGTACATTTTTCCGGATTTACTTTGATGTTGAATCGCCTCATCTGTTCAAAGATTTCTCTCAGATCTTGTACATGGTTTTCTGCTTTCTTACTTTTTACGAGCATATCATCTACGTACACTTCCAGTGTTTTATGTATCCATTCTGCGAACACTTCTTCTACCATTCTTTGGTATGTTGCTCCAGCATTTCGTAAACCAAACGGCATTTTTGTATAACAATATAACCCTCTTGGAGCGAAAAAAGCAGTATGCTCTTGGTCTTCCTCGGCGAGAGGGATCTGATTGTAACCTTTATACCCGTCCAGAGATGATATTCTTTCATTTCGTCTTCTTGATTCGACTAGTTGTGGGATATCCGGCAATGGAAAACTATCTTTAGGACAAGCTTTGTTTAAATCGGTGAAATCTATGCAAATTCTTATTCCCTTTTTCTTCTTTGGGACTATAACCATATTTGCTATCCATTCAGGATACTTTTTGGCTTCGATGATTCCTGCATCTAGCATTTTTCGCAATTCTTCTTCTATTTGGGGGTGATAAGTCGTTGCAATTTTTCTAATTCTCTCGCTTGAACGGCTTCACCCTTTTATCTATTTCCAATTTGTGACAAGCTATCGATGGATCTATTCCGGGCATATCATCCATGTTCCACGCGAAGATATCCTTATAGTCTCGCAAACAACTCTGATCCTTTTTCCTCATCCGCTTCCATACTGGTCCCAATCTTCAACATTTTGGGCTCTTCATTAGTTCCGACATTCACTTCTTTTCGTTTGCTCTGCCGCGACGTAACTAGCTTGCGATTCTCCCATAGGGGTTGGTCCTCTCAACTCTTTCGTGAGTTCATTTTCTTCTCCCGAAATCTCGCTAGGTATCCCTTTTCCTTCCTTTGCTCTTATCATGTAAACTCTAAATTCTTCTTCTTTTTTATTGCTTTCGCTTTTTTTTCTGCGATACTTTCGCTTCTTTGCTTGCTCTTCATGATATTTTATTTCAATTTGATAACAGATTCTTCCTTTATCCACATCTCCTCTAATCTCGCCGATTCCGGTTGGTGTGGGAAATTTGATACATTGATGAAATGTTGATGCTACAGCCTTTTATTGCATGTACCCATGGTCTCCCTAGCAATACGTTGTATGGCGATTCCATATATACTACACACAAGGTTATTCGTGTCTCGATGTCTCCCAAATGTAATTCGTATTTTTATTTCTCCTTTAACCTTTGTTATGGATTTACCAAAACCATGGATGTTGTAGGCCGTGGGAATCATTTCTTTATCTTTATAACCCATTTTCTTGTAAGCATGATAAAACATGATATTCACCAAGCTTCCCGTATCGATTAAAGTTCTATTTACTGTCCATGTTTGTGTTGCCTTTACTAATTCTTCTCCTTTGCACGCGTTTATTGTGATTACCAGTGGAGATGTGTGATTCAAATTTTCTTTAGATATCTCTGAAGCTGTGAACGTTATCCTTTGCTTTTCCCATTCTTCTAAAGGCGATGTCACCTCTTTATCTGTGATTTTCTTTCCTTCAAAATCCCGCTTGTGTATTCTTCCTTTGATATTTTCATGAAACTCATCAATCATTGTCTTTGTGTCTGAACTGTACTCCCTATCTTTCTCCTTTATCTCATCTAATTTAACATTTTCTTTTTCTTTCATTTTCTTGATTTGAATAATTCCGATTGCCTTCTTTCTTTCTTCAGTCCCTGTTTCTAGCGCCAATATGTAGTTGCAGGAAATCCCACAATACACCCCTCACTAAATTTTGTTTAACTAATCCATTCAAGAGATAATAGATGAACAATTATGAATGTTTTTTAATAATTTTCTTCAAAATGTTTACACCGGAAGATGGAATTACACTTAAGAACTTACCAACGTTCTCTCTGTTTCTCTCTCCTAATGACTTACTCTCCAATCCAAAAAGACCTCCCCTACGACAGATTCACTCATCCCTTTATATAGGGTAATACATAGTGAATGACACTAAAGTTTGTCCTTTATTTTCGGGACTATCTCGCGAAGTGTCGCAGCTTACAAGTATTCGTATCGCAACGCTTCTTAACTTTCGCCAGATTTCATATCTTCCTATCGTCATCCAGTGCGTCATTCATATTAATCTTCTGCGGCTTACACGTCATGTTGTTATCGGTCGCCTTTGCGAATTGTTGTTATCGCGATATTCTGATCCTACATAAATGAACCATGATGTTGAAAAAGGATGGAGGAAAGTATTTCTCGAGCAAGCACAACGTCACAACGAGATCCGACTGCAATTTTTCTAGCTCTGCCACCTTGATTTCTTTGCTAGATATTTCCCTGAAAAAGAAACAAAACCTGATAATATCATATCTTGTTGGCTACGGCATAATTGATTTAATCGCAATGGGCAAAAAATGCTACATTAGCATGTGAAAATCATGCGATTTTAGTCCGATAAGCTTTCGATCTTTTCGATTCACCAGGGTTGAAAAGTTTGAACAATACCCTTGTGGAACCTTTATCTCGGATAATGTTGCACAGAACTTGTCCTTTTCCTCCGGGCTTAATGAGTGACATGCTACCTTTAGTATATATCCCCCTTTGCCATTTTCCCAAGGTTGCAACTCGTCTCTAAAACCCATCTCCTTCAGGTCCATTCGAGCAGCAAGGTGGTCTTTCGACTTAAATTCATTGTTCGAAAATGTTCCAACGATACTCTCGCATACATTCTTTTCGACGTGCATGAAATCTATGCAATGGTGGACAACATGATACCGCCAATAGGAGAGGAGCCGGAACCATATATTGAACTTTTCCAGTAGGGCCTTTCGATCTCCTTCTCCTTCCCCTTCTCCTTCCCCTTCTCCTTCCCCTTCCCTTTTTTGGGTCGATGGTCTTTTCGATTCTCTTCATCTTTCCACCTCTTTCAGGGTTATCCTGCACGAATTCCACCACAATGTTCTTCCGTTCCTTTCCCAATTTATTCTTTATAGACTTTACCTCATTGTATATTTGTGACGGGTTCATAAGTTCCGGAGCCTTTTCAGTTTTATCTTTTCTGTTGAACCCCTTCTGACGTATGAATGGATGATCATATGGTAGGTATCTTCTATACCCAGTATAAACCTCTTTTCTACAATGTTTTAGCCTGACATAGTAAGTATTTCTCCCACACACCTTACATGCATCTCTTCCCTGGTAGGGAAAGACACACAGTGTACCGAGAGCAGGGTAATCATTTATTGTCCATAAAACAACCGCACGTAGAGTAAACATATCCTGTTTCAGCGCATCAAAACATTGGAATCCCTCAAATAATTCCTTGAGATCCTCGACAAACGGTTGTAACATAACATCAATGTCCTTACAAGGCCCACCATCGATAATTAATGACAACATGGTGAACTTTCTCTTCATACACAACTCTGGCGGAAGGTTGTAAATCACATCAGAATTGGCCACACACTGTGTCTTTGTTTTTGCATGCCTTTGTTTACGTCAACCCCGTCGCCGAAATGCCTAGCCGCAGATTTCGAGGATCATCACGAATTAAGGGATATCTTTCATCTATATTTTTTCATGCTGGTGAGTCCGCCGGATGCCGTAAAACACCCTCTTCTTTCTTTCTGGTGTCGTGCCACAATAAATATTTGACAATTCTCTTTGATTGAAACAGCCGTTTCAGTCTTGGGATAATTGGGAAATACCACAAGACTTTTGCCGGAATATTTTCATAAACCTCTTGGGTGGTGTCGTCAACTTTCCATTTGATTCCCCACAGGTGGGACACCTGATGTGATCCTTGTAATTCTTCCTATAGAGAATGCAGTCATTGATGCATACATGTATCTTTTCGTAACCTGAACCCAAATCTCTCATCACCTTCTTAGCTTCATATGTACTTTTCATCATCTAATTTCTTGGAGGGGGCATGGATTTTAACAGTGGTAGAAGTTCATTAAATAACTTGTCGGAAGCTCCGTGCTTGCTCTTCAGGTTAAACAGTTCACACATTGCAGATATCTTTGTAAAATCGGCACATCCTTCGTATAGGGGTTTCCTAGCATCTTCGAGTATCCGTTGCATCTTCTCAGAATCCTTTGAAAAGTTGTCTCCTAATAAAGCACTAACCATTTCTATAGTCTCTGCAGCATGTGTTGCTTCATCAGAGTGCAGACCGTCGCTGCCATTACCATCCAGAAGTGTCAACCTCGATGACTCATCTCCTTATCCGTGCTTAGTCCATACCGCATAATTTTGAATGAATCCAGAAGAATATAAATGAAACTTAACTTTACTTGCCTTGCCTTGTGCGCGTAGAGGTTGAGACATTTCACACATGGACATTAAAACTTAACTTTTCCCTTGTCGTATGGTTTCCGTTTCCCATTCGCAATATCCTGTTGGTATGTATGCGTAGCAAACTTTATAAATGCATCGACTCCATCTTGATAATGCGGTTTGGCTCTATCGGTATACATCCAAGATTTATCCATTACTCTAGGATCCATTATGAATTCTTAGATACCTGGATGGAAAAAAACTTGTGAACATCTTGTGAAAATGCTATTGTGGTCCGAATAAAACTACGAATAATCATTGCAAAGAGTAATACGTACACAAAGAGTAATCACAAATCACAATGTGAGTTCAGTTATCATATATGAATCATACAAATAATCATAGGTTATCTACCTACATACAGTTGCATGTGAAGACAATATTTACCCTACTATGACCATTAGAGTTATAATCTCAGTTAACAAAGAAGTAATGAAAAGAATTACTTACACGGTCGATCTGATTATTCCGCAAAGCAAAACTGACAGGGGAATATATGGTTTATCCAGGAGATGAATCAGATGATCAAAGTAAACCACTTGTTTCGTTTTCTAGGGAGAGATTAGAAGATTTAAGAGTAGAAACATGAAATGATTTAAGACGAGAGAGATGAACACAGAGGGTAAATGGAAATTTGGCAATATTTTTACTAATAAATAATTTGGCAAAATATTTAAGTGTATATCGTAAATAATTTGGTAAAATAGGAAGGTAGAGATCCTTCAATTTGCATGCTGCACGTTCTATGTTAAGAATTTTCTCAGTCAAATCTTGTTATCCTGCTGCATAATTTTCTGCTTTGACGGCTCTAAAAGACCGGAGTGCAATGCGACTAATATTCATTCCATCCTAAAGATTTTTTTTATTCGTACCCGAATTCAGAAAATAAATCAAAATGATAGATAAAAAGCGGAGTACGTGTTGCTGCAGTTGTTATAACGGTACTAAAGTAAAAAACTAACTTTGTAAAAAATGGAGTACGTGTTGGTACAGTTGAAAAATAAAATCGTAAGAACTGGAAGAAGCTATGGCCCCAATTAGAATTAAGTGAACTAAAACACATTACTCTAATTTTGTGTTCTGTCCAATTAGAATTAATATCTAAAACCAAAGCTTGATTCATCCAATTAACATAATAGGTTTGATCATTGATGGATTTCATTAAAGTCTCACAATCTGATTCATAAATAACATAATTAAAGTTCTTAGAGGGTACCAAAGTAACAACTGCCAGCATAGCCTTACATTCCAGCTCCTCAGCTTCAACTCCTATCTTCATTCCTCCATAGAAGCATTGTCCTTGCACCCGAAAGCAGCTACCTGCACAATTCCTCACTATTAGCCCTATTCCACCTTGTAATGAATCTGACTTAAAGAAGCATCAAAATGTAGAAGAAACAAGATTAGTTCCAGGAGACACAAGTTTATTAATGCCATCTATTGACATTGTCCTATTTGGAGTTATGTTCTGAAAACTCTTTGAACATCAAATAATCCAAAATGATGCTTAAAAAAATGTCCAAACTGAAACCATTAGCAATTTATTAATCTCATGTCTAGTAATTCCTGCACCAAAGGTAATATTGATATTTAAAACCAACCAAATAGATCTAGCATAACCACATTCAAGGAATATGTGATTACTGGATTCCGCAGGATGAATACACAAACTGCAATGCAATGAAGTAAACGATTGCAATGCCAAATAAGAGTATGAAGTCCGATTCACCCACCATTGAGTTCTGGTGAAACTCCGTAGCTGGTGGTACTCCAAAAATATGAATACTATGAAGTAAACGATTTCATCAAATGTGAATGCTTCCCCATTTTCCTATAAGTAGCGCTTTCACGGCTTCGTGCTACAAAAATAACACACAAACTTATTTGGTTACATATAAGTTGAAAAAATTATTGTGCCGAATAAACCATAAAGATACGTACAAGTTGTACAGGGGACAAGCTATGGCGGCTTGCGTGCGATATCCGGTGTTTGATTTTAAAAAACCCAGCTACCGCATCTAGGATGATGTTGTGCCTATCCTTGATTTGTTGAACACTTCTTCTTTTCGGGTTCCCATAATCTTGGCTAAATTTGTTATGTATCTTCGCCCAATAGGTCTCGGTCGAGCAACGATCTAGAACTCGACTTTCGGCTGCCCATGCTTTGGTGATTGCCAAATCTTCTACGGAGTCAAACGATGCCATTTGTTGTATGTGGAGGTAGGGAATGAGTAGGTTCTCTAATAGGATACAAGTGGAGTGCACATGCATTGTTGGTCGAACACCGAGTTTCAAATACGTCTTATTCCCTGTTAAACCAGTTGTTTAGCATGATAGAACACTGTTGCGAAGTGACGAAAAACAAAATCGAGAGAATACATCAACATATTCTCCTTTCCAGCTCTATAACAACGCCGGCTTAATCTACAATGCAACTTTTACTCCTTACAGCAACAGAAGCTAATTCCTAAATCCATAAAAAACTACCAGTAACAAAATTTAACTCAACCTAAACCAAATTCCACAATTTCCGTCACAAAATTCACACTAAACATCAATTGTTTCAACCAATTAATACTGTCTAACAAAAATCAATAAGGAAATCATAAGGAAACGTGATCATCCATGTGAACCCAAACCCAAAATTACAATCTTATTATTAGAATTTATTAGAGAATGCTCTAGATGAACTCTCTCTAAATTGGTTTATGACCATAAAAAAATGAAAGACCTGAACAAAACAAAAGAAACCCTAACAATATCGATGTGCTTCCACAATTTCCATCATAGATAAGATATAGAATCACAACCAAGATCATAAAAAACTCTTAAAATTGACAGAACCCTAGGTTTAGTAGAAAGCGATTTTAGTTTTAGGAAATGTATATACCTGAAACCCTAACGATAGTAATTTCAAATTAAGAAAAACATCCCCCATTCATGAAATTAAACAATTTTGAATTAATCTGATAAGAGAAGGAAAGAAAATTTTTGGCTATTTCCTTATCTAGGGTTTCTCTATTTCGCCTCTTCCAGTCTTTCTCCCGCGCGTGCAAGTAAGAGAAGGAAATAATCTTTTTTATTTTTTCTCTACTAGTTGTTAAAGATATTTTAATTAAACAAAATGCCATTTTACCTAGGTTTATCACGTCATTATGACATAGTGGGTAAGGATAGATTCCAATTAGACTAGGGTATGTGTTGGATTAAAGCTTTCAGGGACTCGATTTGCTTGACCTATGTTTGAACTGATTTGTTTGACCTTAGTTGATTAATTAATTGTTGGTCAGGACTCAGGGACCAGGGTATTAAGATATGGCATGATGCCTGAGCCAAACCATGCTACAATTCAAGATATGGCTCATTTGTTAACTAACTAAAATTAAATAATATACACAATTGTGCAGGGACCTATTATGTTTGACCATTTTTTGGGAATTATACGGATTCGGGGTACGGGTAGTAGTTCGGGACGGCATATGTACGGGAATTATACGGATTCGGGTAGATCGGATTCGGTCAAAAATCCGGTCAACGGTTCGTTGTTCGGACAGTAGTTCGGAACGGCATACGTACGTGCATATTCATTTTATAAATGTGAGTTCGGCACTTAAAATTAGGCTAACATATATGATAAATTGATAAGCATTATGACCTTATTACGAGACTAATTTGATTTGTATATGATTTATAAGATGGAAAAAAATACTTTAGCATGATTGTTTAACAAGAAGTAAACAATTTAATCGCACAAATGTATTATAAAACTTATAGACTTTTAAACAAAAATCAACACATAAAACACTGGTTAAACAACTACCAATAGAAAAATTTAATTGGATAATTGTATTTAAATATAAAGTATATATAAAATCAAACAAAAACCAATCAGAGAACTAACTCGGTGAGAGAGTTACCTATGGGAGTTCTAGTTCGGAAATATCATTCGGATACGGTCAGTTCGGATACGTTCGCGAATCATTCGTGAGATCCATATAATCCGGGAACTAGGTTCGGAGTTCAAATAGTTCGGAAGTATCATTCGGATTCGGTCAGTTCGGATACGTTCGCGAATCATTCAGGAATGATTCGGAGAATTATTAACTAGGGGTTGGGTTAACCCACCAAACCCATGCCCAACCCGATCGTTAGGAGAACATGGGCAATGTATTTCAAAACTTTGGGCAAGCTTGGTCATAAATTTTATAAACCCGAGTTAAATTTGGCAAGCATCGACAACCCACCCAACCCGAAGAACAATGATATAGATATATAAAACTATTTTTATAATTGACATTATTATCTATTTAGAGTAATTTTAGATATTATCTTCAAATCTAATAATGAAAATAGATATTATATTTATCTCATGAATCATGAGCCATTATTATCTATTTAGAGTAAGCCTTCTAACCCGCCCAACCAACCCAAGTCCCACCCCTAGGTCAGGTACTTGAGATATGGCATGATACATGAGCCAAACTTGTGAACCCTGGTGAACCATAATGCTACAGTTATGACCTTCAAATTAGGAAACCGCCTCGTTTTACTCTTAAAGATAACGATGTGTGCAATTAAGAGATGAGACGGGTCTGGAGAGGATAATAATGATGTATTTTGAAAAATTTCGTCTTGACACTGATGAGACGTGGTCTGCCAAGGGACAAGAAGTTTAACCATACGCCATAAATGGATATTTATGGTTAATCTAACCACTCTACAAAAGGATAAGAAACTGATATGCAATTACACTTTAATCAAAACAAAAAAATAAAGAAAATTTGCAGAGAGAAGAAGATTAAGAGATGGCTCAACCAACTTTGATGTTGTTGAAAATCAATCTGACATTAGAAAATGCAAAACAAGCAACTCATGCATTAACAAGTGAAGAGGCTGGGAGATTGATTTCTTATTTAGAACAAGAAATTCCAAATAAGATGATTCAGGAAGAAGAAAATAGGAGACAGGAAGAATTTGATAGGAAAAGGATTGAGAACGAAGAAGAGTACCAGTTTTGGATCAGTTAATATGAGACAAGATGTGCAAGGAAGAAGAGAGAAAGGCAAGAAAGCCTAGAGAGATATGAACGTCGTTGGATTAAGACAAGAAGTGCCATAGAAAGTGAAAGTGGTGAGGAAGGTGGAAAAGCAGTAAAACTTGATGAGGATGATAGCAGCAGTGAGGGATCTATTGATCCAGAAAAAAAGGCTAGAGAGACAAAGGCGGGGGAGAGAGATGATGCGAGAAATGTATCTACTCCATTTGGCGAGAAAGCTCAACCAGGGATATTTGCTCGTACCATGTCCGAACCCCGAACGTGGATTCAGACGGTGAGGAGATACCAGGGATGGATGTAGATGGCAATCCTATTGCATCATAGGTTCAGGAAGAAGAAAATGAAGGATCAGAAGATGATGAGGATGGTGAAGATGATGAGGATGGAGGTTATGGTCCTGCAGCTTCTACCAGCACTGATAGCGGCGTAGACTTCTCCTATGAAGAAGATGGCTTTAACACCGACGATGACGATGATCAGTGGTGATCATCTGAAGAGCATTGGGAAAATCTTTTGAGGAAGTCTTAGGAGGATTGCATTCCTTGAAGTCTTCAGATCATCTTCGTGAAAATTCAAAAAGATTTTCCTAATGCTTGTAGTTGCTGGTGATGTTGGAACTGAAGGAGAGGTCTAGTCTTCTGTTATACATCTTCTAATGCATGGTAAGTGTTTTTTTTTTTGGGTTTTTTTTTATTTCGGCACAAGGTTTGATCTTGTAAAGGTGTTGTTTTGGTGTTGACAAATATCAAACTCGGTAGTAGTAGTGGTAGGTATTTTGCTGGTACTTGTTATAGAGGTTATGGGAATTTTGCTTCTCGGACGGCATCGGAGGTGGTTGTTCAGGTGTAAGTCGAACTGGAATTGGTAGTGTGTCTAGTTACTTTTCTTATGGTTTGATTGTAAATAGAACTACTTAGTAATTAGTGGTCTGATCTATAATGGTGATGGTGTTTGTAAATGTGGTTAATGAAATTGAAATTGTCTTTTTTCGGTTTCTCTTTGTGATTTCAACTGTAGTAGCAGGATTTCCCACACTACACCCCTTACTCGATTTTGCTTAATTAATCCATTGGAAGATGTAAGATCAAGAACATTAATTGATTGAATTCATGAAGTGTTTACACAGGAAAATAGAATTACACTTAGAAGTTAAAACACTCTTAAACTTTCTCTCTCCTAATGACTTGCCTAACAATTCCCAAAAAGATCTCTCCCTTACAATGAGACTCACTCGACCCTTTATATAGGGTAATACATAGTGAATGTGACTAAGCTATCCTTTATTTTCGGGAATGCCTCGCGAAGTGTCGCCAATGTACGACTATTCAATCTCGCGACACTTCTTAACCCTCGCCAGGTTCCATGTCTTCCAGCTGTTTTGTGTGTCGTTTCTCATCGCGTCGTTTATTTTAGTTTCCTGCGACTCCCTCGCGATACCGTCGTTTATTGATCCCGCGAGCCCTATGCGTTGCGATATTATGATCCTACATCTTGCCTCTTTTTCCTTGAATATTGCTTGAATAGCGATCTTTAAGGAAAAATCTGTTGTTGTAATAATCTTTGGTCTTTCTTTGATGAGGGAATGAGCGGGAAGAATCTGTACTTGAAAAGTACGTACTTGCCTCTATTCTTTTTGCGAAGTTCAAGCTCCTATATTCGAAGTGTCATTTCTTGCCTCATGTGTTACAGAGAATAATCGATTTCGCAATCTCTTCTCGCCTATTAGGAAATATGCCGTATATTTGAATTCTGCTAAAGTTCTTTTCGTCAAGTTTCCTTGGATTTGGGTAGTGACCGTTTACACGTGTCTATATTTCCCTCTTTTACCGATGCATTTAATGTTATCCGGTCATAACATTTTTTCTCGTCTATTTATAGGAGCACCCCCTGTGAAGAATTTTTCTTTTCCTTTTCATCTTCTTCATCGTCTGCAAGTGTTCTTCTTCTTCATCGTTCTGCAAGTGTTTGCTTATTGCTGTCTCTTACCGTCTTCTTCACCACTTTAGCTATTCTCTACCAGTTGTTACTCTCATGACGTCCAGGTTTGTTAATTTTGCCATATCTATTTGATTTTGTTGTTGATCAGATTTGAGATTAACTTTCTTTGTTGAAATCACACTGGTATGATTAACTTTGTAATTCTTTTTCTGCCATTGTTGTTTAGCAAGAACCAACCCAGAACTAGATTTATCGTGAAAGACCCTCTTCTTTCTTTGGGCTCGCCATCGAAATCTACTTCGCAACAAGAACCCTCGCGACAACCAAAGCCCACTTCGCGAGCAAAATCTATGGCTTCAAAAAGACGATGCATAAGTGACAAGGTATTCAAGAAACTTTTAATTTGTCAACAATACGTTGTTGCCTCTGTTTCTTATTTAATTTGTCATTCGCAGGATGATAAAGCTACTGGTCATGTTCCCAAAAGGCCTCGCTACTCCAAACCTGTTACCCCTAACGTTCCATTTCCTTCATTCTCTCCTTCATCTCCTGCTGCGAAATCTTCGCAAGATAATTTTGTGCCCCCTTCCCCTGGTAATATCACCAACGACAATACTTCTATGCCTCAACTCCTCATAGATCAAGTTCCTTACAACTGTCCTACTACAAACGATCTTATACCTCCTCCTGTTATCAATGTCCCTGCTATTTCTCCAATCACTTCTCTCCCTGAAACCTCCTCTTCTCAAGAGGTTCCTTTGACAAAGGACGACTCGTCTTCTTTGTTTGAACAGATTCCTCTAACTGCGGAAAATTTGGAGGGGATAGATGTGGCCTTTAAAGTCCTTTCTGATCTCGTGAATGACGCCAAAAAGACTTCTACTGATCCTGTCAAATCTAATGTCTGCGAGATTTTAAGTAAGCACCTTGATTCTGATAAGGTCTCGCAAGCATCTTTGGTTCAAGAGATTAATAAGTTGAAGGATGATCTCCAAGTTATGACCGCGAAGTGCAATAGTTTTCACCTTGAAAATCAGAAATTTCACAACCTCTCGTTGGATCGTGACAATCTTTTCGAAAAAAATGAGGAGTTAAAAGGTATACTCGCAACCCCTTTTTTTTTTTTTTTTTTTTTTTTTTTTTTTTTTTTACAACTCAAATTCTTGTTCGCCCTCCAAGCATTAAACCGAAACGAATAATGGAGATATATCGGATGGAGTCCATTGTTGAAGAAGTTCGAGTTGAGAGAGATGGTTGGATGGAGCAATATAATCTCTTAGATAATCTTCATACTTATGCGGTGATCAAATAAATAACTTGTCGAAAGAGAATTTTGATTTATCGCAAAAGCAAGACTTGTTAAGTAATGATTTATCTCGCCTCTCTTATGCTTTGACTAAATCGATTTGGAGTTGCAAACTTTATCGGATGAGAATCGAACTCTTTCGCAAGAGAAACGTTCTTTGTTGAATAAGGTGGCGAACTATTCGCACGAGTATGATGCTTGTCAAAAGTTATGTGAAGAACACGAACAAGTTAAACATACTTTGAAAAACCAACTTGAAGAAATTATCACGAGAGAGATAAACTTATTCAAGGTAGAATAACGTTGAGTGTAAAAGCGAAGCAATTCAAGAACAATGTGTCAATTTAGAAAAATCCAACTCTACTCTGGCGAACGAAAACTCCATACTTGTTTCCAATGAAAAGAATTTGCGATCTCGACTGAAAGGCTTAGTGGGAGATTCATTTGATGATGTCATGGACCGCTTGGGGAATAATTTCAGCGACTTTAATTCAACATCTTTCTTCTCAAAGGAAGGTAGTCAAATTATTTGACTATCTTAATTTATGTGTTTATTCCATGAATGCTTTACTACCCTGAAAATGCCAATAATGTTCGATAAGAATTTTCTCGATCTTGTGTATTCGTTATCTGGACTACGAGAGAAAGCTTCGCTCCACTATTTCCACCCTCGTGTCCGATTATTCTAAAATTCGCAAGGAAAACGGACTACTCTCAGCGTCTCTTGCTCGTTCTCGCGACCGTGCGGAGCGAAGATTTGATTATATGTCTTATTGTAAGGACATTGATAGTAAGAATCGTAGAAGGCATTGCTTCGCCAATTCTCTCCTAAAGCGGAAGTTCTTGTGAATAATATTTTGCTGTCCAAGTCTCTTGATCCTATCCGCGTCGATCCTTTGGAAGTAAGTGATGATGAAGTTCCCAATGCTCCAGATAGTGATTATGAATATGAAAGTGGTGAAGATCTCTCTGATAAGGAAGTCGTCGATGAAGATCCGAATAGAAAAATTTCTGATGAAAGTCCAGCAATTGGCGAGAACAAAGGTGAAGAAAACATTTCTGAAGAAAATCCATCAAGCAGGCGGATGTGAAGGCGATAAAGGCGCGTGAAAAAGCCTCAACCATCCTCTGAGATGCAGAGAGTTAAATTCTCTTTGTAATTTGTTAGAATTCCTTTTTGTTCGAGTGACTTAACTCTTTTGATTGAGTAATTTCCATATTTCTTTCTTCCTTTCTTAGTTAAGATCACCTTGCGAGCATGTTCGCTCATTGAATCTTTTATTAAGTAAATCCATCCCAATCGGGATTTGATTTTAATTCTTCTCATCTGCGACAAAGTCATGAGCCTTTTACATTTTCATGCAATGGCCCATTGACCTTGCCTTATCAATTTTGTGTGGTATTCCAAGTCGACCTCCCTAATTTGAGGTCTTCCCTTACCTTTCATTGCGACAAAATCGCGGGACGTCTTTACACTTGCATGTAAAGACCCATTGATCTTGCCTTATCATTTTCCAAGTATTTTTGCCTCTGCGGGATATTTTAGTTGCGACAATATGACAGGCCTATATATCCTTGCGAACACATAGCCCCATGACATTGCCGTCGTGCGACGAAATCGCAGGGACGTCCGTACACTTTCATGTAAAGACCCATTGATCTCGCCTTACCCTCGCGTTAGTATTATTGCCTCTGCGGGATTATTGCACAAATATGACGAGCCTAAATTCTCTTGCGAGAACAGAGCCTCATGACATTTGCGTCTGTTTTGACACCCCCTAATGGAGAGCGTCGCCCATATCATCTCCCGGTTGCCCCTTCAAGGAGGCGAAACATCGGCCATACAAGACTAGCTCCTCCCATCCGGTCTTAACAACAACAGTTGTTTTCGCAGCCTCTTATCCCTTATACCTATATGGTTTATGGTTACGAGACTGCACCTAAGTGGAGTTTTCTTCGGGCGAGTGCAACATATGCCAAGACTTGCCAAGAATGGCCGGGGTAGGTTCATCCATCCGGGCACTCGCTCAACCGTGTACCTCGGCGCCTTGAGCATACACCGACTCCTAAGAAGAGACCCTCGGTCGCCCAACCAGTATAACCTACATATATAGTTGGGAATCCAAGGTACCTCTTAGGATAGGCTTTCATGGGCCCCAAATTTTCATGACTCGGGCTTCGGGAGCGGTGTAACCTTCCCCCGAGCCATGTCGAGAGATACCCCTTATATGACGCACTTTAGGTCTTACATTTGCCTCTTACGAAATGTTATTCGCGAACTAGGGTGTACGCCATAAAGGTTCGTCCCATTCATTCATTCTTTTATTCAATCATTCTTCATCCTTTGCTATTTTGTTCGCGAGATATTCGCCAATTCATTCATTTAATCATTCGTTATCTCTTGTTGTTTTGTTAAGTCATTCATGACTATTTTGTTATTCTTTCGCGAGATCTTCGCGTATTTTATCTGCATTTCTTGAATGCCGCAAATATCTGGGGCGAAGAAGTACTTTATTTTGATTCCATTTTCCTCTCTCATTTTTACGGGTAATATTTCTTTAGGTATAACCTATTCCATGGTCTATCCAACTTTTGTCCCACATCTCTTCCTTCGGGATCCATCAATCTATATGCCCCCTGTACCAACTACCTCTTTGATGATATACGGTCCATCCCATTTTCTCGCCAATTTGCCTCCACTTTCGTTGATATATTGGGGTTTCACGCAACACCAAGTCTCCTGGTTGGAACTCACGTATTTTGACACGCTTGTTATATTCTCTAGCCGGTCTTCTTGATAATTCTCCATGTGTCGCAAGGCCTTTCTCGTTTTTCTTCCAATTCATCCAACTTGATTAGAATGTTGCCCGCGCTAAGATTTTCTCCCAGACCTCTTTTTTGGTTGTCGGAATCACGACCTCTCGTTGGGAATCTTGCTTCCACTCCGTAAGTTAAGCAAAAGGGGACATCCTGTGGCTTCTCTTCTAGTTGTATTATAAGCCCATACTGCATTGGGTACTTGTTCGCACCATCCCCTATTGTGTCCTTCCAACTTTTTCTTCAATATATCGGCAATTGTTTTGTTTGTTGCCTCCGCTTGACCATTAGCTTGTGGATATAATGGAGTTGATTTTCCACATCTTATCTGAAATGCATTAAGTAGCAACTCTATATTTTGCCCTTCAAACTGCTTCCCGTTATCAGATACCAATTGTGAGAATCCCAAATGCATATAATATTTTCAAATATGAAAGTAAAAATATCCTTATCGCGAATGTCTTTGGACCGCTTTCACCTCGACCATTTTGTGAAGTAATGTTCATTGCGACGATTAAGTATCTTCTCTGTCTGTTCTAGGTAAGAATGGTCCCACAATGTCTAAACCCCATTTTCCAAAAGGCCACACACTTCTTGAAGAATTTAACTTGTGCTCTAGGTGCATGTATCTTCTTCCCATGTCTTTGACAATCTTCGCAGCGCTTTGGATATTGCTCTCGCGTCTTCATGCATATATGGCCAATAATATCCTTGCGTCTTTGCCTTATATGCCAAAGATCTCCGCATTTGTGATTTCAAGCATCCCCACTATGCAAAGCATCTTCAATATGGTTTCTCCTTCTTTCCTTGATAGACATCGAAGCGAGGGTCCCTCAAAAGAACGTCGATAAAGCACGCCATCTCGTAATTCATAATTTGTTGCCCGGCTTTTTAGCTTGTGTGCTTCCAATCTATTTCTTGGTACCTCGCCTTTCATTAAGTACGCGTGAAGTTCCACTCTCCAATCTTCCTCGCGACCTTGCATTTCATCTACCACCATCATTATATCTGCTTCTTGTCCCTTCTCTTTATTAATTGATGGCGCCGATGGCGTCGTATTTTGATATTCCTCGCCGTTGGGTCTGTCATCATACTTGATATAAAGGCAAAAGCGTCTGCGAGTCTATTATCTCTCCTTGATATGTGCCTCCATTTTATTTTTGGTATCTGTGCTGACAATACTTCTACAAGCTTCCTGTATTTCTGTAGAGATGGATCATTTGTAGCATACTTCTCTGTTATTTGACAAATTGCTAATTGCGAGTCACTAGTAATCCTCACATTCTCCAGTTTCATTTCTATTGCGAATTGTAGAGCATGTATTATAGCTTCATACTCCGTTTCATTATTGGTAGACTCAAATTCCAATCTAAAAGCGAAAGCTAACTTATTGCCTTAAAGCGAAATCACAACAATTCCCACTCCTTTACCTTCTCCATTGGATGATCCATCCACTAATATTTCCCACCGATCCGCTCAGTTAACAAATCTTTTGGATCTCCATGCTCTTCTTCTACATCCATCATTTCATCCACTTTGCTTCATCTTCCTCCAAAGGAAATTTGCCGAAAGTCTGCGACAACTTGTGACTTTGTTGAAGATAATATTTCATATTTCGGTTTGTAATGACTTATTTGAGCATTCCACCTTTCGACTCTTCCCGATCTTTTTGAATTTTTCATTCTATCGACTCAATTGGTACCTTTGTCACCACTTTAACAAGTATGTGCCACGAAAATATATGCGAAGTTTAAACGACGCATAGACTAACGCCAGGATTAGTTTTTCAATCTTCGAATAATTTCTTTCGCAGCATTAAAAGTTTTTTGATATAATAGATTGGTTTTTCTACTCCTCGTCCATTCGCATAAAAGCGCACTTAAGGCATGCGATGTTGTCGCGAGATATATTAATAATTCCTCTCCTGGTTCTGCCTTCTGCATAATGGATATATCCATTAAATGCTCTTTGATCCCTTGCAAAGCCTTTTCACATTCGTCCGTCCACTTAAATTTCGATCCTTTTTTCAGAACATTAAAAAAGTGTTTACACTTATCAGATGACCGCGAGATGAACCTTCCTAGTGACGCTAGTAACCCATTCAGCTTTTGAACATCCTTTACTGTCGCAGGTGTCGGCATATCGCGAACTGCTTTTACTTTCTAGGATCAACATGTATTCCTTCTTTTGATATAATGTAACCCAAGAACTTCCTGACGCTACTCCAAAGGTACATTTTTCCGGATTGACTTTGATGTTGAAACGCCTCATTTGTTCAAAAATTTCTTTCAAGTCTCGCACATGATCTTCTGCCTTTTTACTTTTTATTAACATGTCATCTACGTATACCTCTAGTGTTTTATGTATCCATTCTGCGAATACCTTTTCTACCATCCTCTGATATGTTGCTCCAGCATTTCGTAAACCAAACGGCATCTTAGTATAGCAATATAACCCTCTTGGAGCGAAGAAAGCAGTATGCTCCTGATCTTCCTCGGCGAGGGGAATCTGGTTGTAACCTTTGTATCCGTCCAGAGATGATACTCTCTCATTCCCATTCCGATTCGACTAGTTGTGGAATATCCGCGGTGGAAAAGCGTCTTTAGGGCAAGCTTTATTTAAGTCGGTGAAATCAATGCAAATCCGTATTCCCTTGTTCTTCTTTGGAACTATAACCATATTCGCTATCCATTCAGGATATTTTGCTTGTCTAATAATTCCTGCATCCAGCATCTTCTGCAGTTCTTCTTCTATCTGAGGGTGATATCTTTGTTGCTATCTTTCTAATTCTTTGTTTAAATGGCTTCACGTTTTTATCAATTTCTAACTTGTGACAGGCGATCGACGGATCTATACCAGGCATTTCATCCATATCCCACGCGAAGATGTCTTTATAATCTCGCAACAGATCGACAGTTCTTTTTTCTTCATCTGCTTCCATGCTAGTTCCAATCTTTAGCATCTTGGGTTTTTCCTTAGTTCCAATATTCACTTCTTTAGTTGATTCTGCCGCGACGTAACTGGCCTTCGGTTCTCCCATAGGGGTTGGTCCTTTCGCAAGATCATCTTCTTCTCCCGAGATCTCGCCAGGTATTCCTTTTCCTTCCTTTGCTCTTATCATGTAAATTCTGAATTCTTCTTCTTTCTTAGTTGCCCTCGCCATCTTTTTGCGGTATTTTGATATGTTCTTTCGCTTGTTTATTTGTTCCTCGCAACACTTTACTTCATTTTGATAATATATTCTTCCCTTGGCAGCGTCCTCTCGATCTCGCTTGATTCCGGTTGGTGTAGGGAACTTGATACATTGATGAAGCGTCGACGCCACAGCTTTTATTGCATGTACCCATGGTCTTCCTAGTAACATGTTGTATGGTGATTCCATATCCACCACACTCAATGTCACCTGTGTTTCGATTCCTCCTAACGGAATACGTATTTTTATCTCCCCTTTAACTTTTGTTATGGATTTACCAAAACCTTGAATATTGTATGCCGCGAAAATCATATCTTCGTCTTTATATCCCATCTTTTTGTAAGCGTGATAGAACATGATGTTCACCAGACTCCCTGTATCGATTAAAACTCCATTCATCACCCATGTTTTCATCGTAGTCTCCGATTTCTCTCCTTCTTTATACGCGTTTATTGCAATCACCAGTGGAGACATGTGATCCAAGTTTTCTTTTGATATTTCCCCGTAGTGAATGTTATCTCCTGCTTTTCCCAATCCTTCAAAGGTGATGTCCTTTCTCTATCCATAATCTTCTTTCCTTCAAAATCCCGTTTGTGTATTTTTCCCCTGATATTTTCATGAAATTCACTAATCATTGCTCTTGTGTCTGTGCTGCATGCCATATCCTTTTCGTCTGTCTCATCCGATTTAGGATATTCCTTTCTCATTTTCTTGATTTAAACAACTTTAATTGCGATCTTCTCTCTTGAACCAACAAGATTAGGTCCCTGTTTCTAGCGCATATGTAGTAGCAGGATTTCCCACACTACACCCCTTACTCGATTTTGCTTAATTAATCCATTGGAAGATGTAAGATCAAGAACATTAATTGATTGAATTCATGAAGTGTTTACACAGGAAAATAGAATTACACTTAGAAGTTAAAACACTCTTAAACTTTCTCTCTCCTAATGACTTGCCTAACAATTCCCAAAAAGATCTCTCCCTTACAACAGACTCACTCGACCCTTTATATAGGGTAATACATAGTGAATGACAGCTAAGCTATCCTTTATTTTCGGGAATGCCTCGCGAAGTGTCGCCAATGTACGACTATTCAATCTCGCGACACTTCTTAACCCTCGCCAGTTCCATGTCTTTAATTTGTTTTGTGTGTCGTTTCTCATCGCGTCGTTTATTTTAGTTTCCTGCGACTCCCTCGCGATACCGTCGTTTATTGATCCCGCGAGCCCTATGCGTTGCGATATTATGATCCTACATCAACTGTGGTATGTTGAAACAAAATAAGCATTATTCTCTATCCAGTCTAATTCACTTGATGGAGAGGCATATACACACCTAGAGATGTTCATAATCACCAAAAGATGTTCATAATCTTAAATCACCTACAATCTGAATCTACAATCTGAGATGTTCATAAAGCATGCAATTGAGATGTTCATAATCACCAAAAGATTCTCAAATCTGGGTACAATTCACATCAACATAAAAATAAACCTAAAATCTGAAACATAGAGATGTTCATACTTCATAATCACCATAATAATAAATTGTACCATTCAATAAATATACACAAGTGTGCTGATTTTATTTTGCTTATTGACCTATTTTGTTTGACCTATTATGTTTAACCATTTTTTTATTTTAATTGTTGGTCAGGGACTTGAGATATGGCATGAGACATGAGCCAAACCATGCTGCAGTTCAAGATATTGCAATACACCAGCGTCACATAATGCTGTCAATAGGTGCTTTGGCTCTATGAAAACGCGTAAACCACAGTAAAACTGTGCATGATCAACAAGTGCTGGTGTTTATGAATTTTGCAAAAAATCAATTATGATTGTAGTAATAATGTAGTAGGAAAAGTTGCGTCTGAAATTCAATAAGGAAGGAGTATTTTGTTAAATAAGAAATATAAAATTTTAATTTTAACAAGTGTACTATCTCATTGACATGAATGCTTAACGTGTCAGGATATTTAGAGATATCTTTAGGGTTTCGGCAAGATTATAGGCGTCTAATTAGAACTGACAATCAGTAGTCTAATCCTACAATCCTAAATGCAATATTTTTCTGCTCAGTCTCGCAAAATCCGCAAAATCGAACTTTCCATATATCACCTTGATTTTCGTTTGTCATATTCATGGTAAACATAACCCACCCACTATATTTAGATTTGCATACTAGATATGTATAGGAAAAAAAAAAAAAAAAAACACTATATTTAGCTAGATTTGGATCCTAGAAATAAGAAATTAGATACGTCATTCATAAGTAAAAGAAATAAGGAATTGAGAGGATGAGTTCTAATGAGAAATGTGTTGTTCCTGCCAATGGTCTTATTAATTATGATCCTCCTCCTCCGAAGGTCTTTGCTTCATGGGATGACTTTGTGGAAAGCATTGGTGATATACTAGAAGAATTTGTCGATGAAGAATGGGAATTAGTTCATAATAAGAAAATGATCCATGTTGAAAATGATCCTCCTCATAAGGGTTTTGCTTCTTGGGATGCATTTGAGAAAAGCTATGGTGAACATTTGGATAATGATTACAATGAATAAGAACATGGGAAGCCACCAAGACAAACAAATTTATGGCTGAGCACTCGGCATTGACTAAATTCAAGTTTTTTACATTATTTTTAGTATTCTAATTTTATTAATGTGTAAGCACAATTATGTAGCAGTCCTAGGCCTAATGTTCAATTGTGCTCTCAATTCTGATTTTTTTTTTTTTTGTAAAGTTTGTCAGATTTGGCATTGCAATTTATGAAAAATTTGGCTATTTTTTTCAACTCTGATACAAGACTCAATATACAGTCCCTATCACATTCATGATCCTATCACTTTAACAGCAAAGCCACAACAAAATCATGGTTAACCCTAACATCCAAATCTCTACACCAAGCCCCCTTAAACACATTACTCGTTCATTCTGTTTTGTCAAAAGATTGATACTCCAACAGATGAACAATGGACAGAAATTAAACAACATATGCACTTGGAATCTAAAGAAAATATTGCATCCGTAAATATTAAACATTGACAAAAACTATACTTCCAAGCAGCTTTACAAACAGACTAATTAAACATCCAAAAAAAAAAAAAGAAAAAAAAGATTACACTAATAACACAAAAAATAAAAAGGTATTTAACTAAACAAAAGATGATGGATCAAGATGGCAGAACCATGAAAACAGAGGACTAGATCAGTTATAATCCCCTTCTTCTTCACTGCTGTTGTCGACAATTGTAACCACATCTTTGTATGGCCAATCATCATCGTCATCATCAACATCATCGTCTTCATCTTCATCCTCAAGCGCTGTCCCAAACCAAAATAAGTGTTCTGGATCATCTAAATCATCACCACCATCATCATCATCATCATCATCCTCATCCTCATCCTCATCCTCATCATCATCATCATCTTCCTAAAAATCATACTCATCGTCCTCCTCTTCTTCATCGTCAACAGCATCATAATCATCAACATCTCCAAAACAAGGAACAACCTTGCAACCAAAATAACCAACAATCTCTTTGTCTTCATCAAGAAGAAGAAATCGGAAGGAAGTTACTAGAAGAGCGAGTCATTTTGTCGGTTTGATACTAAAACTTTCGAGTTTTGATCTTTGAAACCCTAGTTTAGAGAGAGACTTGGAAAAGAAAAAGCGGTATTGTCCAGTCTCCCTTCCTTGCTCGTGTTTTATACCGTGACACACGTTTTCACTTGCCAATATTATCGGCTGATCGGTCTGATACGACCAATAATGCGATATTATCGGATATTCATATGTATCGCTGATATATCATGTTTGTCCAGATTAAAGGCACAAACATGATAAAATCCTATATTGTCGGTCAGTATTTTAAAAAATAAATACTGATCTCGGTTCTTTTAATACAAATTTAATTGTAAGAGCTAGCTAGAATTGCTTCTAAGAATATGAATTGGGATTTTAATCAAAAAAATTGCACCAAAAAGCATTTATGATCTTCCAAGGCACTAGCTAGTACTATATATTAATCATTTATTATTTTGCTTTTAAGAATATGTGAATTGGGAGTAAAATAGTGCAATGTAGTTGACTCAGTAGTAAAGAAAAGATACTACTATATCCAAGGTACTAGTAACAAAGTAATTAGCTAGTACGATAATAAATACTTCAGTTTGCAGTGGTATTTTTTGATCTTTGATCATTTATACTTTAACAATTTGTGTAGAATATTCTAGTGGGACCTTGTCCTAAATACCAGCCGCATCACTAAATACTAGGAGTATATATATGGAACATTCCTATGATTGATTTTTGGATTTAAGGTACATTCCTATGGTAGTCGTACTTTAGGACTTATTGTTATGTGTGACTAAAAGAAAAGTATGAGTCAGTATTGTATACCCCACAAAATCTGATAACTTTTGGTCTTATCAAAAACAATAAAAAGTTGGTATAACCTTCTCACACTTATATTTTTTAATTTACTTTTTTTGGTAACAAGATATAAAGCAGAGAAAGAAAACAACCTAACTATATGCTTCTCACACCTAATTTGACTACCTAAACAAGTACTCCTCTTCAATTTATTCTCAAATGAAGCATTATCTTTGATCAGAGCAATGAAGCCTTTTTTTTTTTAATTTATTAATTTTTTAGTAAAACATTTTCCTTTTTTCTTTTTTTGAATTTATTAATATTTTATTTTTGGTATCTTATCAGACATTCTGGAGTATATTCTCTCCTTCAAAAGTAGTATTCTGTAAATCACCACGCTACTGCTTTTGTCAATCATCATTACGCCTCAGTTTCTCATATTTCACTTCCACTAATATAGGCAATCAAAATGAGTCCCTTATTTTTTGTGCGCATGCAAAAGAAGAAGATCTAGGCAGCCATAATGAGTATCTTGTGTGGCCTTGTTGGGTACATGCAAAAGAAAAGATAGATCTCTTCAGTACTCCTCTTCTTCTGTTTTGCCAAATAATATAGAGAAGATTATTTCTTGTTTCTAAAATGTCTGTCACATTGGGTTGGCTTGACCCAAATTTGGCATTGGTGCCAAGATCCCTTGTGGTCCAGTCTTTCCATACATTAATGCTATATTTCTTCCATTTTGGTTGTGCCTAAATTAAAATTAAAATCTGATAACTGTCATAAGGGATTATGTTTATATAAGGTATATTATAGAAAACTGAGCTGACTCGACGAGTTAAGATAATGAAAATTGATAGATTAACAAACAAATATCAAGCAAAGAATTTGAACACAATGAGCATATATTAAAGAACCAATATTTTTATATTATTCATTCTAAAACTAAACGAAGCAAAATAATACCAACATCCTCAATATTTTTAAAAAAAAAATTAATCAAAATAAATAATTTCTAAAAACAAAAACCACATTATTCGAAAGTTTCTTTGATAATGCTCAACTAAAACCATCGCATATGGTACTCGTCTTTGCCAGCGTTAGCGGTGTCTTTGGAAATTCAAGTACCTTTTCTTCTAGAGGTGTCTCCACAGGTATTTCGGTGTGCTGGACACAGTTTCACCACTGAGGCTCATTCGAAGGTATGGGAGCATGGACACCATCCATTTCAACAGAAGCAGAAGCAGGAAGAGTAAGATTGTCAACATGAGCTTGAACTTCAGCTAACAGGGGCATGCCAAGAACCTTACACATGCCATCAATATTTATGGTGATCCTTAGCTTTCTAGGTACAACCATTACTATCCTTGGACTTGTTTTAATCCTCTCGGTATTATTCTTATTGGAACTCATTTTCTTCGTCTAATATAATATATCAATCTATCTTTTATGCTGGTGTGGTTTGTATGACCTCTTTAATAATATATATATATTAGAAAAACCTTTTTTTTTTAGGCTAGGAGCATTATCTCCAATTACCTAATTTAGTTGTATTCCGCATATCACTCTCAAAAAAACAAAACATAACAGTTTCCATATCGATAAATATATGCTCATATACGCGTACAACACCACATTGATTTTAGTATATACATGATTTATCCAAATACGGAAAAATAGCACGAAAAAATTGCGTAATTGATTGAGTACATGGAGTATATGCTTTATCTTACAGTAGATCATAATCATGTACTCTTCGCTAATGTGCATGCCTTGGCTACACTCTTGCCAAATCTGTAGGTATCTTAAGTATCTCACTCTCCATGATTCTCCATGCCTAATCTTCTCTGAACAAATTTCTATTTTTGGTGTAATTCCCTCGGTAATTAATTCACACCTACTCAGAGCCATGCGCAACAACTCCCTAATTCTTAGCGCTATAACCATGCCCAAATTCTCTTTTGGCTTTCTTATATTGGTCAACACCATAAATTACAGCTATGATTGGCAATATCAATATATATTGGGGTCATATTTTTTCTTCAAAAGATTAATATACTATGGTCATAACCCAAATTTCTTGTCTTCAAAAGATTAATATACTATGGTCATAACCCTAATTCTTAAATTTTCAATGGACACATAAATATAATGTTGATAAACTGGAATAAATCTCACACAAACACGTGAAAATATCCGTTTCTTGTTTGGATCATGAATTTTTAAAGAAGTCATGTTGATTAAGGATGCGACCATTGGCCAAACGGTGTAATGGTTCGCACCCCTTTAACCGAATAGATTTTGAAACCTCAAAAGACGTTAAAATTCCAACAGGTGTGTTGTGTGGGGACATATATATTGCATCCATTGGATGTCTATATAAGCTTTACTCGTATCTGCTAGTAGCATTCAACAAAAATGAAATCCTAAATGCTTCTACATTTTAAAATAAAAAATAAAAAAAAAAAATCACCAGCAATAGTAATGGAAATATTACCAGATTTAACTCCTGAGATACTACACCTCCTCCCAAGTACAAAAAGTATTTTGGAAAGCAAATGTGTATGCAAAGAGTGGAATTCTGTCCTTGCAGACAAAAGAATTGGACTCATTTTCGGTTTCACTAAAAAAGTGAGAGAAAAAAATATTACGCAATTCTTCTACATAGAATAAATTGAGGAGGAAGATTACTACACGATGATTGGAGATTTCGATCAGATGTTATTCGGAAACAATGGTTTCTTGAATATCAACCAATCCTACGATGAAAACATGTCACACCCAATCGTTGGATCTTGTAATGGTCTGGTATGTTTTTATGTGTCACGCCACGGCATACAAGATCCTATTTATATTATGAATCCAACAACGGGTGAGCACCTCCATCTGCCACAAATATGCGATCCAACACCAACGCCACAAATTACGATACGTTGTAGGGGGTTTCGGCTATTGTGAACATACCGGTGAACACAAAGTAGTTCGAATTCAAGTGGGCGGTAAAGTGGACGTACATACACTAGGAGACAACAGGGGATGGAGGAACATCGGGGAATTTCCTTTTAGTTTTCGGGATTCAGGTGTGTACGCACATGGTTGTATTTTTTGGATAAATCATTATATTTATAACAATGATCAGATAGTATCATTCAATTTGGACAATGAGACATTCCAGTCACATTCGTCACCCCCGCATCATATTTATGAGAATGGTGGTTGTATTCCAAGACTTGGAATGGTCTTGTCTGGAGTTCGCCTTTTATTTTACAACATTCACGATATTTATGATATCCGAATTGATTTTTGGGCACCCATTTCCGATAATGATATTCATGCACGGGCACCCGGTGTAGAATGGAATTGGTACTTAAGAGGAGAATTTATTTGGAAGAGCCTTTGAATCCATGGCGGCCACATTATATACCGATAGCCTTGGGAAATAACAACGACATCCTATTGCAAAACGACCGCTGTTTAGCACGTTATAATGAACTCACCAGAACTTTGACAGAAATTGGGCAGACAAGGTGGCCGGTAAAGGTTAGAGTTATTCCTCACGTGAGGAGCGCCGTCTCGTTGAGGAATTTTGGAGGACAGTCGGAAACATGTACTGACGATGTCCATGCCACAAACATATTTCGTATGTAGTGTTTTTTTTTTTTGATCAGAGTAATGTAGTTTGGTGTTCAATATATATATTTTTATAGTACTATTTTTCATCTTTGATTTTTTTTTCGTATCTTGTCTGGACTAAAAGTTGTTTTTGAAATTTGAAGAATCGGACTTGGTATTATTTTGTGTAATAATGGTTGGTATTTTATATAATGGAGATCGTTTGTGAAGAATCTAATTTGGGCATATTACTTCCCTTTTATGGAAGCATCTGATATATTTAATGGTCAAGAAACAAAATGGTTTGAAACCAACAGGTTGCAGAAGTTTAATACGATTTTCTTATCTCGTTTCTTTAAGTTTTGATTGTAAATCTTGTATTGTCCTGTTTAATGACGTAATTGATCAATGTAATCCTTCAAACCTCAATTTGAAAGAGGTAGTCATAAATAAAATTTAGGGGCTTATTCAAAGCGCCCCTGTTTCCATCAAAAAAAAAACAACACAAAACCAGAACATAAATGGGCAAAACAAATTAGAGACATGTAACACATCATTTTAATTTCCAAAATTATGTTATTGCGTCTTTTTTATTAATAAATAACTAAGAAATATAAGAAATACTTATTAATAAGAAACCTATTTTGTCAATCTAGTCTCTTTTTGAATCATGAACTATAAATGCCACGTCCTAGTCGTTAATATCACGAAGCAATTGTACTTGAAGCCGATCAACTCTTTCTTGAAGTATATTCACCTATTGTTGGAGATCAAAAAAAAAAAGATCAAAGGGACAACAGCATCTACTTTCCCCATGCACCAATTGCACACAATGCTCATCGACAGCAAATGCATTAATCTCACGCAAACGCCAATAATCTGCATGCTTCCTCATGCAGATTATGAACACGCCGAGTCTAGGCTGAAGAAATCGTACATCGTAATCTGAGATCTTGAAATCGTCTTCTAGGGTTCTTCTTAATGAATTGTATCTAACATTTTTAGGACCCATAGCAATAAATTGGTAGCAATAGGATGTGCAGTTCATTCTGATCGAAAAGGAAGAGCGATTCGCAGGAGAAGAAAAACTCCTTGTGTTGACAATTAGATATGGTGGCCGAATTTTTATTTATTTATTAAGTTCTGTGTGTTCAGAAACTACATCCGATTAAAAAGGAAATTATATAAAGATCAAATATTCATTCCATCCCCATATATATATATATATATATATATCATTATCTATTTTCTGCCATATTTATAGTGATACGGAAACTGAAATATTTGATGTACTTGTAAGGAGGTAAGGAATACCAAACACCTAATTCGCTTAACCTAAAAATGTAGGGGCTATAACCGCTTAATAGTTATCCTTTAGATTTTGTTTCCTTTTAAATAAAAATTCAGTTATAGGTTTAAGCTATAACCACTTATATTAGATAAAAACATGCAAATATGCGTTACTTGTCTGCTCATTAAAGACGCTACCTTTCAAATAATGCCTTCTCATCAAGGACGCGAACATTCGCCAACAGGTGTATTGGATGTCTATATAAGCTTTACTCGAATCTGCTTGTATCATTCTACAATATTAAGAAAATCTTAAATTTTTTTTTTTTTTTTGATAATCTTTCATCAGTATAATAGTGATGGATATGTTGCCGGAATTAACTACCGAGATACTACAACACCTCCAAATTGCAGAAAGCATTTTAGCAAGCAAATGTGTTTCCAAAGAGTGGAATACTATCCTCGGGGACAAAAGAATTGGAATCCTTTTTGGTGTCACACCAAGAATAGGGAAAGAAGTTACTCAACTCTTTTATAGAGAGTAAGATTTCATCCCGATCGTAACAGCCAACAATCACGACGCCAGGAATGATGGAACCCATGAAGATTTGACTAAGTTGCACCCAATAGTTGGATCTTTGATGTGATTTTTAAAGTTGTAGTAAAGTGGTAATAAAGGTTGTCGTTCTCTCGAACTTGTGAAGGATTTTTAGACTTTAAAATTAAAACAAAAACAGAAAACACACTACAAATTATAGCAAACACTGACAAAGTTGATATCAATATTAAAAGAACACTGAGGCTAAGATTCCACTATTTTCCAAGTTCAAAGTGATTTAATCCAATATTTATATTCATGCAATTTTCTCGTTTAATTTGATTCTAAACTATTGCAACAAGTAGATTCTCAAAATAACAAGTGTAAATCCGAAGCATAGAACATCAAAAACCTAGGTCCAAGTATGCTCTATCAAAAGAAATCACAATTGTTTAGCAAAAATCATTCAAACAATTATCAATCAAGGCAAAATAATCATAAAAATAATTGCAATAAATAGATAAATAAGAATATACCACTTCTTGTTGGAAAAATAGCTTCCTCTATCGCCTCAAGCAATGGGGTTTAGCTCCTCATATTAATCATGGTCTCAAAATATGTGTTTATGGCTCAAAAGATGATTAAAAGGATGAAAATTAATTAAACAGACCCTTTCGCTTTGTTTGTAATGGCGTTACAAAGCGGTTACGTTGGACTGTTACAAGAGCCGACTTATGCACCGTTATTCTTTATGTCGTTGAATCCCGACCCCAAAACGATTTGTCTCTCGAAGGTGGTTTGTTCTTCGTGTTCTTCCTCTGCACCAAGACAGCAAGCTTTCTGCAACTCGATAGTTTATGCTCTGCAGCGCCTCTAAACCTTCCCAAAGTGTGTCTCACCCTTCCTTGACTCATACCCGGGCTATATATAGCCGTAAAACCCTAACAAACCCGAGTTTATCTTTCTTTTCTTCCACGGCAAGCTCCGAGATATTTCCTCTTATGAATCTTCTCTACGCGTCTTTCGATTGAATCGACGTCCAAAAATCTCCCAACGATGTTATCAGATAAACGAGAAGATATTCTATTCTTATCTACACGTAATCCCCATGTATAGAATTAAGAAAATCCCGATAATAATGCTCCCCCCTGTTTCGCTCAAACACGAGTTCCAGCCAAAGTTGATCGATCCAAACAACCATACGAACCTGTTTTGCTCTAACATGTCCGCCCATGAAAATCGGCGATTGAATCTCGCTAAACCGCCGAAAAATCCAACTCCAACTCGCTTGTACGCTTTTGCCATTTTTTCCCGCCTTTTTATTTTTTGAATTCTTGAAGATGAGGTGCCCCTATCCAGAGTAGGGGTGCCTATAACAGTGCCTTGGGGTGTCTTGGGGTGCCCCTTAGTAATTTGGTTACCCCTTATCCAATCCGAGGGTCCGAATAGCATGTGTCCTCGGGCGCAACTTTTCGAGCCGATTTTTCCAAAAATGTTTATTGGCCAAAAATACCTACACACACATAAAACACCATAATAAGTACAAAAATGAGCACTATCAATATATAGAATCGAGACAAATTAGACACAAAAATGTGTCTATCAATCTTGCAATGGTCTGGTCTGTTTTTATGTTTCACACCACGGCATACAAGATCCTGTATATGTTATGAATCTAGAAACTGGTGAGCACCTACATCTGCCACAACTATGCATCCAAATTATTGCACGAGATCAAGTACTTTTTTGGTATCCTGTAATTGGGGGGTTCGGATACTGTCAATGTACCAATGAGTACAAGGTAGTTCGAATTCACATGGATGGTAAAGTTCAAATACACACTCTAGGAGACAAGAAGGGATGGAGGAACATAGCATGGGAGATTCCTTATATTTTTCGGAGTTCAGGTGTGTACGCACATGGTTGTATTTTTTGGAAGGATTGTTGTCAGTGGGATAATGGCATAGTTTCTTTCAATTTGGACAATGAGACATTTCATCAACATTCGCGACCCCCGCATCATATTCCTAGGAGTGAATTCCCATCAGTTGGGATGGTTATGTTCGGAGTTCGCCTTTTATTTTACTACATCCATGAGGCATGTGATGAGGGGATTAATCAGCCCCGGATAGATTTCTGTGCACCCATTTCCAAAAAAAATATTCATACATGGGCACCTGGCGGGGAATGGAATTGGAATCATAAGATAAGCATTTTCTTGGAAAAGGATGAGGATGAAGGGTGGCCGACCTATTACCCGATAGCTTTTGGAAAAAACAAGGACCTCCTATTGTGGCAGAATGGGCGTTTATTGCATTACAATGCACTCACCAGAACTTGGTATTTGGATTTTTTTTCTATGTAGAATTTATTCCTTGGGTATGTAGCTTTTTTTTTTCTCTTGTAGTTGTTTTTTTTTTTTTTTGGTGTTTGGATTATTTTCTATGTTGAAATGTACAATTTAGTTTCGGTCATTGTTTAACTAGCCAACCTTTGGTTTTTTCCTTTTTTTTTTGCGTTACACCTATGGTCCAGGCCACCTTAACCGACCTAAGTAATTAGTCGAAAAGTAGAAAAATTATTTGGGTATTTCCTAAGAGATCATGATTTATTTTAGTTTGTTATGTTCATAATGTATATATTAGATTAAAAAGGAAATTAGATAACCATGAAAATATGCATTCCATATCTCATTATACTGCTACAATATCTCATTTTTTAGTAATATGGAAATTAAAATATTCGGTGTAAATACCAAAGAATAGTGATTTAAGATAATGATGGAAAACCTAAAAAATTAGAGTTTTCAAATTACACGAAGCATATAAAAAAACTATCATAGAGTATTAAGAGGGATTGTTGATATGAAATTGACGAGAGGATCCAAAAACGTCCTAGACCGATGCGACCATTCGCCAACAGGTATATTGGATGTATATATATATATAAGCTTTATACTCGCATTTGCTTGTAGCATTCACAATAAGAAAATCCTAAAAGCTTGTAATTTTTTCTTCTTTTTTTATAATCTTTCATCAGTATAATAGTGATGGATATGTTGTCGGAATTAACTACCGAGATATTTCAGCGCCTCCAAACTACAGAAATCGTTTTAGCAAGCAAATGTGTATGCAAAGAATGGAGTACTATCCTTGGGGAGAAAAGAATTGGATTCCTTTTTGGTGTCACACCAAGAATAGGGAAAGATAAAGTTACCCAACTCTTTTATAGAGAGGAAGATTTCAGCCCGATCGTAACAACCAACAATCACGATGTCCTGAATGATGGAACCCATGAGGATTGGACTACGTTGCACCCGGTAGTTGGATCTTGCAATGGTCTGGTCTGTTTTTATGTTTCACACCACGGCATACAAGATCATGTATATGTTATGAATCCAGAAACTGGTGAGCACCTACATCTACCACAACTATGCATCCCAATTGCACCGGATCAAGTACTTTCGTGGTATCCACGATACAACGTAATTGGGGGTTTCGGATACTGTCAATGTACCAATGAGTACAAGGTAGTTCGAATTCACATGGATGGTAAAGTCCAAATACACACTTTAGGAGACAAGAGGGGATGTAGGAACATAGCATGGGAGATTCCTTATACTTTTCGGAGTTCAGGTGTGTACGCACATGGTTGTATTTTTTGGATAGATTGTTGTCAGCAAGATATTGGCATAATATCTTTCAATTTGGACACCGAGACGTTCCATCAACATTTGCCACCCCCGCATCATATTCCTGGGAGTGAATTTTGGATAAATACTTACCCATCACTTGGGATGGTAATGTTCGGAGTTCGCATTTTATTTTACTACATCCATGAGGGAATTGATCGGCCCCAGATAGATTTTTGGGCTCCCATTTCCGAAAGAAATATGCATACATGAGCACCTGGAGGGGAATGTAATTGGAATTATGAGATAAGCATTTTCTTTGAAGAGGATGAATGGCTGACTCATAACCCGATAGCCTTTGTAAATAACAAGGAACTCTTATTTTGGCAGAATAGGCATTTATTGTGTTATAATACACTCATCAGAACTTGGATGGAAATTTGGGGGGCACTACCGTGGGAAACAAGGGTTGCAATTATTCCTCACATGAGGAGCGTTGTCTCGTTGAAGAATTTTGGTGGACAATCGGAAACGTGTACTCATGATGTCCATGCCACTAACACATTCCTAGGATTATCTATGTAGCTTTTTTTCTTGCAGTTGTGTTTTTTTTTTTTTTTTTTTCTTGGTTTTTTGGATTTTTTTCTATACTGAAATGTACAATTTATTCCTTGGGTTATTTATGTTGCTTTTTTTTTTCCTTGTATTTTTTTGTTTTTGTTTTGGTGTTTGGATTTTTTTTCTATGTTGAAATGTTCAATTTCGTGCATCAACATGAAAGTGTTACCGCTAAATGTTGGGTCATTGTTTAACTAGCCAACATTTGGTTTTTTCTTTTTTTTGCATTACACCTATGGTCTAGCCGTCCGGGCCACCCCAACCGACCTAGGTAATTAGTTGAAAAGTAGAAAAATTATTTGGATATTGCCTAAGAGATCGTATATTAAATTAAAAAGAAAATTAGATAAATTTGAAAATATTCATTCCATATATCTCATGAGATCATAATTTATTTTAGTTTGTTATGTTCGTCATGTATATTAGATTAAAAAGGAAATTAGATAAACATGAAAATATTCATTCCATATCTCATTATATTGCTACAATATTCGATGTAAATACCAAAGAATAGGTGATTTAAGATAATGATGGAAAACCTAAGAAATTAGGGTTTTCCTTAGAAATATATATAAATTACACCAAGCATAGAAAAAATTAACATAGAGTATTAAGAGGAAAATGAGTTCTGCTAAGAGGGACTGTAGAAATGAAACCGAAGAGAGGATCCAAAAATATCCTCGACTGATGTTTGGTCCTCGTAAATTGAGGATTATCATTACTGTGGACGGAATAACTACTGTTCATGTTGTTCCCCTCGACGTTGTAATTAGTTCTGTTGTCAGTAGTGGTGACAATGATGATGTTCCTATTTATGCTGATGTTATTCCTGGTGTTCCTCTGGACGTTGTAATCAGTAGCGTTGAGGATGCTGATGTTCCTGCTTATGCTGATGTTCCTACTGTGAATGATGATGCTTCTGCTTCTATTATTGAAATTATTGATGAAGATCGTCCCGATGTTCCGGATATGGCAGATAATCCAAAAGTTAACAAGCATGATCTTAACAAGCATGTGGAGCCTGATGAAGCAGAAAATGACAAATCTGAGGATGACAAGGCGCCCAAGCCCGCTGGTTGGAGTGATTAGGTTCACCTCAGCATTGCGAGAAGAATTGTTTGAAGATGGGGATGGTTCATTTGATATGTTTTTTTTTTTTGATGATATGGTTTTATTTATCGATTTCTTTTTGTGGACGCTTTGAAAGTTGTTTTCATTTCTTTTTCGTTTGCTAATTTTGTCATTTAGATGAAGGTGATGTTTATGAATTCTTTTATTATTTAGGTATTGGAATCATGAAATAAATCAGATAATTATTTACAAGTTCACAGACTTTACAGAATGCAATATACTCTTGCAAATTTATTTATTTATCCTGGCATTTTTAGGGGCGACCCCAAAAGAATTAGGGGCGACTTTTTTATTCCCAACCCATATACACCGTTAAGGGATGTCCAAAAACGCGGAGAATACGTTAATGCCCTTACATAATCGGAAGCTATTTTGTGCCCGATTATTATAAAGAAATCGGAAGCTTAGTAACGATATTATACTACCTATTAATATTGATTTTGTGCCAAACGCGTATCTTGCTTCTATAACAATCGGAAGGAAAAAGAATGATAGACACATTTTTGTGTCTAATTTGTCTCGATTCTTTACATTGATAGTGCTCATTTTTGAACTTATTATGGTGTTTTATGTGTGTAGGTATTTTTGGCCAATAAACATTTTTTGGAAAAATCGGCTCGAAAAGTTGCACCCGGAGGTCACTTGTTATTCGGACTCTCGCTATGGATAAGGGGCACCCAAATTACTAAGGGGCACCCCCAGGGCATCACCAAAGACACCTGCTAAATACACCCCTACTCTGGTTAGGGGGCTACCCATCTTCTACATTCGAATTCAGAGAATTGGCGGGAAACAATGGCAGATTTGAAACTCGAGTTTTGAGCGATTTATAAGGAGACTCAATCACGGATTTTGATTACTTTAGGCCTGTTAGGGATAAACAGGCTTAGTATGGGCATTTGGATCGAGTATATTGGGCTGCATGATCGAGTTTGTTTCAAAACAGGGGAGAAAGAATATTCACGAAACAGGGAAGGAAAGTTACGGGTTTTTGATGGATTTGGCAGTTCCGTGAAGGGAAGATTCTCTGCTATATTTAAACTTATCTAATATTGGAAAGGGTGGAGATAATTCAGTAAAGGAATCAATAGAAGGAAGGAAATCCCGTGTCTTTTGGAGAAAGGAAACCGAGTATTTCTCGGTTTTATATTGAGTTTTGAAGACCCGTTGGTCAGTATATAAAGGCGGGGGGTCGAGCAAGGGGGTCGAGACTTTGGGAGACCTTGGGGGACCGTACAGAGGTGAAGTCGGAGGGTTTGAAGGAATTGCAGAGACGATCATCATCAGCAGGCGAGAGGTTGAAGAAGAACAGACAACAAACACTCAAAACCGATCGCAGAAACCGTGACCTAAACTTTCAAACTCAACAGACTTTGCAACAATTTTCCAACAATTTTCCAACAATTATTATTAGTTTGCAACAACTCTGTTAGGGTTCTTTGTAATGATGAGTTCTCAGTAACAATTATATCTCGTTACAAACTCGATTTTTCTTCAATAAAACACCTATTCAGCCATGCGTTATTATTTTGAGCGTGTTTTTGATATGAGGAGCTAAACCCCAACACTGGGATGACGGATGAAGCCTTATTTCATGCGTGTGGTAATTATATTTAATTCTTTCATGACTTTTTGCATGAATTGTTAATTGTTTTATGGTTTTTATTGAATGGTTGTGATTTCAATTGATGGGTTATACTTAGGTTAAGTCTTTTGATATCCCATGCTTTAGATATACAGTCGTTGCTTTTCAAAAATCTACCTTGGCAAAACATAGAGTCAATATTTTATTATTATTTGAGTTATAATTGTCTAGAATAAATATATGAATCGCATGAATGAATTGTATGGTGGAATCCGAAGTCCCAGTTCTCTCGATATTTGTGACAAAACTTGTGTACATATTTTCTTTGTTTTTCGTATTTTCTTAAATCAAACCTTTACAAGTCTGAGTTGAACGAACTTTACTACCACTTTCTACAACAACTTGTTAAAATCACATCAATGTTTGGCGCCGCCGACGCGGACTTGTATTTAGGTTTTAGGTTTTAGAGTTATTTATATTTCTATTTTTTTTATTATTTTTTGTTCTTTTTTACGCGTTTTGGTGTTTTTCGATTCTTTTCAGATTTGAAGCGAAGCTACAAGGAAAGAAAAAGTGCTATAAAAGGAAAGCATCGCCAAAGAAGGAAAGAAAAGAGGAGTCGGCGTGAAGAAGATTTTGTACATATTTATTTTATTTCTTTTTATTTTTAGAAACTGTAAATAGGGTTGTATTTTTGTAATTTTTCTTTTTATTTTTAGACACTTTTTGGACTTTATTTTTGGACTGGACATTATTTTAAAACCCTAAGGAAGGGTTGAAATTAAATATAAACTGTTTGCAGGGAAGGACGACAGCTACGATACTGTCTCGGCCCCTCGGGTTCGTACACTGACATAGGAGTCGGTGGCCTGAGTCGACTTCAACGGTTCATCGCCCGTTTGGTACGGGAGGTAAGACTCTATCCACCCACGAATCCCCTGTCAGTGGGTTTTATTTTGTGTGACAACTCACACCCCTGCGAATAGAATGTCGAACTGGTATAATAATAGCCAATACAATGAATATCCGACTGAGTTTCAAACTGGACGTTACTACTTTGACCATAGTGTTAATAGTGGTTGGGAACATCAGCCTTTTCAAGGTTATGGCTCATACCATGATGAGCCCAATTACTATCCACACACGCACGGGTCATACGAGCAAAATTCCTATAATTCCTCTCTACTAGAGTCCGCATGTAAGTTAGCTGAGTCGACACAAAAGTTACTTGAGTCAACACGTAGTTCAGATGAGATGAATAACTTAGTTTTGGACGAAAGCAATGAAACGTGTGAACCTTCTTTCCTAGATCAAATCAGGAAGTCATGTGAGTCGACTCAGAAAATGTTGTTAGAGGCCCAGGAAAGAACTGCTCAAGATAGGTTTAATTTCCAATATAGTGTTTCCAATAGTACCTTTGAAAATGAAGATAGTTATTTGCATAATCAAGATGACGAGGTTAGAATTGGTAACACTGAGGTTCAACCATTTTCATGTTATTATGATGATTATGATGAGGATAGTGTTGATGAAGAATTTGAAATAAGTAGGCATAGTGATCAGGAAATTGTTACTCCAATTGAGCTTAATAATGATAATATTTCTAGTTCAAATCCAAATAATTTTAATAATTATTCACCTATTCAAAAGGACGAGGATTTGACTAGAGATACCCCCGTTTTAGACGATGTAGTATTTCCTTATGATTACGAAGCCGATGATAGTTTTGATGAACGAGTTTATTCTGAGAACATTGTTTTAGAGTCTAACGATTTAGAAACATTAGTCTTAGACAAAGAAGATGAACTCGTAGATCTTTCAAATATGATAAGTGAGGATGCACCTTCCGATTATAACTTAGAAGAAGCAGTTGACCATTTTCAGGATTCCGATGATCTAGAAATTAGGGAAATTGTAGATAGTCTATCTAGAGACACCCAAAACTCTAAGTTTGGGGGTGATTATCATTCTCCCCGTGCTTTACCTTTAGCTCTCGTAGAGATCCCTCACTTGGGACTTGATATATGTGCCTCAACCATTGTGCCAGATTGCCTTCATACTAGTTCTCCAGAACCTAATAATGTCCATATGGAAGTTCAGTTGTTAGAAACCCATCCTCTGGTTGATGTGGTTAGCCCAGGCTATGATACCCAGATTGATTTTGTTTTCCCACCAAATATTTTTCAACCAATTGTGGGAATGTATGAGTTCAAAGTGTGTCACTTATTAAGTTTTGAGACCAAACCTAATTATTTTAGGAGATTAGAAATGACACGTTTTCTTATGATTGACCGCCAGTTTCATCGTGGTCAATTGTGTGAGTCAAAACTGATTGACTTTAAGGATCCGCAATTATTCAGGTTATTATTATGTGCTTCTAAGTTCTTATTTGAGTTTTTACAGACTTTACAACCTGAACCGGATCTTAGCTTTGAGGAATTCCAACACATGAAAATATTTTATTTGGACCCAGTTATAGAACCTGAACCTGAACCACAGCTAGATGTAGTTGTCTTAAACAGGAATCTAGACAAGGGTGTGCATTATTTGTTAATTTTCTTGGCATGTTGCAGATTCCTTTTACTTGTGATAGCTCTATTTGGTTTTGATGACCCACAAATATTTCGGCTATTACTTTATGATTTTATGAGGTGACTAGTCCTTTCTTAATCTGGCTGAAGACTTTAAACTTAGCACTTCTTGGGAGGTAACCCAACATTCATGCGACACGGTAATATCTTTCCTTAACTCTTTTACTTCAAATGGTAACAGTTTCTCCTTGTTCATGCTTTTAATTTTATCTTTAGAACATTGAGGACAATGTTAGATTTAAGTTTGGGGGTATGGGAGAAACTTTTAGTTGCATTGATAAACTCCAGAGCCTAGAAATTCATGCTTATTAAGGATGGCACTAACCAATCTAAGTGGATGGAAGCATTTTGGTTGTAGGAGTTGAGGAACCAATCTGATTAGATGGCAACATCTAAAGAGTTTATTCATAAAAGCACGAGTTCGGGTGTTAGAAATAACATGATAGTTTCACCATATCTCGTTGAGTCCTTTTCACTTCTGTTTTTATTTTGTTTTGTTTTTAAACTATGTTTCTCTAAGTGATTGGGTGGGGCTCACGATTCAAGTTGTTACCAATGCTAGGGTGAATTAGAGTGATTGAGATACAAACAAAAAAAAAAAAAAAAAAAAAAAAAAAAAAGTGAAAAAGAAAAAGTTGAAAAAAAAAAAGAAAAAAAAAAAAAAAAAAAAAAAAAAAAAAAGAAAGAAAAAAAAAAAAAAAGAAATTGAGACCAGACCATCGAGACCAACCGAATAAATTCAATAAAGTCGACCACCGGAACCCTTGTATATGCCAGTTGTGTTGACCTAGAGTTAGGTTTATCGACCACCGGTTCCCTTGTATATGCCGGTGTGTTGATATTAGTCGACTAGTATCTCGGTCCATTAGGATAGGTTCATTTTGGCGGAGGCCTTCGGACGGATATGGGAAACATCGATCACTTAGTAAACATCAAAACCATCTATGTTTTCTCTATATCCATCTTCTTGATCTATCCATGTGATTAGTTTTGACTCAGGGTATTGATGTCCATAGTGTGACTATCTCGAGTAGAGCTCGTGACTTATATATGAATTTTAGTATGCTTGAGTGCAAACTCGTGTACAAAGAATTGGAATTTCGCATCAGGGTACTTCCTCCTGTAGTCAATAAGTATGCCAACCAAGGAGATTCTTTAGTGCCTTCCAAGGTTCTGCGTAGATAGTTAGGGTGTGGAGTATAAAGGTTTTGTGGGTACACCTCTGGTAAACCCTCCCGAGACTATAACTCGGCCACTAGGGCCACCTAGGGGTTTAAAGGCTTATTGCATACGCTAAATGCAATCGACGATGCTCATGGACGGTGAGTTAGGATTTTGTTTTTGTTTTATTTTTGCTCGAGGACTAGCAAATAATAGGTTTGGGGGTATTTGATAGACACATTTTTGTGTCTAATTTGTCTCGATTCTTTACATTGATAGTGCTCATTTTTGTACTTATTATGGTGTTTTATGTGTGTAGGTATTTTTGGCCAATAAACATTTTTTGGAAAAATCGGCTCGAAAAGTTGCACCCGGAGGTCACTTGTTATTCGGACTCTCGCTATGGATAAGGGGCACCCAAATTACTAAGGGGCACCCCCAGGGCATCACCAAAGACACCTGCTAAATACACCCCTACTCTGGTTAGGGGGCTACCCATCTTCTACATTCGAATTCAGAGAATTGGCGGGAAACAATGGCAGATTTGAAACTCGAGTTTTGAGCGATTTATAAGGAGACTCAATCACGGATTTTGATTACTTTAGGCCTGTTAGGGATAAACAGGCTTAGTATGGGCATTTGAATCGAGTATATTGGGCTGCATGATCGAGTTTGTTTCAAAATAGGGGAGAAAGAATATTCACGAAACAGGGAAGGAAAGTTACGGGTTTTTGATGGATTTGGCGGTTAGTGAAGGGAAGATTCTCTGCTATATTTAAACTTATCTAATATTGGAAAGGGTGGAGATAATTCAGTAAAGGAATCAATAGAAGGAAGGAAATCCCGTGTCTTTTGGAGAAAGGAAACCGAGTATTTCTCGGTTTTATATTGAGTTTTGAAGACCTGTTGGCTGTATATAAAGCTGCTGGGGGGGTCGAGCAAGGGGGTCGAGACTTTGGGAGACCTTGGGGGACCGTACAGAGGTGAAGTCGGAGGGTTTGGAGGAATTGCAGAGACGATCATCATCAGCAGGCGAGAGGTTGAAGAAGAACAGACAACAGCACTCAAAACCGATCGTTAAACCGTGACCTAAACTTTCAAACTCAACAGACTTTGCAACAATTTTCCAACAATTTTCCAACAATTATTATTAGTTTGCAACAACTCTGTTAGGGTTCTTTGTAACAGTGAGTTCTCAGTAACAATTATATACGTTACAAACTCGATTTTTCTTCAATAAAACACCTATTCAGCCATGCGTTATTATTTTGAGCGTGTTTTTGATATGAGGAGCTAAACCCCAACACTGGGATGACGGAGGAAGCCTTATTTCATGCGTGTGGTAATTATATTTAATTCTTTCATGACTTTTTGCATGAATTGTTAATTGTTTTATGGTTTTTATTAAATGGTTGTGATTTCAATTGATGGGTTATACTTAGGTTAAGTCTTTTGATATCCCATGCTTTAGATATACAGTCGTTGCTTTTCAAAAATCTACCTTGGCAAAACATAGAGTCAATATTTTATTATTATTTGAGCTATAATTGTCTAGAATAAATATATGAATCGCATGAATGAATTTTATGGTGGAATCTGAAGTCCCAGTTCTCTCGATATTTGTGACAAAACTTGTGTACATATTTTCTTTGTTTTTCGTATTTTCTTAAATCAAACCTTTACAAGTCAGAGTTGAACGAACTTTACTACCACTTTCTACAACAACTTGTTAAAATCACATCAAAGAACCTCACTAGACTACCGATTATAGTATCTCCTAAATTCCCAAAATTGGTGATGTCGTCAAGGAAGAAATTTGGGGTAATTTTATAATCGGAAGTCATATTAACTACCGATTATTCTAGTTCCCAAATTCGAAAAAAATGACATTTCTGCAAAAACAAAATTTGGGGAAACTGTATAATCGGAAGTCTTATTACCTACCGATTAATATAGTTCTCAAATTCGAAAAAATTGAGATTTCTGCAAAAACAAAATTTGGGGCAACTGTATAATCGGAAGTGAAAATACTTCATTTGACTACCGATTATACAGTTGCCCCAACAAAATAGAGTCGTTGGAACTCTAAACTCTATATAAGAATTGTATCCTTTTACTCTCTATGGAACACAAATACCTTTAAACTCTCTCCAACATCATCTTCAACATAATGGCCCAACCATTCATTAATCCTACGGAGTTCACGATTGAAGAAGATTTATCTTTATGTAGGCGCTATATTCAATTCTATCCGAAATGAGGAGAAGAACGTATGCAAGGAGGCATAATGAGTATGAGTTATTTGGGGAAAATTCACGAAAAATTCTGCGACGACACCGGTAACCCAAACAACCGTCACTCCGCTGATCTTTTGCCGAGTTGGTTCAATAAAGGAACACATCGAAGAATTCATCCATTTAACTTATCTTGTGAATCAATATCGATTGAGGGGTGAAACCAATGATGAGGTTATAGAACGATCTCTCGGGGAATGGCGGAGATGGAAAAGATCAAGCTTCCGTTATGAAGCTCATTTTAGAATCCTTAGGGCGATGGAAAGATTTAATCCGTTTAGGACTCGTCCAACACGTCCACGAAGCTAATCACAATACGTTGTAATATAATTGCGGGAGTTCAATGTAAAATTATGATGATGTGTAGGTGATATTGTTATGAATTTCAAAATATTTATTAAAATCAGAAGTTTTAATTGTTGATTTAACTACCGATTATACTCCAACGGCTAGTTCGTTCAAAAGAAACTAGTCGTGTCTCGAAAACCACACACAATCGGTTGATAATACATATTGATAAACCTCTGATTATACTACTCTAATGAAACTGGGAACTTTGTTGACAAAACATCCTATAATCAGAAGTATATAACAATAAATATTTACCGATTACGCATAATCAGGTGCTTTGTTCAAATATTTCCTACCGATTGTGTGTAATAATTGTACCACGTAATTCAAAGCGTCCTCTAAGATATATCCACATTTAGGCATTGTCATCCAGTACTTGGATCCGATTGTCTTCAATCCCTTTCGGCACTTTACACGCGCAACTAAGTCTTTGAACTCTAGTTCTTTGTCATGCCTATCTCCTTGCTTCATCATCTCCATATAGAAATCCTTGTCCTTTATTAGTTGTACCGCCATCTTAGTTCTTAAAGTTTGCCATTGGGTGACATCTTCGTTCACCGCCTCTCCAAAGTAACCAATTTGTTCCGTAGTGACGTGAAACCCACAATTGCCATCCCCATCAACCTCATCGGTGTACAAAACAAATGGAACAATGAGTGGAGGGAGTTTTTCATATACTCTTCTATAATCGTATACCTTGATCGTGTTGGTCTTCCATGAAAATCCCTAGGACAACAAAGAGTACCTTACTTCTCTCTTATAGTCACCATTTCCGTTGATTGTGTTTGTTGCGAGTCGCTCATTTGATCAATAACTACGGAGCTAGTTTGGGTCTCCACTAACACAACTTCTTCCACCGCCTCGGCTTGACTTACTTGAGAAGGCTTCGTAGAGACCTTTGGCCTCACTTGTCGGGCAGTTGGTCCACTTTGATCTTTTCTTGGACGACCTCTTTTCTTGGGTTGCGGCTCATCTTCAAATTCGGCTTCCGAACGCTCATGCCTACACAATATTCTTTTATTAGAAAAATACTCCTTCAATTTTTTTCTTTCAATGGTCCTCGACACTTCGGTGTTTGGCCTACCCGCCCCCTTTTGCTTAATAGGTTCATCAACCTCCCTTAAACGAGGGTGAAGAGCTTGATCCAAATCATGCATCAATATTTGCTTCTTGGCGCCATTTGTTGTAGCATAACGCTCGGTTATTCTTACATGCAATTCCAACTCCATGAACGACGGACCATCAACTACGGGGGTGCTTGGAGTGAAATTTAATTGCTTCCAAAATGGATGAATATCATTGATGTCAATCACATCGACGTACCTACCCATTTTATGACGACATGGGAGACCAATACCTATCATATCCTTGCAAACACAAATTGTATTCTCGTCATCGTAAGCTTTATATAACTTCAATTGTTTCTTCATGTGATTTATTGCCCATTTTGAAACTTTATGAACAATGCCCCTTAGAAGCAATCTTTCCCTTTCATGTTCCGTAGGGAATTTATGTACACTAAATTGCATAGAATCCTTAATCTTTACGAGATCACGATTGGTGAATTCATGGATTGCTTCTTGGATCGACACAACTCCATTTTGACTACATAGAAGTATTTTTTTTTAATCGGCCATGAGACCCCTCCGCAATGCTTGTCACCTCGTTCTTGAAGTTACGATATTCATATGTCCATGCATACACAAACCTCTCCTTAATCGGTAACCATTGTGTTTTACAATACTCAACGGGTTTTGGGTAGTCCTTGCCATATTCATCCTCAAATTTCTTCAAGTTTCTTTCATAAATTTCCTCGGTCATTGACCAAACGATCTTGTCCCATGCTTTCATGAACACTCTCCAAATCATTCCATCCTCCTTCCATTTCCATCAAATAACCTCTTATCTTCCTCTCGTTGTTCCACGGTTAATTTACTAATGCGCTTGTCCTCTTCCTTCGACCTCTTGGTACCCTTCCTTGGTTTTTTAGCTTGGAAATGGTGATGGCAATTGTGTTTGAGGTTGCATTGAATATGACATGTACATTGCAAGTTTCGGGCTTCAGGAAACACTACCGCTATTGCATGCATGAAGACTTGATCGTTATCCATTACAATAACCCTTGGAAAATCATCGCCATTATAAATTGACCTCAACGTCTCCAACATCCAAATGAAATTCACGTTGTTCTCATGATCCATTAAACCCCATGCAATCGTAAACGTGTTTTTGTCCGAAGTGTGACAAGCAATGTTCAACAACGGCATGTTATATTTGTTTGTCTTATATGTGGCATCTATCAACAAAATTTGATGAAAACACTAAGCCAATTTTATCATTTCGGGATGTGCCAAAAAATACGTACCACTTTACCATCTTTTTCTTCCGTTCTCAAAGTGTAGTCGTGTAACTCAGCTAACCACTGCGATTGTTGCATGACCATTCTACCATCCCATTCCGTCCTTTTGATCGTAGCTAGGGTCGACTTAATTGTAGACAAAGAAGACAAGTTGTCGGGGTCGTCCGCCTTTATTTTACTTAAGATCGCACTCGCCTTTTGGATACGCATAGACCTCACCGTCTCCATTTCATGTGGTTTTAACTTCGCAACCATTACATGTCCAATAAGAGTATCCGGATCATCGTGGTTGTGACAACCATTAGCAACTTTAGACATTTTCCAATCTTTACTTTCCATACCATCGGGCTTATAGAAGACAATCTTAAATGGGCATCCAATCTTCTTTGTATGAGTTCGGTAATTCTTCCTCTCCGTCTTCCTTACATACTTATTATTCTTTCCATCGTGACTCTTTTTCTTCCCACCTCGCTCATAAACCATTTCAAACCTAATGTCCTTCACGCAAGGGTTCTGAACTACCACGCACATCTTCTCTTTTGCCTTGTTCATAAGCCATTCCTTTGCTTCCTTCTTACTTCCAAATATCTAAATGCGCATATAACAAACCAAAACAAATAAGCATAACCATCTAACATACATGATTGGAAAAAGAAAAGATAATTCATGAACATACCAAATCGTTTGCATAGTGTAGGGAAGTATCAGGCCTCAAATAATAATCGTCATCAACCGCTACAACAGCCTACACACAACAACAACAAGTTATGCATTTGCAATCGGAAGGAAGTTTAGATAATAAGTAACCGAATGTAACACAATCGGTAATTTAATACTATACAACATAACCGATTATGAACAATCGGTAGTCTTGTACGAACATAGTCTACCGATTAACGACATACACAAATGAACAATTATTCTGTATAAAAAGATTCAATAATCGGAGGGACTATAAATTCATAAACCAACCGATTATTAAATATCAAGATTTACGAATATTTCATTTTTTGGAGAAATTTGTATTTGGGGCGACGTTATATAATCGGACGTTTATTTATGTATACAACTTTCGATTGTGAGAAATTGAAGCTTTCAATTTGGGGATTTTTTTCATATTCGGTAGATTAATACATCAAAATATATCCGATTGTGAATAATCGGTAGATATTATACTAAATTAACTATCGAATATATGTCGTTCATGGCATTCAATGCATGCAGAAATCGAATTTTCACGTTCAAAAACACACACAAACGCACATAACATGGATAACTTGGGTATTAGAGTTTGATAACAACATACATGCATGTTTGATGCATCGTTAGCTTCGATCTCGGTGATTCTCCATTTTCTTCCATGAAAGCGTCGTCTAGGGTTTCATATTCATGAAAGTTTGGATCATTCAACATATACCCCAAATCGTCATCTCTAAACGGTAGTGAACCTTGAACTTCAACAACTTCACGTTCTTCTTCGTACCCATCCATGTTTATGGAAGTTGGCAAGGAGTTGGCGACATATACCCCCTTCTTCTTCTTTTTTTCCTCTTCTTCTCTCACTCAATCGGAAGATATCTCACAATGACCCAAAAACAATTTCCAAACACTAATATATAGACCCCCAGACTACCGATTACAGGATTTTGCTTCCGATTATTTGTTTAATCGGGAGGTCTATAAGTTGTATACCCTACCGATTATAGCAGATTTCAAAATTCACGCTACCTATAATCGGTAGGTTTTGGAACCAATTTGACGTCCGATTATGGCTACATCCAAATCACGAACCACATGGTTATGCCTGGCTCTGTACCCTCTAAACCTATGGATTTTGGCACAGGTTGGATTTGGGGCTTCGTATAATCGGACGGTAAGAAGTAATAAACTCTACCGATTATGGTAGATTTCAAAATTCATCACATGAAGGATTTTAGAAAAAACTCATTTGGGGTAACCTATAATCGGTAGGTTGTGGAACCTATTTGGCTTACGATTATGGCTACATCCAAATCACGAACCACATGGTTATGCCTGGCTCTGTACACTCAAAACCTATGGAATTTGTCAAGGGTTCGATCTGGGGCTCCTTATAATCGGTAGGTTGTTAAGTTGTTAACTCTACCGATTATGATATATTTCAAATTCCCTTACATGAATGATTTTAGAAAAAACTCATTTTGGGGCAACCCATAATCGAATGGTTTGGTAATATATTTAACTCCCGATTAACGCTGCATCCAAAACACGAACCAAGTGGTTATGGCTGGTCGTGTACACTCAAAACCTATGGAATATGGCAAAGGTTGGATCACGGGGCTCGTTATAATCGGTGGGTTATATAATTATATACCCTACCGATTATGGTAGATTTCAAAATTCATTACGTGAAGGATTTTAGAAAAACTCATTTTGGGGCAACTTATAATCGGTAGTGTATGTAACCTATTAGGCTTCCGATTATGGCTACATCCATGACTCAAGCCAAGTGTTTATGGTTGGCTCTGCACCCCTCAAAACCTATGGAATTTGGCCAAGGTTGAATATGGGGCTCCTTATAATCGATAGTCTTACAAGTTGGATAAGCTACCGATTATAAAAGGGATTATTAGCCGAAGTATCTACACAATAATCGGTAGGTATAGTTTCAATTTAACCTACCGATTCACCTTTAACCTACCGATTATGGTGTAGGCTCCCGATTATATAAGGGCATATTGTCCATTTCGGAAAATCGAAGATAAGGGGTAGCTTAGATTTACGTTTGGGTGACCTTTTTGTCTTTTAGTGTCGCCCCTAAAAATGCCAGTTTATTTATGAGGTGTGCATTCTTTTGGAAAAATAAATATAATTAGCTGAAAGAACGGAGGAAATGTAGAAAAATACAGTTTTCCCCCCCTGTAAACAACAAGAATCAATTTATCACTTTAGGTCTGATCTTATTATCTCCTTGCCAATACTTTTAACAAAAATACGAGTTTGAACAAGTAAAGTGCTATTGAAAGTAAAGTACTGCTATACGACGATGTTAATGATAATGATCTTTGCGTGGAATTGGATGAGAATGAGGAACCAGACTAATCTGACAAAGAACCAGACTCATCTAACAAGTTCTTTGCTTTTTAAACAGGGTTTTTGATGTGTGAACTTTTAGTTTACATATTTTTAAATATAAAGCATTTCGTCTGACCATTTTCTTTTCAGTGGTGATTGTATTTATTTTTTAAGTACTGCACTAGATGCAGGCTTTTTACGCTGATAGATAGGTTGAAATTTATGTGATGAATGATTCACGTTGAACTTTTATATTTTCTGGAAATGATGAACATGAAAATGGATGGGTTATCTTTATTAGCTTACTGTATGATTAGAATAATACGTTTCCTACATAGGTGCCACTAATAATTCATACGTTTCCTCCCTAAACCAAGAATAATACAGGGGACAACCCGGCTTAAAATTATTAAGGTAAATATTATTCGCAATAGGAAAGTAATTTTTGTCTATAGCCTCTTCTCGAGTTGGTTAGAGATAGGAAACAAAATTTCGAAAATTTTGGGAAACAATTTTATCATATCTGTCTAAGATATATTCTCTCATAAAATAAGGAAACTAACCATATTGGTTACACATCAAAATTTGGAAATAAAAAAAAGAAAAACACCAAAAATATTTTGTTTGGCGGGTGATGAAAATGGATTTTACTGGGCGGGATGATTTCAAAAGGAAAATCAATTCCCGACTGATGGTTTGGTTAAATTCCAAAAAGAAAAAGAAAGATGAGTTCGATCTACTTTTTCAGTTTTTATTACTCGATTCATTCTCTCTATGAAATCATAATTCTACTACTATCTCTAATCTTTACAAGGAACCTACCTCTTCAGACTCGATCTTTGTTGTTGGTATTATTTCTATAACCCATTATCGAATGAATATTAAATTGATGTTATATTTTTTGTTCGATCTCATGGAATCAGATGTTAGATCTTATAGGTTTACTAGTTAAAGCATGATTAGGGTTTTTATTCTATCACTTCTTATAGGTTTACTAGTTAAAGCATGAGTAGGGTTTTTATTCTATTACTATCTCTAATCTTTACAAGGAATCTACCTCTTTAAACTCGATCTTTGTTGCTGGTAATATTTCTACAACCCATTATCGAATGAATATTAAATTTATGTTAGATTGTTTGTTTTATCTCATGGAATCAGATGTTAGATCTTATAGGTTTACTAGTTAAAGCATGATTAGGGTTTTTATTCGGATGTATCAAAGAACAAGTTAATGACAATCATGGGTTGTACGATGAGATGTGATTTCATTTTGTTACAACAATAATATTTTAGGCTTAAGTTACATGCATGGACTATTATAAGATTTAGGTAAGGATCTTTCTTTCATGTTACTTAGTTAGGCTTTACTAGTTAGTTAGGTTTTACAAAATAAAAATAAATAAATAACTTAACGATGCTAAAATTTTTCTAGGGTTTTTGTTATTGTTTGGGTTGGATTTTGATTGAGAGTTAATAACTCTACTTTGATTGACGATGTTGTGTCAATCATATTTATATACAAGGCTTCTTAAGATTTAATCAATTGAGTCTATGTTACTTGGCGAGCCTGTAACGTCTGCATTTTAAGTTGCCACTTTTAATAATACCATGTTGATGGTTGGCCAATTTGACTATATCTTCAAGCTAAAAATGGATAATCATTATCTGGTGCTTTAGTGCTCTTGGCTTTTGTAACAAAAAGTTATATAAGACCGTTTAATCGGTACCTTTCGCTTTGTGGATAACACAATAATCATGAGGAGATTTTGTGTGTTGCAGTGATGTTTTTGCCTCAAGTTACATGCATCAATGAGTTCATGTTTGTTTTCTTTTCATATAATAGAAAATAGGTGTAACACATGTTGCCTATCCTGTTAGGTTTAGCTAATATTTTCCAAAATAAGCTCAAATTCCTAACTGAGATGCACGTACCTACATAGCTTTTGTCATGGGAGAAGATGATGATTACGACCAATGGAGGGAATCAGATGATGAGGTGGATTCTGATGAAAAAACGATGGATTTAGATGAGAGTCATGATGACATTGTACAATCAGATGACGATGATGGTGAAGATATGGTCCACACTGCTAGATTTGAAGAATTAACAGGTAATGTGCGAAACCTTGTACTTATTTGTTTCTACTTAAACATCACATGGTTTCATATGTTGCCTCGGTTATTTCCAAAGTCAGAAGATTCTAAAAATGACGATTTAGAGGTGTTAGAAGAAAAATAATTGGAAAATGCTCGAGAAGCAGAAAAGCAGCCACAACAAGAAGACTCTACAGAAGTGATCATAAAAGAGAGGGGAATGACAAGAATTTTGAAGCTGCATAGATACTTCTCGTAGTTACCTAGGCTATTTGGTCCGTGATATGGTTGGCATAAAACATTTATGTTGGAAGGAAGTCCCTTCAACAATAAAAGAAAATATGTGGGAGAAAATTCTGGTATGCATATGCGGTTATCAATTCGTCGTTTTGTTGTCTAACTATGAGTCCGTGATTAACATACATTAGATGTTATTGCAGCTTCATTTTGAGGTGCCCCATGATCCAAGCGAGTGGTCATGAAGCGTCTACCACTTCAGTGCGGGACTTCAGAAGGAAATTGTACAACAATCATGTAAAACCCTTCCTGGAAAGGCCGCACAAACTAAGAACTTTCCCCAAAAAGTACGAAACGGTAATGGACCAAGAAAACTGGGACAATTACCTTAATCATGTACTAACATCGCCTATATTTAAGGTATGGAACACACATTGCTTTTTCTAATTTGTGTTTCGTTCTTATTGTCTATCCAAAGATACTAATGAAATTATTTTTATTTCCTCTGCAAGAAAAATTCGGAGAGGGGAAAAGAGGCAATATCACAATCCAAGTTCCCACATCGGACGGGACGAGGAGGATACTCGGGATTAAAACTAAAATTAGTAAGTCTGTTGTCTTATTTATTATACACTGCTTCGTTGATGGTGGTTTTTAACTTAGGGGTAAAATCGTAAAACCCTAGTCGACAATGACGTTGAGGACTTAAACGCATTTATTAAACCCTTTAATATGTCTGCGATAAAACACCAGGGTACCTTTTTTTTAAATGCTAATTAGGATTTCGACAAGCCAAAACCCTAATTCTCACACCACACGTGCCAATGGACCATCATGCCAGCCACATCCTACCGCGCCAAGGCATGCCAACCAAGCTAGCCGCACCTCTGTGCCAATGGCTCATCATGCCAGCCACATCCTACCGCGCCAAGGCATGCCAACCATGCTAGCCGCACCCCGTGCCAATGGCAAATCATGCCAGCCCACACCTACCGCGCCAAGGCATGCCAACCATGCTAGCCGCACCCCCCGTGCCAATGGCAAATCATGCCGACCACACCTACCGCACCAAGGCATGCCAACCATGTTAGTCGCACCCCGTGCCAATGGCAAACCATGCCACCACACCTACCAAACCCTTGGCCCCACATGCCAAGCCAAACCGCACCTTGCCTTGGCCCTAGCCATGCTAGCCGCACCATGCGCCCATGGCATGCCAAGCCCATGGCCCCGCCATGCCAAGCCACACCATTCACGCCAAACCCTTGGCCCCACATGCCAAGCCAAACCGCACCTTGCCTTGGCCCTAGCCATCTTAGCCGCGCCATGTGCCAACGACATGCCAAACCTTGGCCCCACCATGCCAAGCCAAACCGCACCTTGCCTTGGCCCTAGCCATGCTAGCCGCACCATGCGCCCATGGCATGCCAAGCCCTTGGCCCCCACATGCCAAGCCAAACTGCACCTTGCCTTGGCCCTAGCCATGCTAGCCGCGCCATGTGCCAACGGCATGCCAAAACCCTTGGCCCCACCATGCCAAGCCAAACCGCACCTTGCCTTGGCCCTAGCCATGCTAGCCGCACCATGTGCCAACGGCATGCCAAACCCTTGGCCCCCACATGCCAAGCCAAACCGCACCTTGCCTTGGCCATAGTCATGATAGCCTCGCCATGTGCCAACGGCATGCCAAACCCTTGGCCCCACCATGCCAAGCCAAACCGCACCTTGCCCTTGGCCCTAGCCGTGCTAGCCGTGCCATGTGCCAACGGCATGCCAAACCCTTGGCCCCACCATGCCAAGCCAAACCGCACCTTGCCTTGGCCCTAGCCATACTAGCCGCACCATGTGCCAATAGCATGCTAAGCCCTTGGCCCCACCATGCCAAACGCACCTAGCCGCGCCACCATGCTGGCCTTCCCTACGCGGCTACCAAAAACAAAGGCGTGCGACGATCAACGGTCCTCCTTCAATCCCGGGAGCAAATCCTAGCCATCCGAGGTTACCAGACGACGCATGGTAACCTTTGGCCCGAAAACCTAAGTTTGGCCACGCCAAACCATGCCATGCCAACCTAGCCGCGCCACCATGCTGGCCTTCCCTACGCGCCTACCAAAACGAAGGCGTGTGACGATCAACGGTCTCCCTTCAATACCATGAGCAATTCCTAGCCATCCAAGGTTACCAACGACGCATGGTAACCTTTGGCCCAAAAAACCTAAGTTTGGCCATGCCAACGGCATGCCAACCTAGCCGCGCCACCATGCTCTGTCCTTCCTACGCGGCTACCAAAAACGAAGGCGTGCGGCGATCAACGGTCCCCCTTCAAACCAGGAGCAAATCTTAGCCATCCAAGGTTACCAGACGACGCATGGTAACCTTTGGCCCGAAAACCTAAGTTTGGCCACACCAAACCATGCCATGCCAACGGCATGCCAACCTAGCCGCGCCACCATGCTAGCCTTCCCTACGTGGCTACCAAAAACGAAGGCGTACGACGATCAACGGTCCCCCTTCAATCCCAGGAGCAAATCCTAGCCATCCAAGGTTACCATACGACGCATGGTAACCTTTGGCCCGAAAACCTAAGTTTGGCCACGCCAAACCATGCCATGCCAACCTAGATACGCCACCATGCTGGCCTTCCTTACGCGGCTACCAAAAATGAAGGCGTGCGACGATCAACGGTCCCCGTTCAATCCCAGGAGCAAATCCTAGCCATACAAGGTTACCAGACGACGCATGGTAACCTTTGGCCCGAAAACCTAAGTTTGGCCACACCAAACCATGCCATGCCAACGGCATGCCAACCTAACCGCGTCACCATGCTGGCTTTCCCTACGCGGATAACAAAACGAAAGCGTGCAACGATCAACGGCTATATTTCCTCTTGAGATGCAAAATCTCGACCGTCGAAGGTCACCAAGCTAGCAAGTCTCCCCAGTACGACTTTCCAGGCAACAACAACATGCTACATGTTTTTCACAAAAACATTCGAGACATCAACACATATCACAAACCGGGGGATCCTCTTTGGGTATTGGTTTGGCGGTTTACAGCGTGCGGCGTACTCTACGCCTGTCATAAGGAAGTGTCATAAGGATGAGGCGGTTAGTAAATACAGGGAGTTAATGGTGAAACGTTCTTTTTATGGAACATCAATTCCATGCGTTAACGGTTTTATGGAACATCAATTCCATACGTTAACGGTTTTATTGAACATCAATTCCATGCGTTAACGTTACCACCTCCTCCCATTTATTCACCCATTTTTCCATTCCTTAATGAGACCAAAGTACGTTTCACTTCGACTTGTATAAATAGGTCTTACCTATTTCCACCGAACAACAAGTTCAGTCAGGAGCATACACCACTCAGAAAACGTTTGCTAGCTTTTCATATGTTAGCTTCCCACTTTCTAATACAAGTCATAACACAACTACTCTTCCAGAATCAACTATTCTGGTCTCATCACTTTCCTTGCTTCCCTCCCCAAAACCAACCCATTCTCCTCCACTTAGTGACCGAAGCAAGTCTAGAATGGCCATTTCTTGGTTTAGGCCAGACTTGTACAGATTGATCTCTCGAATCTAAAGTATTCCCTTGAAGTACATTGTTTAGGGTTTAAATTCGTTTCTCAACCACACACCCGAAATTACCGAAATCAGCAGAAACCATTTTCACCCACAAACAACTGCACAGTAAAACCGGCCATATCAGATACTTCTGTTTTGTATGTCGTGTTGCGTGTCTCATATATGCAGAAACTTATAACGGTATAGGGATGTGTCCTCTTACACCAACCTGTAATTTTGTCACATTAGATGCTTTGGAATAGGTTTTCTGTTTTATACAGTTAATATATGTGCGGATGTAAATCCTTACTTGTTTCTGGTAACTACTAGGTCCAAAGCGGAAATATTGCCGAAGAAGATCTTGAAGATCGGTGCTTCATGTGGGCTAGAGCACGCGAAAACAAAGACGGAATTGTTCCGGACGAGTTTGTCAGGAAGAAGACATCTGAAGTTGTGAGAAAACAAAACTTACTGATCCTCATGTTTTTAACCAAAGTAAGTGCAAACTAATTGCGCAAGGTTTAAATCATAATTTAACACATTATTTGAACAGGAAGAGAAGCGGAAGATGATTCGAGAGGGAACTCTAACGGTTGGTCATAACAAGGTTGCCCTAACAGTTGCGATCGACCCGGATAAGGGTGGACGTGTCAAGGGGGCTGGCTTTGGAGTGACGGCAACCCTTTACTTTCCAAATGGAAGAAAACCAAGACACTCGAAAGAGAACGATGAACTGCGTGAAAAGCTAAAAGCTAAGGAGAAAGAATTAGAGTCTACTAAAAATACGTATCAGAGATTAACAGATAACTTGTTATCTCAAGGAGTCGACATTGCGAAAATTGTGGGCAAAACAGATCAGCAAGTCTGGAGGAGAGGTAAGTGAACTGAGTTTTGATTAGATTGTGTAATTTTAAAAAAAAAAATGGCCGACAGTATCTGATTTTTTCAAACAATGTGTTCAACTACAGTCACGGTATGCAGGACCTAGCAACGCTTCCAATCGATCTAAGAATAACATAGGTCCAGAATCAGTTAAGAAACATCCAAAAAAACATGGGAAATCCGGGTCTACATAAGTCATCCGAAAGCACAAAGGGTCCGCAAAGCGGGACTCTCCTTGTACTAAAACGCGCCGACCGTTTCTACTTTGAATCCCCGGCGTCTTTAGTATCAAAAAGAAGTCTTCGTCTCCTCCATCCATCGGGGAATCTCAGAATGTGCCATCTGAAAAAGTTACCATTGATGTATGGTTTTCCAATGCGTTTAAATTTTTAATCTTCCATTTACTATCTCTCATGCGCCATGTGTTTCTGCAGGGCATAGGATGCAAACTTTGGTTTGGAAAAAAGGACAACATTGTTGCCGTTGGTAGAGATTACTCTTCAAAGAAGGTATCTTATAAAATGAAGTCAGGAATGACGGGTGAGGTTACATGCTATAACGTCCTGGTTAGTGAAGTACTAAATGAAACCATCAAATTACCCTTTGGCACATCTTCTGGGATAAAAACCTTAAAAGATGTTGGTGATGCTGAAATTAGTTGGCCATCAAATCAAACCATCTTGGATCAAAAGGTTGGTTGCTATGCTTGTTTGCTTTATTAACTCATTGGATATGTTTTTACACAAAACAGTTTTATATATATATCTTGTTTGATATAAGAGACGAATATGTTATCACTATATGAATCACGGACGTTAGTGTATATTTTAGAGAACCTTATAGAACGAGATATGTGGTTAGCTATTTGATTGTGAGTTATTTGTGCATTTTGCTTAAATGGTTTCACTGCAAAAAGAAGGTACAACTTTCATTTCAATTTTCTGATGCAGGTAAGTCAACCAAAACATTCCGAGGCTGTGAAATCACTAGATCTACTCAACGGAATCCAATCTCGTATCGCAATATTTGAAAAAGTTCTGAAGGTATGTGTTTTAAACTAGTTACATGATCTTAAGACCATATGAGTCTGAAATATGCTATCAACTATATGAATCACGGACGCTAGGGTGTATTCTGGAGAACCTTGTATATTTGCTACTTATTCAATTCATCAGTGTCTCCGCATTCACGGTAGAATTTTGTATATTTGTTACCCGAATATGGAATATTACTCTCATCTGCTGCAGTAACTCAACAAAATTGGGAAACATACTCGGATGTGACATCAAAAGCTACATCTAATCGGAGCAAATCCGAGATCACGACAATCGCAAAGTTCATCCTAAGATTCATTTTATATTTACATGCATTTTAAATCTCAAATTTGCTTTGAAGTTTTCGCTTGAAGATGTTCATATGCCATATATTTCCGCAGGGTAGAAGGTGCTACCTTTTTGACGAGTTGTCTAAGGCGAATGTCGTTGCTAGAGGTAGAGCTTTTCTGTTAGCGGGAAAACAACAATTACATGGAAAAGATGGGGTGGAGGTTGATTGCCACAAAATCCTGATTGAGGAAGTAATAAAACCGAATTTTTGTCTACCCGTACGATTTGATGGTATGGAAACATTAGGACAAACTCTTGGAAAAGCGATTCCTTGGCCAAAGTATGGTGTTAAGCTTACCGAGCCTTCTAAGAAGGTTAGTTGCTTAGCTTGTTTGATTTGTAAGTCGAATATACATAAATAAGTCTATCAATTGTATGAATCACCGATCCAAGTGTAAATTAGAGAACCTAGAAAAATAGAAATATGTGTAACTTTCAAAAGTAACTAATAACTCTTTTAATCTTATACGTAACCCTACCAAAGAATTCACAACCAACTACTTTCTGCGGAAGTCTCCTTCACGTAGCAACCCTTCCGATGGATCTAAGAAGCAGTCTCCTAATCTTATGCGAACCTCTACCAAAGAATTCCCAACCAAATCCTTCAATATATGTAGAGAAGTCGCGGCACATCTACGGGCAGTAACCTCCGGCTAAGACATCTAATGGAGTATGTTTTTTTTGATTTTTTTTTTCTTCAGAATCTATATTGCTAATTCTAGCATCTTCTTTTTATATGATGTTCATATGTTGTATCTCAGTAAAGCAAAATACGAATTTTGGAATGGACCTAGGGGAAACGTCATTGCTAGAGGCAAGATTTTTACCTACGCTTCCTAACCGTAAAATACATGGACAAGATCTTCCTAAAAACTATTATGTTATCAATATTCGTGGAGGTTATAGTTCCATCGTTCGTGTTAACCAAACCAAGTGGTGAGTTTAAGTTATTAGGGAAGCTAAAGAAGTTTTTGTGGCATGGCCGAAAGATAAACTGTTCCATCTCTGATGACAAGGTTAGTTTCTTAGCTCTTTTGCTTTGTTAATCAAGTATATAAATTGTTTTACATAAATCGTGTATTCGTTTGATTAAAGAATAAGTACGATATAGAAATATATTAACACCTAAATGGAACATGAATGCCAAGATAAATTAGAAAATTGATATTTGGTTACGGATTTTATTATGGGCGTGTTTGTGAAAAATGTCTCGGCCTTCGGTGAAGTTGGCTTTATTACATTGTGGAAAAATGACTTTGTCCTGTCTCTTGTTGAGAATTCACATGATGTATTTAATTCCGCCTTGGATTTAGAATATATATATAATACATTTAATCTTCTTGTCAGAAACTCCACAAAGATGGAAAACCTCATAAGCAAACAACCAGCTTTAGATTCTCGAGAAGAAATTGGATAGTGACCTAAGAACAAAAAGCAAGCCTTGCGAAGATAAACCGAATGAGGAGCACCTAGCAGGTCAATCCACATTTGGGGAGTCATGCAGCTCCGACAAGCTTCCAAAGAAGATTAAAAAGGCGCAGAAAGTTATATGTACAAAGTGTAGATCGTGCATACCAACTTCCGAGATGGGAAACAGAGTATGACAAGGTTTGCCGCGTCGAGAATGTCACAACCTGATCAATTGCTTGAAGAGACACCACCATCAAAAAATTTGAAGAAAAACTGATGATTTTTGGATAAATGCTCTTTAATATTTGCTTATGCAAACCGTTAGACCAAAGCTCAACATTTTGTACTTGTGTTATTAATAATAATATGAATTTTTGGCATATATGAATTTTGATTTAACCACAATTTATAAAGTATAAGAGAATTTGGATAGTGCCATGTGGGTGGTTTAGATGCGTCATATCTGAACGTCTTAGAGGCGTCACACGCGTAATACACACGCTTCGAGATTAATTGGCGTGGCTAAACATAACATAAAGACACATTAAGAAGATATAAACTGGCGTGGCTAAATATCACATAAATCCACGCTATATGGCGTGTCTATAGGTTCTCCGATGAACGGCTCCCAACGTTACACATGTGGACGGTCAACGTTACATCTGAATGGTCAATATTGCATCATCTTAAACGAGATCCAATGGTTCCTAATACAGCCACGTGGATGAAGGTAATTGTAAATTAGCGTGGCAAAATATCACATATAGCCACGCTATATGGCGTGTCTATAGGTTCTTCAATGAACGGCTCACAACGTTACATGTGGACGGTGAAGGATGCATATAATTTAACGGTCAATATTGCATCATCTTAAATGAGATCCAACGATTCCTAATACGGCCACGTGGATCAAGGTAATTGGAAATTGGCGTGCCTAAATATCACATATAGCCACGCTCTATGGGGCGTGTCTATAGGATATCCAATGAACGGCTCACAACGTTACATGTGGACGGTGAAGGATGCATATAATTCAACGGTCAATATTGCATCATCTTAAATGAGATCCAACGATTCCTAATACGGCCACGTCGATCAAGGTAACTGGAAATTGGCGTGGCTAAATATCACATATAGCCACGCTCTATGGGGCGTGTCTATAGGATATCCAATGAACGGCTCCCAATGTTACATGTGGATGGTATTCAACGGTTCCTAATACAACCACGTGGATGAAGGTAAGTGAAATTGGCGTGGCTAAAACATAACATATAACCACGTTTAACCTATATGGCGTTTCTATCGGATAACCAATGGCTACGCCAAAAAGCAATTTGCGTGTCTAAAGTGAACCAAATATGTAACACCCCGTGTTTTTAGCATGGCGCATGCTAAAAGATGCGCCATTTGCTTGTGATGAAGCTTCATCCAAAGCTTCCGCAGCGTGAAAAAGGTGGATTGGCTTAAGGCCAATACCGCGCCAAAAATGGCGCATTATGTTTGGCATTTGGCCAAAGGGCCAATGTTGCATCATCATGATGCATTAGGCCAGTTGGGTAGGTGGGCTCGATCTTACAAATAAATCATTGTGCAATAAATGAAACAAATGAAGACCGGTGGTACGCAATCATTGTACGCAATCGTTGTGTGTAATCATTGGCAAATGTGACAGAACAATTGGTGCACAATCATTGTGCAGCAGACGGAACGAGTGGTGCACAATCATTGTGCAATAGAACGAGAGACGGCAATCATTGTCGGTCCTTCGTAAATTCATGGCAACGGCCATGAATAGTGAAGCATGTCAATATGCTCCCCTTTTCATACTTGTAGAAATTCCATTAAGACATATATAGGGAGGGGTAGTTGGTTCAAGGTGCATATGCGGACTATGTACCAAGTAAGCTTCATAGCTTAGTTTAAGAGCATAAATGATGCCTAAGGCTCATTTATAGTTGCGTAGCCTTTCGAAGAGGGTATTTGATGCGTTGGCATCGCTATGCCACAACGCGGACCCGATGATGCATAATCATTATGCATCTTGGCGGAATGGCCTATACGGACCAGGCCATTACCGTTTTTGCTAGGCCACAAACCTTGCAAACGATTTGGTTCAAGTTTCTGTCCTTCAAGGATGAACTACTGTCCGTGCTTGATCCCTTTAGAGTAGGGAAGGGTACGAGGCAGCCGCAATGAGTTGCAAGATTGTAGGGCCAAAGACTTTGTCGCTCATATCATCTAATTCGGAGATGATTGCGACATTTCGCCCCTCATATCATCTAAGCTCGGCAGCTCGACGCAAGAGATGATTGTGGCCGTACTTGATGAGGCTTGGTTGCATGCCAGCAAGTGGATGCTCATACTCCCTATCAAGTTATAAAGAGATGGTAAGCGAGGTAACGTGGGAAATGGCAAGGGCTTGGTGTGGCCTACGCTAAAGTCCAAGGCTTATACCTGGACAATGACGGATGCTCAGCTAGCTAGGGAATTCATTGATGAATTCCCTACGTAAAGGCAAAGCCAGAGACGCATGAAAAATGCATTGGCATTGGCTTTATGGCCTTAAACCTTTTATGGACAAGGGTAAGTTGGAACAGGTGTGGAAGCTAAGTTAGTCGCGTCATGCTCCACGAGCATGCTTGCAAGGGCAATTGGACGTGCATTTGCCTAGCTTTGAGGCCCGGATCGTAGCTTCATCATGGCGCACCGGGAGATTACGGCCTGCGGGGCAACGCGCCAAAGGCGTAATTTTCCCATCCGTCACAGATGGTATCGAGCAAGTTCCGAGAAAACTCTAGGGACTTGTGCGGAGTGGACTCATTGGCGAGTGTTTTCCTTGATGGAAACATAAAGTTGGAGAGTAGGCCAACTTTTGCGCGGAAGAGTTTGTAAATCGCTTGCCAGCGATTACTATGAGAATCGAGTTGAGCTTGTTCAAGTCACCGTGAGATTGCTCCGGCCTAAGTGGCACCCCACTTACGAGAGTGGATATCCTAAGACCGTCTCGGGACGGTGGGTAGACAATGGGACCGATCATCCCCACACGTTGGCACCGGCCAAGGGTGTGCGTTGTCGCCCGGCTAGCATCCCACTTACGAGTGGCACCTGGATGACCGCGTGGACTCGTGGGCAATCGGATACCGATCCACACAAGAGACTTTGTGCTAAAATTTTGTCATTTTGATGACATCTTTCAACTTGTGAACCTTAGGGACTTCGAGTGCGTATTATGGGATGCGCATTCAGATACCCGGTCGAGATATCCTCTTGGCACTGGCCAATTGCGATTCTTGGTTTAGTTGTGGGCACTTTTGGATCCCCGGGCAGGTGGTATGGGACATGTGCTCGTAAGATCTAAATTGTTGTTCATGACAACTTGAAGAAACCCGTGATTTCGAGCATCCGGTATGGGACTTTTGCTCATGGAATCCAACTCGAAGAGATTGTCCACAATAGCTTTGGTTTTGAATTTCGGGACGAAATTCTTCAAGGGTGTGATAATGTAACACCGTGTTTTTAGCATGGCGCATGCTAAAAGATGCGCCATTTGCTTGTGATGAAGCTTCATCCAAAGCTTCCGCAGCGTGAAAAAGGTGGATTGGCTTAAGGCCAATACCGCGCCAAAAATGGCGCATTATGTTTGGCATTTGGCCAAGGGCCAATGTTGCATCATCATGATGCATTAGGCCGATTGGGTAGGTGGGCTCGATCTTACAAATAAATCATTGTGCAATAAACGTAAAAATGTAAGACCGGTGGTACGCAATCATTGTACGCAATCGTTGTGTGTAATCATTGTGCAAAAAGAGAATAATTGGTGCACAATCATTGTGCAAACAGACGGAACGAGTGGTGCACAATCATTGTGCAATAGAACGGAGACTCCGGCAATCATTGCCGGTCCTTCGAAATTCATGGCAACGGCCATGAATAGTGAAGCATGTCAATATGCTCCCCTTTTCATACTTGTAGAAATTCCATTAAGACATATATAGGGAGGGGTAGTTGGTTGAAGGTGCATATGCGGACTATGTACCAAGTAAGCTTCATAGCTTAGCCGGAAGAGAATAAATGATGCCTAAGGCTCATTTATAGTTGCGTAGCCTTTCGAAGAGGGTATTTGATGCGTTAGCATCGCTATGCCACAGCATGGACCCGATGATGCAAAATCATTATGCATCTTGGCGGAATGGCCTATACGGACAAAGCCATTACCGTTTTTGCTAGGCCACAGCCTTGCAAACGATTTGGTTTAAGTTTTCGTCCTTCAAGGATGAACTACGGTCTCGTGCTTGATCCCTTTAGAGTAGGGAAGGGTACGTAGGCAGCCGCAATGAGTTGCAAAGCATTGCCGGTCCAGCACTTTGTCGCTCATATCATCTAATTCGGAGATGATTGCGACATTTAAGCCCCCTCATATCATCTAAGCTCGGCAAGCTCGACGCAAGAGATGATCGTGGCCGTACTTGATGAGGCTTGGTTGCATGCCGGCAAGTGGATGCTCATACTTCCTATCAAGTTATAAAGAGTTGGTAAGCGTGGTAACGTGGGAAATGGCAAGGGCTTGGTGTGGCCTACGCTAAAGTCTAAGGCTTATGCCCTCGGACAAGACACGGCAATGTGACGGTTGCTCAGCCTAGCTAGGAAATTCGTTTATGAATTCCCTACGTAAAGGTAAAGCCGCAGACGCATGAAAAATGCATTGGCATTGGCTTTATGGCCTTAAACCCTTTGCGGGACAAGGGTAAGTTGGAACAGTGTGGAAGCTAAGTTAGCTGCGTCATGCTCCACGAGCATGCTTGCAAGGGCAATTGGACGTGCATTTGCCTAGCTTTGAGGCCCGGATCGTAGCTTCATCATGGCGCACCGGGGAGATTACGGCCTGCGGGGGCAACGCGCCAAAGGCGTAATTTTCCGGTCCGTCACAGATGGTATCAGAGCAAGTTCCGAGAAAACTCTAGGGACTTGTGTGAGTGGACTCATTGGCGAGTGTTTTTAGCATGGCGCATGCTAAAAGATGCGCCATTTGCTTGTGATGAAGCTTCATCCAAAGCTTCCGCAGCGTGAAAAAGGTGGATTGGCTTAAGGCCAATACCGCGCCAAAAATGGCGCATTATGTTTGGCATTTGGCCAAGGGCCAATGTTGCATCATCATGATGCATTAGGCCGATTGGGTAGGTGGGCTCGATCTTACAAATAAATCATTGTGCAATAGAAAATGTAAACAAATAAGACCGGTGGTACGCAATCATTGTACGCAATCGTTGTGTGTAATCATTGTGCAAATGACATGAACAATTGGTGCACAATCATTGTGGCAACAGACGGAACGAGTGGTGCACAATCATTGTGCAATAGAACGGAGACTCGGCAATCATTGCCGGTCCTTCGAAATTCATGGCAACGGCCATGAATAGTGAAGCATGTCAATATGCTCCCCTTTTCATACTTGTAGAAATTCCATTAAGACATATATAGGAGGGGTAGTTGGTTGAAGGTGCATATGCGGACTATGTACCAAGTAAGCTTCATAGCTTAGTCAGGAAGAGAATAAATGATGCCTAAGGCTCATTTATAGTTGCGTAGCCTTTCGAAGAGGGTATTTGATGCGTTGGCATCGCTATGCCACAGCTGCGGACCCGATGATGCAAAATCATTATGCATCTTGGCGGAATGGCCTATACGGACTGAGGCCATTACCGTTTTTGCTAGGCCACAGCCTTGCAAACGATTTGGATTTAAGTTTCTGTCCCTTCAAGGATGAACTACGGTCTGTGCTTGATCCCTTTAGAGTAGGGAAGGGTACGAGGCAGCCGCAATGAGTTGTAAAGCATTGCCGGTCCAGCACTTTGTCGCTCATATCATCTAATTCGGAGATGATTGCGACATTCTGGCCCCTCATATCATCTAAGCTCGGCAGCTCGACGCAAGAGATGATCGTGGCCGTACTTGATGAGGCTTGGTTGCATGCCAGCAAGTGGATGCTCATACTTCCTATCAAGTTATAAAGAGTTGGTAAGCGTGGTAACGTGGGAAATGGCAAGGGCTTGGTGTGGCCTACGCTAAAGTCTAAGGCTTATGCCTGGACAAGACACGGCAATGTGACGGTTGCTCAGCTAGCTAGGAAATTCGTTTATGAATTCCCTACGTAAAGGTAAAGCCAGAGACGCATGAAAAATGCATTGGCATTGGCTTTATGGCCTTAAACCTTTGCGGGACAAGGGTAAGTTGAACAGTGTGGAAGCTAAGTTTAGCTGCGTCATGCTCCACGAGCATGCTTGCAAGGGCAATTGGACGTGCATTTGCCTAGCTTTGAGGCCCGGATCGTAGCTTCATCATGGCGCACCGGGGAGATTACGGCCTGCGGGGCAACGCGCCAAAGGCGTAATTTTCCGGTCCGTCACGATGGTATCGAGCAAGTTCCGAGAAAACTCTAGGGACTTGTGCGGAGTGGACTCATTGGCGAGTGTTTTCCTTGATGGAAACATAAAGTTGGAGAGTAGGCCAACTTTTGCGCGGAAGAGTTTGTAAATCGCTTTGCCAGTTACTATGAGAATCGAGTTGAGCTTGTTCAAGTCGTGAGATTGCTCGGCCTAAGTGGCACCCCACTTACGAGTGGATATCAGGAAGACCGTCCGGGACGGTGGGTAGACAATGGGACCGATCATCCCCACACGTTGGCACCGGCCAAGGGTGTGCGTTGTCGCCCGGCTAGCATCCCACTTACGAGTGGCACTCGGATGACCGTCGGGGACGGTGGGCAATCGGATACCGATCCACACAAGATCGTGCTAAAATTTTGTCATTTTGATGACATCTTTCAACTTGTGAACCTTAGGGACTTCGAGTGCGTATTATGGGATGCGCATTCGGGATACCTCGGGTCGAGATATCCTCTTGGCACCGGCCAATTGCGATTCTTGGTTTAGTTGTGGGCACTTTTGGATCCCCGGGCAGGTGGTATGGGACATGTGCTCAGTAAGATCTAAATTGTTGTTCATGACAACTTGAAGAAACCCGTGATTTCGAGCATCCGGGTATGGGACTTTTGCTCATGGAATCCAACTCAAGAGATTGTCCACAATAGCTTTTTTGGTTTTGAATTTCTGGGACGAAATTCTTTGAAGGGTGTGATAATGTAACACCCGTGTTTTTAGCATGGCGCATGCTAAAAGATGCGCCATTTGCTTGTGATGAAGCTTCATCCAAAGCTTCCGCAGCGTGAAAAGGTGGATTGGCTTAAGGCCAATACCGCGCCAAAAATGGCGCATTATGTTTGGCATTTGGCCAAGGGCCAATGTTGCATCATCATGATGCATTAGGCCATTGGGTAGGTGGGCTCGATCTTACAATGAAATCATTGTGCAATAAACGAAGCTTAATCGTAAGACCGGGTGGTACGCAATCATTGTACGCAATCGTTGTGTGTAATCATTGTGCAACAAAGAGAACAATTGGTGCACAATCATTGTGCAACAGACGGAACAGTGGTGCACAATCATTGTGCAATAGAACGGAGACTCGGCAATCATTGCCTGGGTCCTTCGTAAATTCATGGTAACGGCCATGAATAGTGAAGCATGTCAATATGCTCCCCTTTTCATACTTGTAGAAATTCCATTAAGACATATATAGGGAGGGGTAGTTGGTTGAAGGTGCATATGCGGACTATGTACCAAGTAAGCTTCATAGCTTAGCCGGAAGAGAATAAATGATGCCTAAGGCTCATTTATAGTTGCGTAGCCTTTCGAAGAGGGTATTTGATGCGTTGGCATCGCTATGCCACGCGCGGACCCGATGATGCAAAATCATTATGCATCTTGGCGGAATGGCCTATACGGACCAGGCCATTACCGTTTTTGCTAGGCCACAGCCTTGCAAACGATTTGGTTTAAGTTTTGTCCTTCAAGGATGAACTACGGTCTCAGTGCTTGATCCCTTTAGAGTAGGGAAGGGTACGTAGGCAGCCGCAATGAGTTGTAAAGATTGCCGGTCCAAAGACTTTGTCGCTCATATCATCTAATTCGGAGATGATTGCGACATTCCGCCCCCTCATATCATCTAAGCTCGGCAGCTCGACGCAAGAGATGATCGTGGCCGTACTTGATGAGGCTTGGTTGCATGCCAGCAAGTGGATGCTCATACTTCCTATCAAGTTATAAAGAGTTGGTAAGCGTGGTAACGTGGGAAATGGCAAGGGATTGGTGTGGCCTACGCTAAAGTCTAAGGCTTATGCCTGGACAAGACACGGCAATGTGACGGTTGCTCAGCTAGCTAGGAAATTCGTTTATGAATTCCCTACGTAAAGGTAAAGCCAGAGACGCATGAAAAATGCATTGGCATTGGCTTTATGGCCTTAAACCCTTTTGCGGGACAAGGGTAAGTTGGAAAAAGTGTGGAAGCTAAGTTAGCTGCGTCATGCTCCACGAGCATGCTTGCAAGGGCAATTGGACGTGCATTTGCCTAGCTTTGAGGCCCGGATCGTAGCTTCATCATGGCGCACCGGGGAGATTACGGCCTGCGGGGCAACGCGCCAAAGGCGTAATTTTCCGGTCCGTCACAAAATAGCCACGCCAAAAAGCAATTTGTGTGTCTATAGTGAATCAAATAGCCACGCCAAAAGAAATTTGCGTGTCTAAAGTGAACCCAATAGCCACACCAAAATGCAATTTGCGTGTCTAAAGTGAACCAAATAGCCGCGCCAAAAAGCAATTTGCGTGTCTATAGTGAACCAAATAGCCACGCCAAAACAATAAATCGTGTGTCTATAGAGTACCAGTACTTAAGTTTTTGGGACACTATATAGCAACGCCTATATGGCTCTGGCGTGTCTATTTCATGCAGAAATAGACACGCAAGGCAAGCGTGGCTATAAGATACCTAAAACCACGCCGTGTTACCTAAAACCACGCAAGCAGAAGCCACGCCAAGTCCAAACCAAATTGGCGTGTCAAAACCCCTATGGACACGCCAATTTGGCATGGCAAAAGGGTCTGTGTGTACTAATGAAATTCGTTACCTCGCATTCTCGCAGCCTCTTCTCCCAAAAAAGATATATCATTAAGCGCAAGTTCAAATAAGAACTCTCCCCCAGTATATTGTCATCCTCTCGTAAGAACAAAAGATCAACAACAAGAGCAACCTTTACTGAGAAATGTTGAAACGGTTTTAACTAATACGTGCCAATAGCAAAAGTTGAAAACCCGAAACACATATGTTATGTTAAACACAACTCATGTAAACATAAATTGATTGTGATTTTTCACATATGAGTTTCAATAGGAACATCTTATGACCCTTTGATAAAGCCTACCAACATGGGCTAGAACTTAATCCCGCTAAATCAAAAAGCCACACAAACCATTAGGGTCACATCATATGAGATCGAATATTAAGGTTAATGAAAACCGAAATCAGACATCCCATAAACCTAATACACATAGCAAAAATATATACATTCATTCACAGGCTATGTAATCGGTAATTATCACAAGAAAAATTATAAAAAAAATTATTTTATTCATAAATGATGATAGTTTTATTCAAAAATAGACCTTATACAATAATTGAAGCAAATCAAAACATTGATGTCTATTTTTTCTGGAAACTGAATCTAAAGTCAAATCTCTTCATGATGTTGAGATCTCTTTCGCTTGAAAGGAATAATTCTTCGAATTCCTTGAAGAGATCCTTGATTGAAGAATAATTCGTCAACCTTGAGCAAGTCAGGTTCTCTTTCGTTTACCTAGCTTCTTCAGAAGTAATTCTTGTTGTTTGAGAAAGTGAGCTTGAACAAGTAAATATTTTTCAAGAGAACGCTTCAACATCAAAACCTCTAATTTTGTTTCCGCGCAAGTTCGTGTTATTTTGTGAAACTCTTTCTCATAATTAATCGTGGAATATGAGGGATTGATATGATTACAAGAGGTGGTTCCAAATCCATTGGAGTTATAGAACCTGGAAGAATCACACGCCATTTTTTCAGCATATCTTTCTGAAACCCTTGCAGAGAGCTTTGCATGATAATCTGTATTGTACATAATTATTGTTCCAGAGGCATAGACAATATTTTTCTCCTTTGAGAGACACAGATTACCGAAACATATACCAATAATTTCTAAAGACTTAGTCACTAATTATGGAAATCAAAAATATTCTCCTTTAATATAAAAGAACCGAAATTTTCAATATTAAAGATTTTAAGAAAGTGCCTTCTTGTGAATATTTCCATAGATCTCGCAAGTTTTTAAGACTATTGTGTTATATACACTGAACTCATCAAACATAGTTTGAGCACTTCATGAGTCAGTGTATTCAAACAAGATATTAAGTATCTGGTTGAGACAGTGAAAAAGTGGGGGTACAACAACCTCACCCAATATTTCTCTTAGCAATCTGAATGGACTAACTCCAATATACTTTTAAGAGAATTAACTAGACAGTCATCCTCAATCTTAATAAAAAAGTATATCAAAGAGTTATATCTCAATTTATCGATTCAATACTTACTCAAGCAAATAACAATCATGAGTCTAATTGAATATAAGAGACATTAACTTGAACGGTAACAAAGACCAATGTTCAAGGATCAATCAATTTCAATCAACAACCAAAGGTCGAATTTACCAATTGATAGATTCAACGCACAACCTATGATATTTCAATTATATAACAAAATATAATGCGGAAAAAAATAACACACGCATACACCGTAAGTTTTGTTAACGAGGAAACCGCAAATGCGAGAAAACCCCGGGACCTAGTCCAGATTGAACACACATTGTATTAAGCCGCTACGTACACTAGCCTACTACAAACTAACTTCGGTCCGGACTGTAGTTGAACCCCAATCAATCTCACACCGATCCAAGGTACAGCTTGCGCTCCTTACGTCTCCGATCCCAAAGCAGGATACTACGCACTTGATTCCCTTAGTTGATCTCACCCACAACTAAGAGTTGCTACGACCCAAAGTCGAAGATTTTAATAAACAAATCAGATCACACAGAAGAGTCTACAGGAATAGATAAATATGTCTCCCACAGAAATACCGACGAGTTTTGTTCCGTACTTTGATAAATCAAGGTGAACATGAACCAATTGGTATACCGGACTTATATTCCCGAAGAACAGCCTATAAATATCAATCACCTCACAATAATCTTAATCGACTAGCGAAACAAGATATTGTGGAATCACAAACGATGAGATGAAGATGTTTGTGACTACTTTTCTATCTTGCCTATCGGAGAAATTAATCTCAATCCAATTTTATAATTGTACTCAATACGATAGAAACAACAAGATCAGATCACGCAACTACAGAGAAAATAGTTGGGTCTGGCTTCACAATCCCAATGAAGTCTTCAAGTCATTAACCTACAGGGTCTCGGTAGAAACCTAAGGTTAAAGGAGAATCGACTCTAGCTTATACAACTAGTATCACACAGGAGGAGTGGGGATTAGGTTTTCCCAGTTGCTAGAGTTCTCCTTTATACAGTCTCCAAATCAGGGTTTTCAATCTAAGTTACCTTGGTAACAAAGCATTCAATATTCACCGTTAGATGAAAACCTGATTACATTCAAGCTAATATCTTTCAACCGTTAGATCGAACTTAGCTTGTTATACACAAATGAAATGCACGTTCATTTTAGGTTTGTGTAACCGTACCTAAACGTGTACACCTGGTTGGTTCAACAGTAGTTAACCAAATGGTTAGCCATATGAGCACTTTCATATTAACCTTATTTATCTTCACCATAACTAGTTCAAATGACTCAAAAGAACTAGTTAGAGATTTGTTCAATTGCTTAGATCTCATAGAAGTATATAAGACACAATCGAAGCAAAAACAATTTTGATTCACACGAATCGATTCATGAACATTATAGCCACGGTTTGCAAATATGTATTCCTTAGTTTATATATGTCTTAGTTCACGAATAAACCGTTTTTAGAAAATAATCCACTTAAGTACGCATACCCGTATGCATACTTAAGTACCCGGATTGAGTTTGTTTTCAGTTCACAAACTCGAGCGAGTAAATTCACGGGATGTGAACTTCCCAAGAAGACGCGTATAGGTACACGGACTTTAGTTCCGGTTATCCTGAGCAGCAAAGTATGCATACTTTGGTTCAAGGATTTTAGACTTGCACAAGTATGAGTTCACATACAATGTTTATATCCATTCATGGTTATATATTCTAAACTCTCATTTCAATTATTGAAACATTCTCAGAGAATGTTAAATAGAGGTTATTCACACACTATTTTTCATCAAATCAATTTTCAAGATATTGAAATAATCAACATGACTCTCGTCACTTGAAAAGATGAACTTGGCCAAAGCGAAAGCTTACCAACACATATTTCGAGAAATATATAAGCGAGATAAACTCGGCTCGAAATAGCAAATGTGTATAATTGAATTCTATATAGCAATACGAGTTTTGTCTCAAGATAGGAGATAGAGTAGATAGACTTTTGAGTGATAGATAAGTTCAAGTCTCCACATACCTTTTAATCGATGAAGTTCCACCCAGTTCCTTGAGTAGTTCTTCGTCTTGTATGATGAACGTCGTGGAGTCTAGAGCTCAACTACACTTTCTATCCTAGTCCGAGACTTAGCTATAAGTAGACTAGAAATCAAGACTTATAGTTTTGGCAACTAAACTTGACAAACAAGCTTGAGATAGCAAAGCTTGCGAGTTCGACCGAGCAAAGGTTGCTCTAACAATCTCCTCTTTGTCAATTTTAGTGACAAAACTATCAATACATATGGAATACAAAATAAATAAACTTTGCAAACTTCTCTTCCACATGCATGATCTCCTTGGTTCTTCAACATTACTCGAAATCTTCGTCACTTCCAAGTACTCCAATGATTCCAAAGATATTCAATGCAAAGATCATCGTTTTTGAAGATCCGTAGCCATAACAATGAGAAAACAAAAGCTCTCAATCGTTATTACACAGTGTCATAGTATTATTACACAACATCAAAGTTCAATTGTATCACAACTTTGACAACAATACTATGGTGATATGTATCACTCCCTTTTTGTCAATACTTCATCTCACATGAAAACCACTCCCCCTTACATAATGATCTGAAAACCATATGTATTTGTAATGTGAACTACACATTAATTCTCCCCCTTTTTGTCAATAAAATTGGCAAAGGTACGAAAACTAGTGGGATCCTAATGAAATTTTCATAGAGACACTGCATGACCAAAAGAAAGCACATATCAACTTTTTAGATGCAATCATATAGCCGAAACTAAATGCATTCATCAAGGAGTTTATAAAGATACAAGATAACCCCTATAATATTCCACAGCTGCACTCCCCACAAAGATTTGGCAATAAATCACAAATTCAATTAATAACTCTCCCCCATAAAATGTCATTCCCGAAAGAACAATAAGAGCGACCTTACTTTTACAAGAAAATAAGGATTTCTTTGGACATATGAAATCACATGAAACATGAATTTGCATCCAAAAACTCAATTAAATCAACCATAAGAGAACTCAAGATTAATTTAATCGGAAATGCTCAACATAAGAAAACTTACGAAGCCGCACAGTATATACATAAAAATATGGATCAGGGAAGATCAATAATGCGGAATAAACAAAGATTCATTCTATCTTTCATCACTATTTGCACAATGACATACAATAGACTTAATCTTTGTAAACAAAAGTTTATCCTTTCTTCCATCAATATTTGCAGAATGACATGAAAGGATTAACTTTTGTTTGTCAAAAGTTCATTCAATCTTTTATCAATACATGCATATAGACATATGAAAGACTTAACTTTTGACCACGTATGGGATAATCATAGTTCACGGACGCAAACACACATATCCCATAACAAATTGCAATATATAAAACCATAAAGATTAATACCGCAAAATCATCTTCCAAATAAACTTTAAAATTGGGCTATTTTGCGTTTCCTCCCCTACCAAGATCGTTAATTTGTGTTTCCTCCCTAAATAGATTAAAATTAGTGTTTCCTCATATCGTAAATTATTCCATCCATTACTCGGTTATCTGAGTCAGAGTAAATGTACACGTGGTAAAAATATACATGTGTTAAACATAGTACCCAAAATACCCTGAAGACACTCTTTAATCCCCCACCGTTCACTCCCAAGATTAATGGCAGTGGCGGAAACTGTAAACATGCTTTCTCTCTCAGGTTACAACCCAAAACCCATCACAGATTCATACTAGTTTCTGCCAAATTCTAAATCCAACCTATACCCAACACTATTCGTCCTAGTAGAACTCTGAAATAAAATTCAGTCATCTCTATTGATCATCAATAACTAACGGCAGTAACAAAGTTCTGCACCTGTTTTTCAGGCCAAACATTCTGTCCAACCCTCTGATGATTCACATCCATCTCCGTGTAGTTATTAAACTCTTCTAACCCATCTCAATCAGCGACATCGACTCAAGCTTTACTGTCTTGAACTTTTGGCAGTGAACAAGGAGAAATTTGTCGAACATCTGAAATACACAGTCGGGTGGTGTTGCTGAGCACTAAGAAACCATATTATATAGCTCTCCAAATCCCTGCCAACCCATTCAACACAGACCCAATGTTCTAAAAATATTAAACTTCTAAGACAATCTGCACCATTCGTCCAATCATCATTACTAACAACACACTATTATCTTCTCTTGAAATGCTCATTAATTTGAAAACCATAGTTACTAGTGTATTAATTTGTAACAAACTAGTTTCATCATACTCATGTACCTTTTGAATAGGTATTGGATCATTATAAAGATCAAGAGTGGAGTCAACTACACTAATGTCATCAAATATTTCCAAAGGTGGGTCCTTTTTAACACAATTATCTTCGTCTTCATTTTCAGACTCACCATAATAAGAATCATCATCGGTTTCCCAACCCTTATCACGACGTCGTTTAAGTTCCATATGAATGGTCCTACTAATTTCATCGACAAGCTCTTCCGAGGCTCCATCATCTAACAACTTGTATAATTTCTGCGCAAGTTTCTTGACGTTCACACGCTTACCACTATTGACTACAATATGTTCTCTTTCCCATGACTCTTCCCTTTGAATGGGTAAATGATCATAACTACGACCTGGAGTCGGGTAAGAAGAAATATTCCAAAAATTGGTTTGTGCGACGTTCTCTCTATCACGGTCAAGTTGGTCTAGCCTCTGTTGCATGTTTTGTAATCCATTCAAAATCTGCATACAACTCGAATAAAGCCAATTAGATGTAGAATTATCCCACCTAGGTGCTTGACTTACATACCCACTACAAGGTTGTTGTTGGTATGTATGAAAATCACCATAAGGTTCTCTAGGATATGCATCATAGCCAATAAATTGGTTTTGATTGTATCCCATATATGGTGGGTAATTGTCATAGTGTTGAGGTTGTTGGAAACCGTATCCATCGCTCCAATATGCTCCTTCCATAGAAATTGGTACCTGAAACAAGAGTTCTCAAAACTATGTCAAAACCAGAAAATAAGAAAAACTAAAAACAAAAATAAGAAACCAAAAACAAGTGACAACCGCTGCCTCCCCGGCAACGGCGCCAAAATTTGATCGCTGTCGTAGGCGTCAAAAATAATTTACACTTTCTTACTACTCAAAATATATAATGAAGCAAGGGCAAGAAATGATCGTTCCCACAGAGAGGACTTAGGTTGTCAATATGTTTTGGTTCTTATATACACAAAGGGGGTTTTCTGATTTTTATAAACTAAAATAGAATTAAGGCAAAACAATAAAAAGCAAACACGCAAATCAAGAATGAAAAGTATTGGTCATGGATTTCGTCTTCAATCACAAACATGTTTTCAACACAATAACTAGAATTGATATTTTAATCTCAACTTTTATCAAAGGCCCTAGAATACCTTAATCGCAAGAATATCCCGCTAATCTCCTCTTGTCATCAACAAACACATTATAAGATGCGAATATGAATTCTATCTAAAAGAACAACCCAACGTGTAAAAGCACTAATCAAGTTTAATTCCCTAGATGCAATAGGTTCTATGAAATCAGGCCAATCAAAGCAATCGAACGTGTAAAAGCACTAATCCGATTTAACAAAGGTTATGGTTCACATATGATCATAAGAATATATCACTACAAACTATAATCATATTTATGCTACTTCAAATCAGGAATTATCACTTTTGCGTATAATAACCCTAATCTAGCAAAAGACATGCATGTGAGTTCTACCAATTTGCAACTTGACAAAACAAACATTCAATCATATGACAATATTAATGGTGAATCATAAACGATAATATGAGAGAAAACTAATTTATTGAACAAAAACTCATGTTTGGAAATCCAACTAATCCATAACCAAAAGAAAACTAGGTACTCATATTCATGGAGTTCATCACAAGAAGAAAGAGAAAAGACTTCATGGTTTCTAAAACCTAGAACAAAAGTAGAGGCCAAAAGATATCATAAAAGATCCCCCATAGTTGTAAAAGTCTTTCCTTTAAATAGCTCTCTTGTTTCCAAAATTAGGTCTATTCTTCAAAAGTCCACTAGATAGAAGTCCTCCAAGCCCATGTGTGAGAAAACCCATGTGAAAATATGTCCCAAAAGAGGTCGACGGAAAAATGGTATTGTGGCCGGAAATCGGCCGGAATCCCAAGACGGAAGGTAGCTCAGTGACCGCAAAGTCCACCCTGGCCACCGGTCAACGGTCGCCTTGGTCGAGTCAACCTGGTCAAGTTACTGAGTCAAACCGGTAAAGGTACCGAGTCAAATGACTCAACTCAGAGTCAGCATCTTCTTGTCAGACCTGAGTCAGAGCTAAATGGACTGACAACCCATTGCACAGCCTGAACTTGTACATCATAATCATTGTGCTTCACAGCTCCTTGGCCAGCCATCTTGGCTGTGCATCCATCTCCCATTCAACAACAACAGCTTCTTTTGCATACATCTAAACTTCTCAAACAAAGCAAAGATTCCATCAACTCCAATACCCGAATCATTCATTTATATCACCGCACTGATCATAGCCTTCTTCTTGCAAATCCCGCTCCAATGGACCATCTAAAATCCGCACCGCAACTCCGCTCAACCGCAACCATGTCGTGCAATCTCACGATCCGATCACAACCAACTCGTCTCAAAATCCAACACAAGCTTCCACCGCAATACCCCTTCACTCGCCATTACCTGCACCTTAATACTCCTACTTGCAATTGCAAACTCAACTTCCACCGCATTCAGTGATATTCCTCAAGCCATCTTGCCTCGCAATTCATCTCGCTTCTCTTTTCTTCATTTAACTCGCAACATCAAGACACAATGGCACCAGACAGACCAACACTTGACTCGAACCCATACTTTGCTTTACAACAAGATCAATGCACAAGGTTAGCAACACCATCTCATTTCCGCCAACCTTCTAAATTCAAGCAATTTCAAACTCATCATTTCCTTAGTCTTGCACCGCAATATCAATCACGCCAGCTACCATCTCATAGATTTAGCTCATAACCACCATGCCATCTCCGCAATTTCACATTCCATCCTTGCATCATATCTCATCACATAAAGACAACAAAGAAGAACAACACCTCATTGCAGATGCAATTCCATCTCTGCCAGACCCAGTTCATATCATGACTTGTCAAATCCTAGGCATACATCTAAGCACATTTGAGGCTTCTTTGCAATGTCAGCTCCAAAACTCAACCAATGTTGCAGCTCTGTTATCTCAGGTCATAACCAATGCCTTCACTGCCATCAGGCCACAATCACCACACACGTAAGACAAGCACCACCAAAGGCCTACAAACTTCCGCACAGCCGTCATCATCCCTGCAACATTACTTTCTAGCTCTAACCCAGACACACCACAGATCTCAACAACACAACTAACACCAGTTGAAACCATAACCATTGCAGACTCAAAGACCACCAAGCACTTGTACTCTCTTGTTCCGCACCAAAACCTGCTCCATTCTCCGCATTGCAACTTTCCGGACCAGTGCTTCTTAGCTTCCCCTCGTATCTCTAGTTGTTGTAGCTTCTCCATTCTCCCATTCTAACCTTAGCAAAGAACCGGTTCAAACCATCCTTGCCAATCATCCACCACGGCAAAGAGTATCACCAACAACTTCATCTCCTCATAATCGCCAATCCAACACAATCTATCAGTCACCAATTGCTACGACCACTTCAATCCCTCAGTTTCTCCGGTTGCATCTATTGCATAATAACCACTCCATAGTTCCATTTCCATTGCCACCTGACTCTCCGCCAGAATCACAATCTCAGCTCCAAACATCAACAGCATCACCAGTGTTTCAAACCCATCTCAATTTCAATAACCTTGTGCTCAATTCATCGAAAAATACTAAGAACCCAGTGAATCCATTTCTTCTTTACTCGATTCACAACATCACTCGTTCTCGTAGTTGAACCAATTTCTTCTTTATTGTTTCACCAAAGAAACAATCTCGAGCTAACTTGCTACTACTTACAAATTCATCTCAAACCCTAGTTTCCTCTATCGCAGCATTACCATCTCGAAATTACAGCAAACCCATCAAGAACAATTGCTCTCGTTGACTCAATTTCTCCATCAAACATCATCTCTATCAAACCCTAATTTTTCACATGTTCTCGATGCTCAAACAAAAAGAATAAATGAACTCTTGTTCTTCCTTGTAATCAACAACGACCCATTCTTCATAATCCTCCATTTCTTTTCGATCATCAACGCAACAACACACTCAAAAACCCAAATAATTTCGTCTCAGAGCCACAAACCCTTCTATTCATTGAAACAACACCAACAGCTCTATTCTTCTCTCGACCATCGTCACAGTTTCCTTCCCCTGAATTTCTTCTCTCTAATTTCTTACAGCAACGGCAATTTCATCCCCAATCTTCGATTCACATCAATTAATTCGCTTCTCTCGCAACCATAACCCCCATCGGTTCCTCCATTTCCGTAACTCAATCGGGTTGTAGCAACTTCACCACCACCCGCCTCGAACTCGAACCCATGAATCTCTCAAACCATTTCTCGATTCAATTGAACCCAAGATTTTACAAAGAAATAGATAACAATAGAGAAAAGGAAAAATGATCCCAATTCTCAATTTCGATCTAGATAAGGGTTCGTGAAGTGGGATTGCTATTAGCACCCCAATAGTGGGTACGGGCCACCCAGCAGTTTCCCCTTATCTCTGGCTCGGTTTGCAATATCACTCGCCTCTGAAATGCCGCTTTTGCCTTTTTGTGACTATTTCTTCCTCTTTTGCGTCAATGACTCCGAAACACCTGTAAAACTCAAAAGCACACATAAAATACCTAATTCACACGAAAACTTGCGAAGAAAGCATAAACAATAGATAAATATCAAGGTGTTTTAGACACCTATCAAATTCCCCCACACTTAGACTTTGCTAGTCCTCGAGCAAATCAAACAAAACAAATACATACAACTCTGTGTCGTCGAAGCTACGGTTACTCTTAGCATAAATAACAAGCCTTTAAACCCCTAGGTGTCCCTAGTGGACGAGTTATAATCTCGTGAGGGTTTACTAGAGATATACCCACAAAACCTACTTTTCCAACTTACTAGCTCTCCGTAATGATAGCATCCAATGCGCTAAGAAGACATAGAAATTCTGCACACTAGTCATAAGAAGTTAGAGACATAAATGAACCAATCTCATCCTTAAAAGTTGAGAGAGAAATAACCATCCCTTATCGAAAGAAATTCGGGTTCGGAGTGATCGAAAGTCTCGACTCTGCCTCACAAGAAAGGGTTTTATGAAGTTGCTCTCAATAATAAACAGCTTTTTATGGGTCACACATGTGTCCAAGTAGGAATGAAGAGAGAATCCTGCGACACGTTGAATGGTAGGAAGGCAAAAACCCTCCGAAGTATTTTGAAAACCCACATCTTTTAATTCATTTTGAAAACCCATTTCTTTTAATTCATTTTGAAAACCCATTTTTCTGACGATCTCTAAGAAAGGAAATCAACCACTTAACGAAGGTGGGAATATTCTTACTTACCTAGTTATCCGTTCGGCGTGCAGCTAGCACCACTCTCACAGCATCCATAGAAACGTCTTCGGTCTTCAATCGGTGTCTTCATTTTCGCCTTCGGTCTTCAACTCTTGATGATAACTCTTGAACTTCGTAGAATCTTGACAATATAACTCTTTTTCTTCAAATCCTTGTTGCTTGAAACTTCATTGTAGATAGTCCTTCTTCCATTGGCTTTATTGAAAGAATACAAAACTAAAAACGAACTATACAAACCCAAAATATGATACAATAAATTTTTCTTGTCTCTTTTTTTTTTTGTTTTTGAGACAAGAGAAAAATAAAATACAAATAAGATAAAATAAAATAAAAATGTAAGTACAAAGGCCATGGTGTAAGTACTTTACCGCTTGATTCTTCACAATTCGTATGTCTTGATATTATAAACTTCTCGAACTCTCATCCTTGATAATTTTCAATCTTGTACAATAGTCTTCAACTTATAAAATTCTCGCTCCTTGTCTTGTTGCTTTACTTGAATCTCGAAATCGCTCAATCTGCACCGTTGCTTGTAAACCTTGAACGTGTTCAACTTTCCTTCGAATTTGTGATGCTCCTCTTGTTGATGATGATGGTGTTTCTATGGACCTCGTTGGTGTAGAGAGAGATAAAGTGGATGGTGCTAATTGCGAACAAGATTACAAGTGGTATGTAAGTTAGCAATTCGATGTCACCATCATGATTGATAAAAATAGCACTCAAGAGATCAAAATAGTGCTTCTATGGTGGGAGGTTGGGTAGCTCACCATTCTACCCGTAGTTTACGTACGGTGACACACACTCTAAAAGCACATATTTAGACAGTACAAAAAGAATTGAAGGTCGGTGCCTCACATTATGTAACATGGGTAGTCTCCACTATAGGGACCACTACTCTAATACCGAATTCAAAGAGTATGCACCTTATTTGCCACCGGCATGGTTAAATCCAACTTTAACTCTCATACAAGTAAGAAACCCGATCATGTTCTCTGTCATCTCTAAGTTCAGTCACTCTTATGAGAATCTCGATGTAATCTTAGCGACATGTATACTATGTGACTCTAAACTAACTAAAAGTTGGAGTTTTCTTATTCACTATTTTACACAAAAGTTGAAAATTTTGAAAAATTTACAATGCAAATGCTTAACCACTCCCCCACACTTAAACTTTACATTGTACTCAATGTAGATTGAATCGTCCAAAGAAAGTCAAGGTGGGAAATCTTATAACAATATGCGACAAGAAAAAAAAAATAAGAAAGAAAAATTAAAAGATAAGAGATACAAAACCTATGGGTTGCCTCCCATGTAGCGCTTGGTTTAAAGTCGTCATCCCGACTATATCCTTGCAAGAATCATTCCCCATATACCAACAATCCGAAAAGTTGGGGGTCCTTCCATAGAACCCGTTTTGCAAACACTAGCTTCGCACAAATATTAGTAATATAAAACATGTAAATGAAGCTATTAACCGATAAAAGTTTCCCCCACACTTATTCTTGTCCACACTTGGAAGTGTATAAAGAATATAGAAGTCGGGTATATCCACGGTTTCTTGTTCCAAAACCTGCATAGTATGAGAATCAAGTATCTCTAATGGAGGATATCGCGAAACAAAGTTGTAGTTGGCAGAAATCCTACACTACACCCCTCACTAGAATATACACAATTAAGTCATTTTTAAGATGAATGATTATGATTCTTATTGATTGAATATTTGAATCTTTACAATATGAAATAAAAATGAGTTAAAGAATTACAATCACTCTAAAACTTTCTCTCTCCTCAAAACTTGCCTAACAATTCAAAAAGAACTCTCCTTCAACAGACTTACCCAACCCTTTATATACGGTAATATATACAAAGGATGACAAACTTAAGTCAGTTCTTATTTTCGGAATGCCTTGCGAAATATCGCAAGTGTACATGTATTGATTATCGCACACTCCTAAATTTCGCTGAGTCTTCACATCTTTCCC